>CM066992.1:87934972-88044092 GCA_033977485.1 Hydrangea macrophylla
GGCAGCACATGCAAATCCATACTGCGAACATTGATATTACCAAATCCAAAACAGCACTAGTGCATTCGCAATTGTCCAAATCATCTCATTGCCAAATCAATAGGTTGCTCCACTTTCTCAAAACTTTTACTCGCTTTCAAAAAAAAAAAAAAAAAAAAAAAAAAAAGGGTATAAATATTCTCTCTTTCCCTCATTTCTTATTCACTCCTCCTCCTTGAACGCAACTCTTCCCTCATCTGTGCCGATCAAGGATCGTGTAAATACATGAGCAAACAATCATATGTGTTGTTCCCATCCATCCAGTACATGCATTGTTTCTAAACCCTATACCAACAGTCTGATACCCCACAAGCCTTTGGAACGTTCGACCTATCAACTTCACCAAAGATGTCTGGGGTTCACAATATATTCCATGTGAGTATACTAAGAAAGTACATACGAGACCCCTCGCACGTGGTTAATTATGACGATATTGAGACGAGTCATAACGTTTCTTACTAGTTAGTCTTGATTTCGGGGACGAAATCCTGTTTAAGGGAGGAAGGGTGTAATAACCCCCATTTTCTTGCATTGCCATATTTAAAATTAAATATACATTGTCTGCCTTTATTTAAATTCTTATGTGAAAAATTTATTTCTTGACTAATCTCATTATTGAAATTACTTTTGGGGTCAAAATGCAATTTTCATAAAAACTGGCAATACCTGTGTTAAATTTCAAATATGTATTTCAAAACGGTGGAATTATTTCTTTTAAAACTCAAACTGTATTTTTATAAAATCAGAAAACTATTTCTAACATTAAAATGAATTTTCTGTATTTTTGTGATAAACACCGTGTCACGAAAATACTAGTTTAGGTTTAAAACTGTCCGCGCAGTGTTAAACTTCCACAGAATTTTGGGAGTAACTGATTGGACAAATTTCTTTATACCCAATTATTATTGCTAAAGTTTTCCCTTAGGCCTTGTTTGGCAAATGCTTGTAGTATGTGTGTTGTCCTAATGCCATAAGCTTGATTCCCAAACACACCTTGACCCACACCAACTCCACCTACCCTTTCAATTATCAATGGAGCATTATGAATTGCAAGTGTATATTTACACATCATTGTTGCACTTTCTTTGTAATTAGTGGAGATTAATGGAGAATGAGTGGGATGTTAGGCAAATGTTTTCTAAGTGGAAGTTTGAGTATTTATACACCCAATCACACTACACATTCTACACTCCTAACATAGAGAGCTTGAGAGAGTCACATAGAGAGATAATAATTTCAGAATTTGAAGAGCTCAATCCTCCATAGCCAAGCTTGAAATTGGAGATTCTTAATTCTTGTATTTCTTTCTCAACAACTTCTTCAATCTACATCACGGTGAGTATTACTAACTCACTCAAAATGTAACTCATTCCTTATTTACTGATTTAGGTAGTTAATTTTAACAGTAGCAGAATTTTGTTTTCAGATTTTTGTTAGTAAAACGAAGGAAATTTAAGATTCTGCCCGCGTTGTCCCAAGCAAAACTCGATTCTGCACACTTTTTGTGTAATGCAATTTTCTCAGATTCTGCACCGTTTGGGCAGAAAATGAGGATTTCAGTAGCAGTTTTTAGAATGCTACCAATTAATTAGAAGTTAGTGGATTGTTAGGCCAATGTCTCTAAGTGGAGTTATAGGTGCATTAGTGTATGTTTACATCATCTTGCATATTCCTTATAAACTACCAACTAATTAGAAGTTAGTGGATTGTTAGGCCAATGTCTCTAAGTGGAGTTATAGGTGCATTAGTGTATGTTTACATCATCTTGCATATTCCTTATAAACTACCCATTAATTAGAAGTTAGTGGTTAATAAGTGGATTGTTAGGCCATTGTCTCCAAGTGGAAGCTTGGCTATTTATACACTCAAATACTCTCTCAAACACACACATTCTACACTTCTAGCATAGAGAGCTTGAGAGAGTCACATAGAGAGAGATTTATATATATATATATATATACACAATTATAGATATACATACACCTCGAGTTAGAAGAAGAAGAAGAAGAAGAGAAGTGTTTGGGAGTTGCTCAACATCATTTATAGGTACCGGGTTGTGTACAATATGCTTTCTAAATTCTCCGGAGTATTTCTTTGTTATCTCTACTTGTACTCTTTTTGCAGTTATGTTGTGTTTTCATTTGGAATCAATGAGTATGTGTTTATTGGTAAGTGCTATGGGACTAAAGGGTCATGAGCAAGGAGCACCTACCAACAGTCCAACAGGCCTCAGGGACCGACGTACTGGAGACGGGTGAGGTGAGGTGAGGTGTCTCTTGCTATGTGATCAAGAGGAACCTGGTATGATGCTATTGGTATGAGCGTTTGGGTAGTGTGAGCAGTTGGGTTGTGAGACTGGTCAATTGATTTGATGTCATTCTATGTATTTGACTGTCATTATCCTTTTGAGCCTTTATTATTCATGTCATATTGTATACTTCCCGGTATGGTTTTTAGATGCAGGCAGTGCCGGTAACCGAAGCCTAGAAGGGAGATAAGGTTAAGGATGATATAGGAGATCCGTGGAGAATATGGACCTGCTGGGAGTTTTAAAGAAATTTTGTATTTTTATTTTAAAGAATCAAGTGTGATTTATTTAATTTTTCAATGGAAATACGCTTATTTTTGCGGGGCGTCACAAATGGTATCAGAGCCAGGTTTTCTAGATTGACCAGGCTCAGTTATTCACGCCATAGATTAGTGACATAGGTTACCCTTAAGTTTTACTAAGCTATACAACCAAGTTCTAGTGTTAGTTTAGTACGGATTACCCTTAGTTCAGAAACTAAAATTCTAAGTTGGTTTTATCATAGAAATGATTACCCGTTTGTCTTGTCATATCGACAAGAATGATAGCAATTTCCATATACCTTCAGACATATCCATTTAGGATTAGTCGAGATAACCATAACTTATGATGCCCCTACAGACAGATAGTAGCCGAGTTTCTAAGGAGTTAAAGCATACCATAGCCCTCATTAATAGCTTAGGCACTGACCAACTTCCTGAGTCAAATCTCAGAACAGTCAGTATGGCCCACAACCCAGAGTATGGAGAATAAGAATACGACCTCTTTACTATTAGACATCAGCCTCTCCACATGCTCTCACTCTCTACACGTGCATTAATATTGATACATCACTCTCTCTCCATGTGATCTCACTCTCTACACATGCATCACTCTCTGCCCTCTCTCTTTCTTTCTTTTTCTCTCCCTTTTTGTCACTCTCAACGCCCCACTATCTCTCTTTCTTTCTCTCTCTCTCTCTGTCACTCTCAGTGATCCTCTCTCTCTCTCTTTTCTTTCTTTCTCACCTGCCCCCTCTCTTTCTGTCACTCTCATTCTCACCGACCCCGCTCTCTTTCTCTCTCTCTTTATGACCCTCTCACTAACCCCCTCTTTCTCTCCCTTTTTGTCACTCTCAACGCCCCACTATCTCTCTTTCTTTCTCTCTCTCTCTCTCTCTCTGTCACTCTCAGTGATCCTCTCTCTCTCTCTCTTTTCTTTCTTTCTCACCTGCCCCCTCTCTTTCTGTCACTCTTCACGTGCTCTCTCTCTCTCTCTCTGTCACTCTCAGTGATCCTCTCTCTCTCTCTTTTCTTTCTTTCTCACCTGCCCTCTCTCTTTCTGTCACTCTTCTCGTGCTCTCTCTCTCTTTCTCTCCTTTTAAAGACCATCCATGTCCCATATCTCTCTATCCTTCTCACCATGAGCCTTTCTCCGTCTAACCCTCCCCATCTCTTTCTTCTTCTCTTATTCTTCCTTTTGCCTCTTGGCAGAAACTCATCTCCCCCCTAAAAAAAAAAAAAAAAAAAAAAAAAAAAAAACCTCACCCAACCCAGATCTTAATAAGAGGAAGCTAAAACAAGCCAAAAATGGTTTCTAAGAAGGTTGTTAACACAAGTCGTTGTGGTGCATGCGAGTATAACAGAAGACGGTGCAGAAGTGACTGTTCCTTGGCTCCCTACTTTCAATATGCTGGGAGTGTGAAGGATTATGAGGCAATTCACGGCCTTTTCGGATACAGGAATTTTCTACGCCTTATTGAAAGGGTACCTGAGGTAGATCATTTACAAACTATCAAATCCCTTGCGTTTGAAGCCACAGCTAGGCTTCAGGATCCCATTTTGGGTTGTGTTTCTTATATCTTTTTTCTCGAACAACAAGTTCTCGAAATGAAAGAACAAGTCTCACAACTTCAAGCTCAATCAAAAGAAGAGTCACCCAAACAATCCAAAGAGCCTGATCCAGATCCTTGGCTCAACTATGCCATGGTAGATCTAGATCACGACATAGAAAACCCTCGAAAGTGTTCCAATCTCATTTCTCACACCACAACTACTCCAATCTCTTCTGAAATCTCTAGCCCTACCTGTATTCCCCCTGTCACTCAAATTTGTACAACCTCTCCTTGGTCTAATCTGATCCAGTCCTTACTGTCTAGTAACAACCAACAAACCTCTCCAAGTCTGTTGGATCTCGCTACTCCCAACACAATTTCTCCAGTCCAGTCCTTACAATCTAGCAACAACCACCAAACTTCTTCAAATCCATTGGATCTCGCTGTTCCCAACACAATTTCTCCAGTCCAGTCCTTACAATCTAGCACCAACCACCAAACCTCTCCAACACCACTGGATCTCGCTACTCCCGACGCAATTTCTCCAGTCTCTCGTCCTGCCCCCACCACCTCTGTTACTCCAACTTGCTCCTGCTGGTCTAAACACTCACAATCTAACAAGTCCCGGATTCCCTTGGAGCAAACGAAAAAACCAGAGGTCCCAAGATATCCAAATCTCCTCCCAAATCTTCAAGCAAGTTCATCAAAAACACCTACTCCCTCCACTGATCCTTACTCTTTCTTCACTGTTAATAACTTAGCTCAAAGCTCCTTCTTGGGTTTAATTGACATGGTGGAGAGTCAACGTGTCTCTAAAAGAAAAGGAAAAAAGGTCGCGAGGTGGCTTGAGCCTCAAAACTAAGGCTCTTTTTTTTGTATTTTCTTCAAAAAAAAAAAAAAAAAAAAAAGGCTCTTTTTTTGTGTTTTCTTCAAAAAAAAAAAAAAAAAAAAATGGAATGAACATCATGGTCCGTATTCGAGGTAGTCCCTGTACGTCGAGTGTGCGTGGGATTGAGCCCATATGTCTTACTATGCATGTCCCTCCACCAGCTTAATGTAGTTTGGATCATTGGGTATTGTTTTATAGGGCAACTGGGAGGGTAAGCATCCCAGGACGGTATTGTCCTCAGAAGTAAGTCCTGAAGAACATTAACCCAGGGTTCTGTGGAACGGACTATAGGATCTATATGGTTGCTGAAAAGTGTGTAGGATGTCGTTAGCATTCGATCTCTGGAGGGAAGCCTCACGTTGGCAGGACTCAGTTCCCACTCAGCAAAATCCAAATGTACATTTGTATCATTGTAACTTTTCATATCTAAAAAAAAAAAAAAAAAAAAAAAAAAAAAACCCTCCTTAGCACTATCTTCGCTTCTTATGTAATGTACCCTAAACATTGGGCTATCAGTTCAAGAATCAGCTGTGGAAATACTATCTCTTGTTAGTAACATAAGTGCACTTTCTAAAAAGAGGGTTCTAATCCCCATCACTTTCACGATCCACTTGTGTTTGCTATCATCAATTTAAACTAGCTCAAAGGCTGACATGACATGCTTGATCATTCCTAATCCTTCATTCAGGCCCAATTCGATACAATGGCAGCACATGCAAATCCATACTGCGAACATTGATATTACCAAATCCAAAACAGCACTAGTGCATTCGCAATTGTCCAAATCATCTCATTGCCAAATCAATAGGTTGCTCCACTTTCTCAAAACTTTTACTCGCTTTCAAAAAAAAAAAAAAAAAAAAAAAAAAAGGGTATAAATATTCTCTCTTTCCCTCATTTCTTATTCACTCCTCCTCCTTGAACGCAACTCTTCCCTCATCTGTGCCGATCAAGGATCGTGTAAATACATGAGCAAACAATCATATGTGTTGTTCCCATCCATCCAGTACATGCATTGTTTCTAAACCCTATACCAACAGTCTGATACCCCACAAGCCTTTGGAACGTTCGACCTATCAACTTCACCAAAGATGTCTGGGGTTCACAATATATTCCATGTGAGTATACTAAGAAAGTACATACGAGACCCCTCGCACGTGGTTAATTATGACGATATTGAGACGAGTCATAACGTTTCTTACTAGTTAGTCTTGATTTCGGGGACGAAATCCTGTTTAAGGGAGGAAGGGTGTAATAACCCCCATTTTCTTGCATTGCCATATTTAAAATTAAATATACATTGTCTGCCTTTATTTAAATTCTTATGTGAAAAATTTATTTCTTGACTAATCTCATTATTGAAATTACTTTTGGGGTCAAAATGCAATTTTCATAAAAACTGGCAATACCTGTGTTAAATTTCAAATATGTATTTCAAAACGGTGGAATTATTTCTTTTAAAACTCAAACTGTATTTTTATAAAATCAGAAAACTATTTCTAACATTAAAATGAATTTTCTGTATTTTTGTGATAAACACCGTGTCACGAAAATACTAGTTTAGGTTTAAAACTGTCCGCGCAGTGTTAAACTTCCACAGAATTTTGGGAGTAACTGATTGGACAAATTTCTTTATACCCAATTATTATTGCTAAAGTTTTCCCTTAGGCCTTGTTTGGCAAATGCTTGTAGTATGTGTGTTGTCCTAATGCCATAAGCTTGATTCCCAAACACACCTTGACCCACACCAACTCCACCTACCCTTTCAATTATCAATGGAGCATTATGAATTGCAAGTGTATATTTACACATCATTGTTGCACTTTCTTTGTAATTAGTGGAGATTAATGGAGAATGAGTGGGATGTTAGGCAAATGTTTTCTAAGTGGAAGTTTGAGTATTTATACACCCAATCACACTACACATTCTACACTCCTAACATAGAGAGCTTGAGAGAGTCACATAGAGAGATAATAATTTCAGAATTTGAAGAGCTCAATCCTCCATAGCCAAGCTTGAAATTGGAGATTCTTAATTCTTGTATTTCTTTCTCAACAACTTCTTCAATCTACATCACGGTGAGTATTACTAACTCACTCAAAATGTAACTCATTCCTTATTTACTGATTTAGGTAGTTAATTTTAACAGTAGCAGAATTTTGTTTTCAGATTTTTGTTAGTAAAACGAAGGAAATTTAAGATTCTGCCCGCGTTGTCCCAAGCAAAACTCGATTCTGCACACTTTTTGTCTAATGCAATTTTCTCAGATTCTGCACCGTTTGGGCAGAAAATGAGGATTTCAGTAGCAGTTTTTAGAATGCTACCAATTAATTAGAAGTTAGTGGATTGTTAGGCCAATGTCTCTAAGTGGAGTTATAGGTGCATTAGTGTATGTTTACATCATCTTGCATATTCCTTATAAACTACCAACTAATTAGAAGTTAGTGGATTGTTAGGCCAATGTCTCTAAGTGGAGTTATAGGTGCATTAGTGTATGTTTACATCATCTTGCATATTCCTTATAAACTACCCATTAATTAGAAGTTAGTGGTTAATAAGTGGATTGTTAGGCCATTGTCTCCAAGTGGAAGCTTGGCTATTTATACACTCAAATACTCTCTCAAACACACACATTCTACACTTCTAGCATAGAGAGCTTGAGAGAGTCACATAGAGAGAGATTTATATATATATATATATATATACACAATTATAGATATACATACACCTCGAGTTAGAAGAAGAAGAAGAAGAAGAGAAGTGTTTGGGAGTTGCTCAACATCATTTATAGGTACCGGGTTGTGTACAATATGCTTTCTAAATTCTCCGGAGTATTTCTTTGTTATCTCTACTTGTACTCTTTTTGCAGTTATGTTGTGTTTTCATTTGGAATCAATGAGTATGTGTTTATTGGTAAGTGCTATGGGACTAAAGGGTCATGAGCAAGGAGCACCTACCAACAGTCCAACAGGCCTCAGGGACCGACGTACTGGAGACGGGTGAGGTGAGGTGAGGTGTCTCTTGCTATGTGATCAAGAGGAACCTGGTATGATGCTATTGGTATGAGCGTTTGGGTAGTGTGAGCAGTTGGGTTGTGAGACTGGTCAATTGATTTGATGTCATTCTATGTATTTGACTGTCATTATCCTTTTGAGCCTTTATTATTCATGTCATATTGTATACTTCCCGGTATGGTTTTTAGATGCAGGCAGTGCCGGTAACCGAAGCCTAGAAGGGAGATAAGGTTAAGGATGATATAGGAGATCCGTGGAGAATATGGACCTGCTGGGAGTTTTAAAGAAATTTTGTATTTTTATTTTAAAGAATCAAGTGTGATTTATTTAATTTTTCAATGGAAATACGCTTATTTTTGCGGGGCGTCACAATATACTCCTACAACTTATGCTAAAAATAATTTATGTATTTATAATAGATATAATTTGGAATTTTTTCGAAAAATATATATACATAATCGGAATTTTTTCAAAATTTATTTTAGAATTTTCGGATTTTTCAAAACAATTCTGATTCCGTTCTGAATTTTTTCGAAATTTGGAATTCATTTTTAGTTTTCAAAATCAGTCGTATCAGAATCGGAATTTTAGTTCCAAATCTCACCCCTAGGGATGAGAGATGATATGGTATAATGGTCTTACTGATAATTTGTAGGCTTGTAAATATAGAGGTTCATGAATGAGGAATTTTCAAGTACCTTGTGGGCACTATATACATGCTGAAGTAGTATTTGACAACTAAACTATATATAGGGGGTCCCCATTATTTATATGAGGCGTGGATCTTATCCAAATAACTCATTATCTTTTTTTCTAAGATATCACATTAGCATGCCACAGTGTGGGATAGTGTTGTCAATCGGGTCGGGTTGGCCCAGCCCGGCCCGCTTTTTTTGGGCTAAAAGCCCGGTCCGGCCCGCTAGGCCCGGTTCACATACCCCGGGCCGGGGTGGACACCCATCCTTCCGTCCATGGCCTGGCCTGGCCCGAAGTCCGCCACGGTCTACTTCAAAAATAGAAGAAAGTCCCCTAGCCCGTCCGGCCCGGCCCGATGTCTGGCCCGCTAGGCCCGGGCCACCGGTCCGGGGCGGACACACCCCCTCCACTCCCAAGCCCGGCCCATTTGACACCTCGAGTGTGGGAGTACCTAAAAATTTTTATAATGAGAGAGAGAAATAGTAGTCAAAAAGGCATTTGCCATTCGGGGTATTTTTGTCTTTCAACACAGAACATCTTTCGGAGAAGTTTTACGCCAACGCTTTTGCGTGCCACCTTGTAGTTGTTGGTTTTATAAACCCAGAATAAAAGCCCCATCCTGGGCCTCTCTCTCTCTCTCTCTCTCAATGGAGAAATCACAGTCACCCTCAGCAAGCAAAAGAACACATCAGAGGGGTTTGGTGGTCTTAACGGAGAGAGAAATTGAAGCAGTTGTACAGTTGATTCAACTCAGCACAGTTATTTCTGATGATCACAATAACAAAAGCTTCGGAATCAAAGGGAAACAAGAAGAAGGTATACTTGATGCTTCTTCTTCTGTGATTGGTCACACGATGTTCGTCGAGGAGGAGGAGGAGATCATGGGTCCTCCAAGGAAAAAGAAGAAGTTCCGATCCATCGTCGATATATATAAGAATACCAAGCCTATGTAACCGCGACATGCATGGTACGTATGCAAAGGCGTTGAATCTGTTATCTGGGTCTATCATCTCTAATCAATTAATCTTAGTTTGCAGCATACTATATCCTATGTATATATACATATATGGTGCATGTAATGAGGGTTTGGTTCGTTGGCGACATATGTTTAAAGGAGTGTTCTTTTTTTTTTTTTTTTTTTTAATGCCATTTTGTGAAGATTAGGAACCTATTTTTCTTAGTGGAAGGGTATCTTTTGTTTTCAATGTGATAATTTTCTTACTGGAATGGTTTTTGTTTTCTTTTGAATTCACCATACGTAAATGATAGTTTTCATTGTTTGAACTCTCTCTCTCTCTCTGGAGGCTATGAGAGCACCTTTTTTTTTTTTTCTTTATTTGCTTTCCATCTGTTAATTAGAGTTTTCTGAAGTCTATATGTTTGTATGTACGTATAAACATATATGGAGAGCACCCTTTTTTTTTTTTTTCTTTATTTGCTTTCCATCTGTTAATTAAGAGTTTTCTGAAGTCTATATGTTTGTATGTACGTATAAACATATATGGAGAGCAAGGGCGGAGGCAGTGTAGGACCAAGGGGGTCTAGGCCCCCCTGAGATTTTGAAAATTAAAATTTTAGTCTAAATTTTTTTAGTATTTTACATATAGGTCCCTCTCAACTATGTTTAGGTCCCCCTCAAATTATAATTAGGCCTCCCCTCAACTTATGTTTAGGCTCTCAAAGGGGTTCAAGGCCCAATTTAGTGCTATCAACTACATATATATTGATATACTGGTATATACAACTCAAAAAAAAATGCGTCTAAAATTTTAAAAATTACACTTTTAGTGTGATAATTTTATGCGTTTTAGAAATAGACTCCCTTAAAATTTTGAAAGACACTATATAATATTTACGTGTCACCGAATAGACTTATATTATAAGCATATCCCTAAAAAATCACAATTATAGACAAGTAGACCCTAAAAAAATTATCAATTATGTATGAATAGACCCTAAAAAAAAAAATTCGGGAGCGCTACCCCCAAACCCCCGTATAGCCTAGGCCCCCTGGCCAAAATTCTTGGCTCCGCCCCTGATGGAGAGAGAGAGAGGTATGGCGTTTCTCTTAATTTCTCTCTTCTTTTTGTTTTTCTCAGCAAATTTTTTTTTTTACTTTCATAACAGTTAATCTCTTCTTAATTCTCAACTACAATGGCATAACAGTAATTAAATTGCTCCTCTTTCCTCTCCCTACCTTTCTCTTTGAGCACAGCTTAGAATTTTATTTTATTTATTTTATTATTATTATTATTTTTTTTTTTATTTTTTTTGCTGAAAGGCAAATGTAGCTTAGAATTTTAATTGTTCTCTTCATCAAATATCTCCTGGGTTGAACCCAACTCATATAGACTATGGCAGTCAAAGATAGAGACGTATAACAGTCGAGCTCATGTATGTATGTGAGTTTGATTTATTTATTAGATGAGACTAAAATTGGATTTGAGTTTGACTTGTATATTAAACGAACCGAGTCTGAGTATGCTTGAGTTTTGATTGTTTACTAAACGAGCATAGAATTCAAACTTGATCTTGACTCGTATAAATTATAAATTATAGTAGATTCTAAAACCTTTTATCTATACTTGATCTTGACTAGATTGATCGTATTAATGAGTTGAGCTTATGTCTTTGTGTTTAGGCTTGACTTATTTACTCCGTCCGTCCCATTTTATGTGTCCATCTTTCTTTTTTGGGATGTCTCAAAATTGTTGTCCACTTTCCTAAATTAGTACATAAATTTTACTTAGTTTCCCCAACTACCCTTCCTTGCAATCAATCCCAAAACAAAATAAAAAAAGAAAGTGCAATGATTATGGGTAATTGTGGAAAGTTGGTGTAGATTCTTTTTGTCCCCTTAAATAGTTAGATTCCCTAAAATAGACACATAAAATGGGACGGAGGTAGTATCAGATAAGCTGACCCAAGTCTTATCGAATATGTTCTCTAGGACTTATTACGTAGAACGGCTCGTATATACAGCCCTACGAAAAGCTATACATGAAGTATGAATTCTTTTAAAAAGTTGAAGAATCCGCACCAAATGGGCATCTGTATCGTTCTAGTGTTAATTCTTTTGGGTGTTACTTTCAAATTATTTTTTCAAAACATGTACTGTATTTGATATTCTCTCTGTCCCATATTAAAAGTTTTTGATGTCATTTTTTGTTGTCCCATTTTAAGAGTCCTCTTTAAAAAGTCAAAGTACTTTAATATACACTATCCAAATTTGTCCTTTATTACATCCAACTCTTCCCTCTTTTTTTTTTTCCTTTTTTTTTATGTGACACAATAATTTTGAATTTCAAAAGGGGCAATGTTGGAAAGTTGAAAATCTCACCAAAATCAAGGTTGTCCCCTTAATAAGTTGTAATATTTGGGGCACTAACAAATTTTACTAATACTCACACTCACACACTCTCTCTCTCCTAGTGACACTTTAGAGTTATTTTTGAGGAGTAATATTTGGGACACTAACAAATTTCACTAACACTCACACCCACACTCTATCTCTCTCCTAGTGGCATTGTGGCCACAGTGCCACTAGGAGAGAGATAGAGTGTGGGTGTGAGTGTTAGTACAGTGCCACTAGGAGAGAGATAGAGTGTGTGGCCATAGTAGTGCCACTAAGAGAGAGATAGAGTGTAGGTGTGAGTGTTAATGAGATTCATATGTACCCCTAACATTATTGATTTTTGAGCTAATATATAATAAAAGGCTAGGGCATTTGCCAGACACGGATCCAAGAATCAAGTTTAGGAGACAACCAAGCTTTCAGGGGCAGTTAATAACTTTAAAAATATTAGGGGGGGAGTGTGCGTAAAACAAATTTATAAAAAATACTAATAAAATAGAAGCCTTTTCAAATATATATAGAGAGGGCGCGACCACCTCTGTCTGCCCCTTTCTAGATCCATCCTTGGTTATTGCACTCCATGCACACGCTCCATTTGAAGCCTATGTACAAGAAGATCGGCAAACTAGTAAGTTCGCAATTGAGTCAACTAGATATTGCCAAGTGCATTATATTTTCTTTTTCGTTTTTTTTTTTTTCCTTTCCATTTATTCTATTTGTTCCATATACGAAAGCAAATAAAGTATGACACTCGGCGCAAGAATGAATTAATTTGATGGCTCTTATTAGAAACAGAAACAGAAAAAAAGAGTAAAGATACAATGATACCAGATTAGTGTAAAAAAATATTCAATACAATTATTTGCTGATGTGTGATCTCAAGCTGACAATTTCAAGATTCAAATATCTGTCTATTAAAATTTATGAAAAATAATCATAAACATAAGCAGAGTCAGGTTATCTAGTGTGTATTGGGTAAACACATTAGGTTTAAAAAGTTAGATGGAGCGGATCACCCATACACTCACAGGTCGGCGGGGCGGGTTTCTAGCTTTTTAAGCCTAGTGTGTCGCTCACTGAGCACTAGCTAGAGGCTAGAGCCTGACTGCACATAAGCAATATACCCGTGTGTATTATGTGGTATCACCATTATATTGATATTTTCTTTGTGAAGACCAAATAAGTGAACGAGTAATGCTATAGTTCCCAAATTGAAATCTTAAATGCTTTGTCAATTGTACTACATATAGTGACATGTGATACCACCGATTATTGTCATAGCATGTGGTACAACTGTTCCATTTGCGATTCAAAATTTCGAAACATTAGCATTATTTTGACTTGCGTCATTGCAATTGCATGTCATGTACATATATATAGGTTCCAATTAGGGGTGGACATGGGTCGAGTCGGTTCGGATCTCCACGGAACTGGAAGTGACCCGAATATGAATGGTTCCAATGTTTTGAGACCCAATCCAATTTGATTTGGATCCGACCCAGCAAATACGGTTTGGAATCTGGGTCACGACCAATATATATATATATATATTTTCCTTTTTTTTTTCCTTGCAACCTTTTTCGGACTTTTTTCTAGAAATTTTTTTTCAATTTTTTTATTTATTTATTTTTTATATATATGTTTAAGTACCTTTAATGCTACTGACAAGTGGCAAATATTTAAGTTTTTTTGATTTCTCAATGCAGCTACATAGAGCAATTAAATTTGGAAAATGCTACTATGATGAGTACTCAATCCAGAGAAAAACCTAGGAAGTAACATACATATAAACCTAGGAAGTAACATACATATCTGTTGCAGAATAATGTGTATATATATATGAGTAATATTTGGGGCACTAACAACTTTTACTAACACTTACTAACACACTCTATCTCTCTCCTAGTGGTACTGTGGGGTCCGCAGTGGGCCCCGCAGTACCACTAGGAGAGAGATAGAGTGTGTTAGTAAGTGTTAGTAGAAGTTGTTAGTGCCCCTAGCATTGCCCTATATATATATATAATTGTAAAAAGGATTAAGTTCATGGATAAGTAGTGGAAAGAAAACAAATACCCAATTTTAGGAAAATGCGCGTTTTTTTTTACTGAGCCGGATCCAATCCGATTCAAAAGTGCACTTTTTATTAAACCTAGACCCACGGGTCAGATCTTAATTCGGGTCACGGGGTTTTTATGCAGCCCTAGTTCCAAGTGCATATAAAAGCAAAGAGCTAAAACGTGCCGTTTAGCCATGGTCTCTGTTCCAGCAGTAAAATTCTTCTAAACATTACACAAAACTACCATAGCTTCCCGGCCTACCTAGCTCAATCATAAACAGTAGAATTTAAAATTCTGGGAGCCGATAAATATCTACCACCCACGCACTAATTTGACTTGTGTGTGTGCGCATGTGTAGAGAAAGAGAACAAAATCTACACTATATTATAAAAGAGTCTTAGACTCTTTCAATTTCAATTGTCCTTATTTATCATTTTATCAATTATTTTTTTCTTATGTCATTTTGCCTTCATACTACAAAGCCTTTACTAATCTTAGATATCTACACTATATATATATATATATATATGCACACATTATTATACTATAAAAGGAGCTTAGAGTAGTTTCAATTTCGATTTTGTCTAATTTTGGTATTTATTGATTTGTTTGAAATGATGATTTTACCCTTACTTTTATCTTTTGTTTCATCTTCCTATAATGATTTCTTTGAGTTTTTGTCCTTTTGTGATAGTAGGTGGGTCATTTCACCCACAAAACAACCCTTATTATTATTAGGTCATCTTTTAAAATTAAATTATTTTATAAATAATAATTCAATAAACTTTTCAACCAATAATTATAAATATTTACAATTTGATTCAACTGTTAAAATTATTTAATCTACAAGTAATCATTCAATCAACTTTTCAAGCAATAATTATAAATATTTACAATTTGGTTCAAAACACCAAAAAGTCAACAAATTGTAGGTTGTGCCTTGTTTGGCACAACCGCTTTTTGGCTTTGTGATTTGTATGGTTTTTCATTCTTCCCAAACAAGTCACTAACTTGTTTAGTTTTGTTTTTATTTTTTTTGGGTTTTCCCAAATAAACCACTAACACAAACAAGGCACAACACAACCCGAATTAGGCTATGCCTTGTTTGGTTTTGTTTTGTTTTGTTTTTCTTTTTTGGTTTTCCCAAACAAAGCACTAACATTTGTTTGTGTTTTTTGTACTATTTCTTTGAATTACCAAACAAGCTTTAGATAACTTTTATAAATTAATGCTTGTGTTGGCAAGGCTTGGTTGAGCTTTAATGCAACTTTTTAAGAAATCTTTGAATTATCAAACAAGCCTTTAGTCACATTTCTAAAACAAGTCTCAGATTACTTTTGAAATTTAATGCTTGTTTGGCAAGACTTGTTTGAGCCTTAAGACAACTTTTAAGGAATCCTATAATGTACCAAACAAGCCTTAAGTTACTTTTGTAAATTATCTTTTCGTATGTGTGTGTGTATATGTATACATATTATAATTTATTATTATTATTATTTATGCGTTTAAAGTATGTACAATTAGAAATCGAATTACCAAATTACTCCATTGTTAAATAGAATTATCAAATTACCCTTTTGCCTCTTATAATTACCCTTGTGTGTATATATATACATATATTATTTTATTATATTATTAAAATTACCATTTGCCTTTTGTAAAGTACCATTTTGTCAAAGTTTAAAGTGTGTATAATTATAAATTGAATAACCAAATTACCCATTTGTTAAATTGAATTACCAAATTACCCTTTTATTTTTTTGTAAATTACCCTTTTGTATCTATGTGTATATGTATTTATACATATTATAATTTATTATTATTATTATTATTATTATTATTATTATTATTATTTATGTATTTAAAGTGTGTACAATTATAAATTGAATTATCAAATTGCCCTTTTTCTTTTTGTAAACTACCATTGTATGTGTACATATATACACATATATTATTTTATTATACTATACATATTGAATATATTATATGCCAAAATTGAATAAAACTATGTACAATTATAAATTGCGTAGCCAAATTACTCTTATGTTTTATGCAAATTACCCTTTGTTTCTATGCCTTAAAGAGAAGAGCTTAAAATTTAAAGTGTTTACAATTATAAATTCCCGTTTGTTAAATTGAATTACCAAAAACCCTTTTATTATTGTAAAGTTGATGGGAATATAAACTCTTGTATATTCAACATATTAAACTATGAATACAAGGAGCCTATTAATAGGCTTTAGAACAACCTATACTATTGACAGTAAACCGATGTGGGACAGCCACATGCTCACTAAGTATAAAACTATACATACACATATTTACCCTTTAACACTCCCCCTCAAACTGGAGCATACATATCATATGCACCCAGTTTGTTACAAATATATTTCACACGTGTCCCACCCAATGCTTTAGTAAACAAATCAGCTAACTGGTCTGCAGATTTAACATGAACTGTATTAATCACTTTCTGTAGGAGCTTTTCACGAACAAAGTGACAATCAACTTCAATGTGTTTCGTCCTCTCATGAAACACAGGATTAGAAGCAATATGAACCGCTGCCTGGTTATCACAAAATAGGTTCATAGGTTTGGATTGAGTGAACCCCAGTTCCTCCAACAAATGCTTCATCCAAACTAACTCACAAGTAGTATGCGCCATAGCCCTATATTCTGACTCAGCACTTGACCTTGCAACAACTGTTTGTTTCTTGCTTTTCCATGACACAAGATTTCCTCCAACAAGTACACAGTACCCTGTAGTAGACCTTCTATCACTAGGAGATCCAGCCCAATCTGCATCTGTGTAACTCTCAACTCGAATGTGACCATGATCTTTATACAACAAACCACGGCCTGGAGCCCCTTTGAGGTACCTCAAGATTCGTATCACTGCATCCCAATGTGTAGTCCGAGGAGAGTCCATAAACTGACTAATTACACTTACTGCAAAGGCGACATCGGGTCTTGTGACTGTTAGGTAATTAAGTTTTCCAACTAAGCGTCTGTACTGTCCTGGATCATCAAGAAGCTCCCCCTGATCTGGCAATAATTTGGAATTGGGATCCATAGGAGTATCCAAAGGTTTTGATCCCAACATTCCAGTCTCAGTCAGCAAATCAAGAACATATTTTCTTTGAGATAAGCAGATCCCTTCACTAGACCGAGCCACCTCAATGCCTAAGAAATACCTAAGCTGTCCCAAATCTTTGGTCTGAAACTTGATTTGTAAGAAAGATTTCAACTCATGAATGCCCTTAGAGTCATCACCAGTAATGACGATATCATCAACATAAACAATTAATAGGATCTTCCCCGCTACAGTGTGTCTATAGAAAACAGAATGGTCAACACCACATCTCTGAAGACCAAACTCAGCAATTACATCACTAAACCTGCCAAACCAAGCACGAGGAGACTGCTTCAAACCATAAAGAGACTTTTTTAATTTGCAAACCAGACTAGACTCCCCCTGAGCAACAAATCCAGGTGGTTGCTCCATATAAACCTCCTCAAGAAGGGTACCATTTAGAAACGCATTCTTAACATCCAACTGATGAAGGGGCCAGTGATACGTAGTGGCCAACGAGATGAAAAGGCGAACAGAAGCAATCTTGGCCACGGGAGAAAAAGTCTCGGAATAATCAAGTCCATAAACTTGAGTGTAGCCTTTGGCAACAAGGCGTGCCTTTAACCGATCCAGAGTGCCATCAGGACGAACCTTAACTGCATATACCCAACGGCAACCAACCACAGATTTCCCTGGCGGGAGAGGAACCAATTCCCAAGTACCAGTTTCCTTAAGGGCACACATCTCATCCTGCATAGCTTGGTTCCAACCAGAATGGGCAAGTGCCTCTGCAACATTCTTAGGAATAGATATGGTAGACACGGAAGCAACAAATGAAGAAAATGTAGGAGACAAATGATCATAGGAAATAAAGTTAGAAATAGGATGAGAAGTAGTACATGAACGCTTACCCTTCCTGAGAGCAATGGGAAGGTCTAAATCAGTTGGTTCTGGAGAAGCTGGCGGATCTGAGGACACGGTAGGCGGAGGCGGAGCAGCGGAGTCCACTGGAGTCTGGGGAGGTGGACGACGAGTATAAACTTGCAAATCAGGCCGAGACAATCGGGTGGAAGCATCAGGAGTAGGCGGTGTAGTAGTCGGAATAGGGGAGACAGGAAGAGGAACAGGAAGCATAAAGTCCGGATCAGTAGCCGAGTGAGACTCTGAATAAAAGGGTTTAGACTCGAAGAATGTGACATCAGCAGAGACAAAGTATCGATGAATGGAAGGACTATAACAACGGTACCCTTTCTGAGTCCGAGAGTATCCCAAGAAAATACACCGAATGGCTCGTGGGTCTAATTTGTCAGTCCCGGGAGCCAGCTGATGAACGAAGCAAACACACCCAAAAACACGAGGAACGACCGAGAATGGTGACTCAACAGGGAACAAGCTTGAGTGCGGTGTGCGGCCAGTGAGAATAGAAGATGGCATACGGTTAATCAAATAACAAGCAGTGAGAACAGCATCCCCCCAAAAAACTTTTGGAACACGCATTTCAAATAACAAGGTGCGTGTGACCTCTAATAAGTGCCTGTTTTTTCTCTCGGCAACACCATTTTGTTGTGGTGTGTGTACACAAGAAGATTGATGAATCATGCCAGAATGTATCATAAAAGTACTGAAAGGGTCAGAATAATATTCCTTTGCATTATCACTCCGAAGAACACGAATGGGCACACCAAATTGAGTTTTAATTTCAGCACAAAAAGCACAAAAAATAGAAAACAACTCTGAACGATTTTTCATTAAATAAAGCCAAGTTACTCTTGAATAATCATCCACAAACGTAACAAAATACCGATACCCCTTTGTGGAGGTTATACGGTGAGGACCCCATACATCAGAATGCACTAATTGAAAAGGACTAGACGCTCTTTTATTGACCCGGGGAGCAAATTGAACACGGTGATGCTTCCCCAACTGACACGACTCGCACTCTAAAGACTGTAAAGACCCTAAACTCGGAACCAAAAGCTTTAAATTAGCTAATGAAGGATGACCAAGGCGGCAGTGGATCTGATGAGGTGAAATGGTAGCAGGACAGGCTGTTGGTGAAGAAGCAGGGACAGGATCACCATCAAAGTAATAGAGACCATTGGACTCATGCCCGACGCCAATCGTCTTCCGAGTCGTCAAATCCTGAATACGAACAGAATCAGGAGAAAAAGATACACAACAGTTAAGATCCTTAGTCAACTGACCAACAGACATTAAATTAAAGGACGAACGAGGTATAAACAAAACCGAAGACAAGGATAAAGACGAAGAGGGTTGAGCCGTCCCGATTCCTTCAACAGGAGTCGAGGACCCATCCGCTAAAGTGACTGGGGGAAGGGACGATGATAGCCGAATAGATGTAAAAAGACTAGATATACCTGTCAAATGATTACTAGCGCCAGAATCAATTACCCATGGGGAAGAACCTGAAGCTATGCAAGCAGTATGTGTATCTCCATGCTGAGCTAAGGAAGCAGATGAGGTAGATGCCTGGTGGGCTGCCTGATACTGAAGTAACTGAGAGTATTCCGCGCGAGGAACCGAAACGGTATCCATAGGAGCAGTAGCAGGAGAGTACCCAGAATCAGAGATAGCGGCATTCGCAACTTGGGGAGGACGACCATGGAGCTGCCAGCATGTGTCTCTACTATGCCCATCCCGAAAACAATAAGTGCACTGAAGAGTCTGGCCTCTACCACGGCCCGGACGACCACCCCGAAATCCCCCTACGCGTCTGCCACGATTAGGGCCACCACCCCTACCAGGAGTTGGTGGTGTCTGAGTAATAAGAGCAGAGCGATCAATAAGCGAAGGTGCGGGAAGTGGGTCCCGAGGAGTGCTCCGAAGAACACGCTGATATGTCTCGGCAAAAGTAGGAAGAGCATCACTACCAAGAATTTGAGATCGAATAGCCTCATATTCAGGTTTAAGACCAGCAAGAAACTTCATGACCAACATTTGTTCCCTCTGTTTCTGTTGTTCCTGAACACTGGTGGTAGGAGGCATAACAGTATTCAATTCTTCATGCAACCGCTTCATAGCAGCAAAATAATCCGTAACAGACAAATCATTCTGCTCGAGCTTGAAATATTGAGAGGACAAATCATACATCCTGGTTAAGTTGCTGGAGTAAAGGAGATGAAGATAGTCCCAAATCGCCTTACAAGAGGGCAAGTGATTACAAAGATCGGCAACCTCGGGCTCCATAGAGTTCCATAAAAGGGTCACGAGTTGAGCATCCAACCGTTTCCACTCCCGAACAGCCTTGTCATCAGTGGTGGGAGGTGACTCAGTAAGGTGAGTATCATGGCCTAAGCCAGTAAGAGACATAGTAATAGCGTTGGTCCACTGAAGAAAGTTGTTGCCATTCAACTTACGATTTGTGAGTTGGGTGATAGATTTAGACTCCATGATCAAGGATGGACCCACGATGAACAATATATGGACGAAACCTGAAGGAAAAAGGCTTATTAGAACCAGAAAATGGTCACAGCGGGCTGAAACACAGCAGATCTGAAGGAAAAAGTGTCGCCGGAGCGTCGCCGGTGGTCGCCGGTGGTCGGCGATGGTCGCCGGAGGTTCGCCGGGGGGCGGCGAGGGTGGCCGGAGGGTCGCCGGTGGCTGGGGTGACCTGGGGGTCTGCCGGAGGTGGTGGGGTGACCTGGGGGTCTGCGGATCTGAAGGAAAAATGTCGTCGGAGCGGCGCCGGAGGTCGCCGGTGGTCGGCGACGGTCGCCGGAGGGTCGCCGGGGGGCGGCGAAGGTGGCCGGAGGGTCGCCGGTGGCTGGGGGTCTGCCGGAGGTGGTGGGGTGACCTGGGGGTCAGCGGCTAGGGTTTGGCTGGGGTTTGCGATCTGTTTTTTTTTTTTTTTTTTTTTTTTTTTTTTTGAATGAACAGGACAGAAAGGAAGAGAAAAAAAAAAAAAAAAAAAAAAATAATAATCTCAACAAAGAGATTGGCTACCCGAACTTCTCGATCACGACGAAGGCGGAAGAAAATTGAGCAATCCCAGATTCGGGAGGCTCTGATACCATGTAAAGTTGATGGGAATATAAACTCTTGTATATTCAACATATTAAACTATGAATACAAGGAGCCTATTAATAGGCTTTAGAACAACCTATACTATTGACAGTAAACCGATGTGGGACAGCCACATGCTCACTAAGTATAAAACTATACATACACATATTTACCCTTTAACAATTATATTATGATATATATATATATTGAATAATCTAATTACCCTTATACCTTTTACAAATTACCATTTTGTTAAATCAAATTACCAAATTACCCTTTGTCTTTCATAAATTACCCTTTTGTATATACAAGTGTGCGTGCGCATGTGTGTGTGTGTGCATATATATATATATATATATATTATCTATACGTTAAAGAAAAGAGCCTAAAAGTTTAAAGTACATACAATTACAAATTGAATAATCAAATTACCCTTAAGCCTTTTGCAAATTACTCTTTTGTTAAATCGAATTACCAAATTACCCTTTTGCTGTTTTTATATTACCCTTTTTTGTATATATGTATATATACATATACATATATATTTATTATCTATACGTTAAAGAAAAGAGCCTTAAATTATAGATTAACATCAATTAATATAGTTGTTGTTAAACCATACTTTTCTAACACCATCTTAAGAATTAATAAAACTTTAATAAAACTTATTTATCTTTCTTGTCCACATTAAAAAATATATATATACATTGTATTTTTTCTACAAAATTCAACGCCCGTGCATTGCACGGGAGTGTCTTCCTAGTATTCCTATAAAAGCTCTCTCTAAACATGAGAAGAATGTGGGGCTAATTCGAAAAGAACAGAGTAAACTCAAGGTATAAAAAATTGCAACTGTCTAGCTCTGGGGGGACATATCTACAAAGTTTGAAAGTCTTTAAGATATATATATATATATATATATACACACTTCATTTAATGGTCAAGGTGGAAGACATATTCTGTTAACCGCTGCAATTTGCTGGAATCTTACTTATTCTGAGTTAGGGGCAGTTAGATTTAAAAAATCAATTCAGGGGGACTTGATAGAGGTGGAAGTGTACCACCGAAAATAATTTTTTTAGACTTACTTATACATATATATTTTTGTATATGATATAAACTAATGCTATAAAAAAATTTATCACAAAAACATAAGAGGGGGACTTTAATAGTTAGCACAAAAACATAGTAGTTTTTTTTTTTTGGTAATCGGGGGTGTCCGGGCTAGCTTGCGCGCACCTCGACTAATCCCCCGAGTCCTGGAAGGACCGGGTGAATACTCCAGTGGCCACGCTCCCCATGACTCGAACACTAAACCTCTTGAGTAGTACACCAAAGAAACTTACCACTCGGCCACAAGGGACTTGGTTACAAAAACATAATTTTTAAAACATTAGGGGAGGGGGGCTTAACTATATTTTTTTTTAAGTGTAATTAGAATTTTTGAAAAATCTGGGAGGACTTGAGCCCCCTTGCCCTTCTGTCCTTCTGCCCCTGCTCAGTTACAACAGGCTGCTTCTGCACAGAAAGCATTAGGGAACCAGAGGCCACACTCCAACTATTTTTTTTGCAGCACATGCATCTACACCCCAACAAACATTAGTGTCATAAAAAATGGGAACAAACTATCAAGTCCAACTTTCATGTAACATTAAGGTCACCTTCATTTGATAATATCCACCATATATATTGCAATTGCCAGAAATATCAAGCCCAACTAATTAATTCAAAGTTATTGCAGTTGCATTTGAAAAAGTCATAAACCTGAAGCAAACCTGTCATGAACTAATGCCATAATACATTTAGATATATCTTTGTGCCTTTACTGCGGGAAGCTATAATTTAAGCCATTTTCATGCTCCAATATTTTTTTAATGAAATATTATAATTTTTTTTGCAACTTCTCTTTTCAGATTTTCGTAGAATTCATTTATTGACCATCACAATCCATTAGATAAAAAAGTATGATATAACTCAGTTATAGAAAACCATTGAGGCCCCCAGATGCAAATGCTTAAAATCACGGGGGAGCAATGACTTGATTTCTCAATCTTAAGAATCACAGAAACTGAAGAACAAAGTACGTACGTAGCCCCACCTGGCCTCGAAGCAGAGGTAATAAGCAGCACGAACCTAAATTGTAAGCCAATGTCAATGCTGAAAGATTGATACAGAAACAACCAACAAAGATGAAGATCACCAGATTACATATTGTCCGCTGGTCCACTGATTTTTCAGACCGCTCAGCACACTACAATGGCCCACCCAAACTGTTACTAGCAGCTCCTACTTGGCAGCAAACTCCTAATTCCCAAATCTATCCACCTCCTCCCCCAATCTCCAAAAGTGTTACCCCCCAATGGCCTGGTCTTAGCCTGGTCCTCACTCGGCAAACCTGGCCCTGCAGGGATAGGTGGAGTTTTGAGAAACTCCAATGGCCTGGTCTTAGCCTTATTCTCGAAAAGTGCTGGTATAGCTGACTCGAATGTAACTGAATTTCTGGCAATCCATGAAGCTGTCCAAATGAGCTACGCATTTCTATCTTCAAATTATGGCTATGGAGGCCTCATTTTCGAAAGTGATTCCAAGATCGCCATCTCTGGGGTTAAAAATCTGGACTCGGTGCCTTGGAGCCTTAAACTCCACGACGAATTCATTCCGTAATGTACTAATTAAACTTGAAAGCATTTGCAGCCCTGTTTTTGTACATGTTCGGAGAAGTGCAAACTGCTTTGCTGACTCGCTAGCCAAGTCCGGAGTTCACAGAGAACACCCTTTGTCAGCCTGGATTTAGTACATTGTTCGCGGACCTCGGAAAGGGGCTCTCTTCTTGATTCTTTTCTGCAGGAAATCAATCAACACTAGATCCTCTTCCCAGCTAACTTTTGCTTTCATCTTTATGGTTATAACTTTGTATATTTTCTAAACAACACTTCCATCGTTTGCAGTTTTGTTTTGTATATATATAGCTGCCTTTGCTGGGGTAAGGTGTTTGTCCCCCCCTGTTTGGATGTAATCTTTTCCTTCCTTTTATTTAATCCCTCCTTGTGCTGCCGAGGTTCCTTCAAAATATATATATATATATATATAAAAGACGTGTATACATAAATCCCGAATAATTTGGAATCAAAGAGAGTTTACTTTGGTGCACTTTCTATATTCTACTTTAATCAACCGACTTCCATGTATAATAAGAGCAAACTTAGTGCACGAGGCTTCCACGGCAGCGAGTCTGGCCGGGACGGTTAACTCGTATGCACAGAGTGCCGTTGTTTCGGAGTGTCAAACCTGTGACACCAAAGTCACAATGAAACAAACTTAGTGCCAAGCCTTGTCCTCATCCAACTAAATTATATATTAGAAATACTTTTCTATTTGTGGTGGTGATCTTACAACACCAGCCAAAGTTTGTTGGCGTCTTTTATATCTCGAGTTTTGTAAGGATGAGTACCAAGTTGTTCCTCAAAGATAGCTTAAATGTTTCAAGGTTTAGGTCCTTTTTATTCCCAACCTCTATTACTCTATATATATATATATATATTTCGCTCGTGGTCTCGCTATTTTAGTAAAAGCTGAGCTAGATAAATAGGAGTGTTAATGAAACTTTTTGTACGTAACGCCAACTGTGAAGGTGAAATTTAAAATTGAACTTGGAGTGTAACGAGAGATTTACAGATGATAAAGAGTAAAGACCTCAGGAGAACTAAGTTGAGTAGTTCATCACAACTGCACAAAATCATGATATAATAATTGTAATTTTACGTTCTAAATGTCGGTAAACATGTATTTATAATACTCATTTAATAGAAAATCTTATTAATGAAATTAAAACAAAAGGGGAGAATCTACAATCTGCAGCTCTAGCATCAAATTGCTTAATCACAACGACAACACACTGTGTTTCATATTCATTCACACAAAACAAGTCCATGAATTTATTGATATCACAGTCATGAGTAATAAGCATCTATCTAATCTACTCAGCTTCATATATAACCTCTGCTAAATTGGATAAATTAGATTCTAAGTAATCAGATTCCTTGGAAAGGAAATTCTATTACTTTTCATTAATTATTTTGTTTGGTTAAATTAGGAATCTAATATTTGAAACTAGATGAATTTTTGTTTACATGTTCGATCGGTTTATTCTAAAAATAGTTAGGAATAGAATTAAAATTTTAGATTAGTTATGAGAATTGCCCCAGGATACATTTAATAATAGGGGCATTTAGTGGAAATGACTAATACATAAGATTTTTTAATAGTAAGGACAACTTAAATCTATCATTAAGGATAAGTCATCTCCCTATTTCTTAATTAGACTCAAATGCCTTCATCTGTATACATATTACATACATACATACATACATACATACACACTATATATACGGGCTTTCCCACCAAATATATATATATATATATACATATAGCCATTGAATACATATATACAGAGAAACTTGTATACATCTTTGATGTTCATTAGAGATGGTGAGGTGGGTTTGGTACGATATGTATGCTATGGAGTTCTTCCATCAAAATGGGCATGTCACTCTGTGTTTGGAAAAACAAGTAACGCCATACGAATCTTAGTCTAGACGTTACACAAAACGTCTAACCTGAGTCTCCCAGCACAGTCGCTCCTCTTAGCGCCCGTCTGAAAACTCACATTCGGCTGCAAGTATAAGGTCTCATCTTAGATCCATCTAAGGCGACATATAGAAATAATAGAGTTTATATCTAGCTCGCTGTTCTTATACTGCGTAGATATAAGTGTTCAAGCTCGCTTTCTAAGCGCTATGGACACACATGTCCTAGCTAGCTATCTAAGCGCCATGAACACAAATGTCTCATCTTGCTCGCCATCTAAGCGCCATGGACACGCATGTCCTAGTTCGCTATCTCGGCGCCAAGGTAAATCACCCGTGTGAGCAGGTCGATTCAAGCCCGGTGACATATAAGAAATGTGCATTCGTTCCACTTATAACAAATATATATATATATATATGGAAACCAACTAGTTTATAAAAAACTTGAATAATAATGTCAATACCACAATAAAATGTCTAACCACATCAAATCCCCCAATGGAGATGTGCCTCAGGACAACTTCCCTTTGCGCAAACTACATCTCAAAATGTGACAAAAATGAATGTCTATGTGCTAAAATTATTTTTGAGATCTTTTGCATATGCTCAGGCTTATGTGTTATCACCATAGATAAGCACAACCTCATCACTATGAGATAAAGAGCCTAGCCACTGCAAAAACTCTTAAACCAAAACAGCTTCTCTAACAGCTACAGAGCACACCACATATTATGCTTCCATCGCGGACAGCATAAGGCAAGGTCCATAGTCCTCCTGCGAACATATCGCAAGATACTCTTCACTACTCTCTAGTGACAGGACCATGGTTGCTACGGAAATGACTAATTAAACCAACCGCATAGCAGACATCTGACCGAGTACACACATTAGCATACTTTAGATTCCCTATTGCGGACGGATATGGCAAACTGGACATTTGTTTCCTCTTCTCATTATTCTTAAGACATTGATCTAAGGTCAAGGTGAGTCCCCCAAAAATGGGATGTCTATGGGTTTTCAGTTTTTCATGTGAAAACGTTCAAGAACCTACATCTTGTAAGTCCCTCGAGACAAACAGAGGAGCTTCTGAGAACAATATCTCACAGTCTAAACTTCCAACACATAGTTGGAATCACCCATGTCCTCAATCTCAAACTGAGAGGACAACCACTCTCAAGTGGCGACAATGGAACTCATCTCATTCCCAGTTAAAAGGACGTCATCAACATATAAAGAATTAAAACACTTTCCTTGGACCATTTAATGTACACACATTGTACCACTGCCTAGACGATTTGAGATAATAAATAGATCGTTTGAGACAGCACACTTTTGTGCTCATTCCCTTTGGTCACAACACCAATGGGATGATCCATATTTATCTTGTCGTCTTGTTCTCCATTGAGAAAAGAATAGTTTAAACATCCAACTAAAAAGGTTCAAAAACTAAATATACGACAATTGCTAGGATAAGGCGAATGGAGTCAGATCTCACCCTTTGGGAGAACATGTTTCCATGGTCTATACCCTCTCTGGGTATAAACTATCGCCACAAGACGCGCCTAATACTTGTCAATTGAACCATCTGCCTTGCATTAGATTTTGTAAACACACTTATCTCCAATAGCCTTACACACATGCGGAATGTCAACTAACTCCTAGACCTTATTTACGTCCATAGGGCTCATCTCGTCTGGCATAGTAACTATCCACTCAGTTTTAGCAGACGAAGAAAAACGCTTCAACAAAAGAAGCAGGCTCATCCTCATCCACTTGTGCACACATTTGCACACATATGAAAATGTCTTCCTCAATTTCAAAACAGCGATAGGGAACGTTTTCCTCATCACCATACAGTGTACTACCTGAGAATCTTGAGTGCCTAGTGGTGCACTCCCACTATCTGGTACACTCCCACTAGCGTCTAGCGGTGTACTCCCACTCGGCTGGAGACTAGTACCATTTTATAGCGATTACTGGATGTGGAATCTCAATCTTCCCACCCTCGCTTAAAGATGGTATGTTGTCTTCAACATCCTCCAACTCATGGAAGTCAAGATTTCTCTTAGTAATACAAATCTGGGGAAGTCATCCTCAATATCATGTGGCACCATTTCTGTCATTCCTATACCCGTTTGTTCATTATACGAAACATAGGCTGTCGAGCTATTAGAATACCTTTTAAAGGTATGCTTTCTAGCTCTCGAGCGTAGTTTCTCGCACTTATGCAAGGTATAGTGAACATAACCTCTTGAGCTCCACGGGCGCAAATGCTCCAAAATGAGCTTTTCGCCTTTCCATAGCTCATAAAGGGTAGAAGGAACTGACTGAGGAGAGGCACTCTACTATGTAGGCAGCAATCAAGAGTACATCCTCTCAAAACAATACTGGGAGGTCGACTTGCGCCATCATAGTCCTAGCCATATATAGGAATGTCTTATTCCTTCTTTCTGCAACATCATATTGTTGCGGAGTTCCGGATTAGAAAGTTGTCTGCGTATCCCCTTTTTCCTCACACAATTCCCAGAACTGATTAGATAAGTACTCGCGATCCTCACATCGCGCGAAATCATCTATAAAAGTGAGAAAATTAGAGGCGCCATGACGTGCCTTTACAACCATAGGTCCACAGATATTTGAGTGAACTAGATCTAATGCTTGAGTAGCTCTAATAGCCTCTCTAAAAGGCTTTCGGCATGCTTTGCCAACTAAGCAAGACTCACACATAGGTAGGTCAACCTTAGCGAGTGGGCCCAAAAAAGGGCTTCTCGAGCTAATCAAGTCATCCTATCTCATCCTATGCGTTCAAGTCCAACATGCCACGTCTCAGAATAAATGAATAATAGAGGAAACTAGAATTTATGAAAACAATTCTTAAGCAGTTATCCTTAGATAACCATGTCCTAGTAACATACCACCCAAAAATGTCCATCCTATTACCACCGAACTGAAAAACACCCTCGATTGCGCTCTTCCACCTTGTTAGCCTTGGGCGCAAACTTGCTGGCCCCACCCTGCCTCTAGGCGAGTTTACCCTTACCATTGCGTTCAGGCCCAATGGCCTTGCGCTTACTTCCACTTATGAAAGTAGTGGTCAAGAGTGTAGCTATACAGTTCGCCTCACCTTTTTAGCGCTCCGTATTCAGCTCAACATGTCAGAAAATGTCAAAACCAAAAATTTAACATTTCCGTTATGGATCATGATTTGTTTTCTATGGACCCGCGAATCAAGCAAAGAACTAATCATAGCCTGAAACTGCAGTTCGCCAGTAAAGATGTTCCAAGTATTCTGAAATCACGAATCATACCTGTCATCGACCTTAGATGTCCAGTCATCGTGTACTTGGAACGTTTCCTTTACTTTCCCGAACTTCATAACTAGACGCTTAATCTAGTAGTGAATGTGTCATCGAAAACAAATTTGAGCTGATCTCATAATACTTTGGATATTGGGTAGTACACATACTTCCCAACAAGATCATGGTGCATGCTGCTTATCACAAAGCGCGTGCTGTGATCCTTCTCGAGCCAAGTATTATAGGCTATTAAGGTTATAATGATATTGGGTCTAAGGCCCATTATTCGGTTTAATGGGTTGGACCATAGAATAAGCCTAAAGCCCATAAGCTCTTACTCATTCTATTGGTGTGTTACTTTGTAGTGCCATATTACCAAAAATTAGTCCCTTTTAAACTTGTTACTTTTATAAAGATCGACAAAGTGTGATTTGGAAAACATTTGTTTTTGTGAATCCAAAAAATTTGAAGAATAATATTTGAGAACATGCGTAAGGGATTGACATTATTATTTGCACATTTCATAAGGTTTGTTTTAAAATCCAATTACAAATGAGTTTTCCCCTTTCTACAATTTAAGACCAAAAAATTCGCTATTGCTCATTAATCAAATCTTAATTTTGTAAATCAAGAAAAACTTTTTATAATTGATTTTTCTAAACAAACATCAATTAGATGGTACAATTACCTATCTAAGATCATCCACAGTAATATTAAAAGGGACCATACAACAAAAATGCGCATGGACCCCCACGTGGGTCCGAATTGACAACTTAGAGCTCATGTTAAGGTAATTCAAGTGTATGATTTATGAACAAAGAAAACCATCCCTTTACAAGTAGGCTTTTCCAATACAAGAAATAAAATCCTCGTCCTCACATTACATTTATAGCCCATAAAAAGTAGGGATACTTTGTTCATAAACATATACAAGAACAACCTTAAATATACATCGTGAGGACACAAGCTCCATAAATTGTCAATTAATTGTCCATTCATTAATCCATATTAATGCATTAATCACATACACCAAGCACTCATGCGGTCTATTTAAAAATGAATGGACTAATCTATCACACCATTTAAGGAGGAGGATTAGAGGTCTCGGGTCATCCAATCACAAACAGCAGTAATATAAACATGACCAACTAAGCTGTGAGCCTCTAAAATAATAAAATGTGCAATAAAATAATTATTGCACAGCCCGGATAGCTCCCATAAGCTAAAGCAAAATCAATGAAAAATCCTGGATTTTTCACTTATTTTAACATAATTTTCGGTCTCAAAACATATTTTAAAACCAATTTATTAAGGGCCTCTTAAATTAACAATTAATTAAAAACCTTATGGAAAATTTAATTAACTAAAAAAAAGATTTTTCATTATAAATAAAAATTTCCAGAATGTCATCAAGGCCCAAAAACATTTTGAATCAATTTAACGAAATAAATTGATTTAGCTAAACAAAATTAACTATGAGCAATAAAATTTTCAAAAATACAAAGTATTTCAAGAATTTATTCTCCAAAGATTTTAAGTGGTCTAATATGGTGTTCTAAACACCCCCATATTAATTTTAAAAATTAATAGTCTATTTTGGCTATTTTAAGCAATTAAATAAATGCGCATATGCATAAATTTTATGCTCTAAAATACCAAAACAAAAATAAGATAATTCATTAAAATTTTCTCAAGTCTCCAATTAGTGTACAAATACACTAGATATTAAATTCAAGAATTAACAACTTTATTGGTTATATTTTAAGCAATTAATATTGCGTATTCAACACAATATATATGCTCTAAAATATGTCCCAAAGAGCGAGAAAATACACTAAAATAATTTTCTCAAGCTACCACTAGTGTTCTAAACGCATTGTGTTAATTCCTTGAATTAATAATCAATAAAAATATTTTAAGCAATTTAATATGCGTACAAAAAACACACAGTGTCCATTATATCTCATATTAATTACAAAAATTAATAATGTATTATGGCTATTTTAAGCAATTAAATCAACATCCATAAACATTAATTATATGCTCTAAAATACCATAAATACATGATAATTTACACAAAAATTATCTTAGAGTCCCTTTCTACAGAATTTTCTTGAATTTTAAAAGTGTTTTAAAACTCAATATGAAAACCGTGTGAACTGTTTTAGTAAGTAATAAAGTTTAGGGGTTGTTAATGTAATAAAACAAAAAAAACAATTAATCAACCATGGCACATAGCACAATCCCACGAAATGGGCCCTCCAGTTGTGCGTACACACGTGCAAGTGGCCATGGCCAAATGCAAAGCCTTGTACATCGAATGGACCCCACTTCATGCTTGACAAAAAAAAAATCCATAGCATGCAATGTGGGCCACGCGCCATAGCATGACTGGCTTCACAAAATAAAGATTCATCATCTTCCTTATAAGAAGAAGAATTGCAGCAGCAGCCCTAGGCTGCGCGCGCGGCTCTTTGCGAGGTTGTAGTTGTTTTTTTTTTTTTTTTTTCTTAACAAAAAAATTATTTCATAAACCCACAAAAACTAGGGTTTGATATGTATCTCTTATTAAAGATAATCAACGACTGAAACTTTGAAGGGGACTCTTGGGATCATTTGGGACACAACCACATAAAATTATGGGACAACTATTGGAGTTTTATATTAGACCAACTTGAAAATCTACTTTCAAAGTTTTGATAAAAGCTTGAAAAGCTTTAATGGCAGATTCGTTTTGGGTGATTAAACGGGCGAATCAACAACCTGTTGGCTCTGATACCAATGTAGATAATATGCACGCAAGCATACGAGTCGGGTTTAGGTCACTTACCTAGCGGAATAACCCGACGGATCGCCGAACGGTGTTGTTACGAGCCCGGCGTCTTCACCCTCGAACTGCTGCTCCATGTTGCCTCCGTGTACTCTCTTATGCATCGCCTAGGTCGTAGAGGACGCTTCTTGAGCCATCCCCATGACAGTCACGCGCTAGATCCCAAGCCCTTGTGGTGATAGGCTAGAGAGAGAAACCATGGGGGAGAGAGAGAGAGAGGCTGAGATTTTATATCTCCCTTAGGTTTTCAATGTGTAATACACACACATATATATAAGCACAAGGAAAACCCAACAGGTTTGGGACTCCAAAGCCCGTAACTTGGTGTCCAAGCCAGGTCTTATTGGACCCAGTCCAATAACATGTGGGTGCCCGTATGGCCCGACCACAATATGTGTTACACACACCATACATACGGGCCTTCCCACCAAATATATATATATATATACATATTTGTATACATACAGCCATTGAATACATATATACAGAGAAACTTGTATACATCTTTGATGTTCATTAGAGATGGTGAGGTGGGTTTGGTAATTTGAGTTTAGATCTTAGTTTTTTGGAATAAATTGATTTTAGGTTTAAATCTTAGAAATAAATTAGTTTTCGGAATAATTTAATTTTGGGTTTAAATCTTTGGAACAAATTGATTTTGGGTTTAAATTTTGATTTTTTTAACAAATTCATATTTATGTATGTCCATATATTATGTATGTATTTGTACGGTCGACCCGCGGGTTCTATTAGGCTTAAAATCATGTTCATGTTTACTCTATCATGTTCACTTAAGAGCCTAACCGTATATTTGTATATATATATATATATCTACACAAAAAGTGAGAGAGAGGTGTGTGTAATTTAGTAAAATGGTACCAAGTAAGGGTAAAATAGTAAATTCACGCTAAAGGGGAGGTCTGTGTCATTTTACGATATAGAACCGAGGTGCGTCTAATTTCACGAAACCTCTGGGGAGGTCCGTGCAATTAACTCTTCTTTTTCCTTCCAATGTGACACGTGGACAGTAATTTCCCCCTAAGTACCCTAACCTTATTATAATTTCCCATCAAAATGAGAGAGAACAAAGAAGGGTATATTAGCCTGAAACATGAGATTGCAAATATCAATATCTCATCGTATGATTGGATGCACCATTGTCTGTGAGAGAGAGAAAATTTTTTAGGGCCAAAGCTTTCTTTTCCCGTGAGTTCGCCTCTTCGCCTGTTTGGTTTTGACGCTAATTTGGTTTAATGATCAATTGTAATTAATATTCCATTTTGAAATATATACGGAGCTGCTAATGTCATAGCCCATAAGACTAATGTCAGAGACTCAGAGCCATTAACATGCTCTTGACAAAACTACCCCTCAGTCCATTTAAAAAATTCTTTGGACAAAACTGGGCTGTGGCCCAATTTTGTTAAGAATATATTAATGGCTTTAGCATTAGCCTTATGTGCTCTGGCATTAGTGGCTTCCTTTGAAATATCCTAACAATTTAGCCAACATAATTTATTTATATATATATATATATATTATTTAGCCAATGTATTTTACATCACCTTGTACGTTTAACCCACCAACAAAAATTAAAGGGTAAACATGTCACAGCCCGGTCCCATAATAGTAGAATCAGAGCCTGCGGTACGCCACCGAGGTTAAATCAATTCATTAACGTTCCCAAAAATTTAGTTTAAGATACACGCAGCGGAAAAGAAACAAACCATTTGAAAACTAGCAGTCCAGTCGACTGCACCTTGTGCTCAGTCGACTGAGACGGGTCCAGCAGAAAGTTTGATTTTGAACCATTATCCAATCAACTGTTTTCTATGCCCAGTCAACTGGGGTGCCAAATTCCCAGTCGATTGTACTGTCTGGTCCACTGAACTCCAAGCAAGCAGAAAGGTAACTTCTGAAAAACATAAAAAAATTCAACTATGTAGGGGGACTAGTCGACTATGACCAATGCAGTGTCTCGCTCACAAAAGGGGTCCAGTCGACTGCACTCACAAACTAGTCGACTGTTTTCAAGCAGCACGACATTCTGCAGAATTTAGGGGTGGGCATTCGGTTGGTTCGGTTTGGACAAATTCGGCTCGATTTTGTTCGGTTCAATTTGGAGAAATGGGAACTGAAACTGAACTGAATTATATTCTGGTTCGGTTCGATTTTGGTCCATTCGGTTCGGTTTTGTTCGGTTCAGTTTGAAATTTTGGTTGACCGAATTTTAAAAAAATATGCTTTCTTTTCTTTTCTTTTTTTTTTTTTTCATTTTCACAACTTTTTTTAAATATTTTTTCCCATTTTTCTTTCACGTTTCAAACAAACATATATTTATATTTACTTATATATAATATACTTATATTTTTGTAATATATATAGTTGTTTATAAAAATATATTAATAATATATAAACTAAAAAAAATTCAATTTTTCGGGTTGGACAGTGTAACTGAAAACCGAACTGAAAAAAAAATTAGTTCGATTTGAAACTGAACTGAAATTTTTAACTAAATGAATTGAACTGAAATGAAAATTTTAGTTCGGTTCGATTCGAATTTTGGTTAACTGAACTATTTGCCCACTCCTAGTAGAATTCCCCAGCTTAAAAGCTTTTATGAAATTCTCCGGGGCCGAACACACACTCCAAACTTATTCCAAAGTGATCCTAACTGTATTATAACATTACTAAAACATAATTACTCAAGACTACAGTTTATTACAACATTGTTGATCCGTTCTAAGTTAAACTTTGTCAAAAGTCATGAAATCTCTATTATAATATTTTTATTTCAAAACTACAAGATAGGCATGATAAGTCGCCTTCTACAAGAACTCCCAAACCCACGTGCTCACTTCTGCGATTCCTCGCAAGCATTAACACTTGAAATGGTTATTTGAATAACCACACATATTCGATTTGTTTAAGCTATCGCTTAGTGAATAGAACAACGATGCACATGAATGATAAACATGCACGCATTCACATCTCTACAATTCATACCAGTCTCCAGAGTCCCACGTGTACGTTCCACACTGCTAATCCGCGACTCCTCACCAATAAGTCCGCGTGAAAATGTAAGACCCACGTTTCTTTTCTTCAAACGTGCGACCTTATGCCTATAATGGCTCCACAACGATGGCTGATACACGCACTCCTGTGACCCAAATAACAACTAAACATGCTCAAATCACATATCACCGTGTTTTCGACATATTCCAAACATTTCACCGTTCTATTGGGCCTACTTATCAATATAGACGCACAATATGAGCTACACAACATATATCTATAATCTAGCACATGTTTTTCATGCTATATATGAATACTTGTCAAGAAATTACTCCAAACACATAGTTGAATCACTCACCTCCGATTTACGCTTCTAAAATACGATCCAAAGAAAACCCGAGTACAAAGAACGTGCAGTAATCCTTTTAGTACAATTCCTATCGATCAGAATTCTAATTATCAACTTTTTAGGAAAATTATAGAAAAAGAGTTTTAGGAAAACTTAGCCAAACAAGGCGTAATAGGTATCTAAATGACGGCCTTACCTCGAAGAGTTCAAATATGAAATCTAGAAGAAAACAAGCGGACGAACGGTCGTCGTTTGGTGTCACAAAGATCGAAGCTTCCAAATCCCCCCTTTTTGGCATCTCTAGAGTTTTAGGTTAAAACTTTATAAAATGAAAATATCTCATCTCTATCTTTATATAGGCACAACTTTCAAAATTTGTGTTTAACTCCCTGCGAGTTTCTCCAATCTTCCGATTGTCTCTCAAAACATCTTAAACGTCGAAGTTATGACTTCACTAATGAAATCTCCAATTCGTAAAAGTTTTGGTCTAAGTTCCGTTTGGTTGCTAAAACACAGTCTTACATGATTTTACAAAATTACTAATTAGCCTACCAAATTAGTAGCGTGTTAATTCGTCCTCACAAGGATACTAAAATTAACAACAGAAATAAATTCTAAACCAAAAAATAATACAGATAGTGAAATACACAGGTAAACATTTATTTTCAGATAAACATTTAAGGTATTCCACAATGAACATCTCATACTCGGAGAGACTTCACAACATCAAACACTCATTCAACACCGTCTCAATGGGTTCTCTTATACAGATACCCAAATCGACTCGTGAGTCAAAACTCACTACACATGTGTCAAAATACACAACACATCACATTATCATGCATGACAATGTAATGGAATGCAATAACACAATTACGGATGTTATAAAATATCATTGACCTCCCTTGAGGTTTGGCATAATAGCATAGACCTCTTATGAGTTTTGAATAATATCATCAATATTCCTTATTTTTAAAACTATGTATCACTAACATCCCTTCTATTAACACCACTACATGAAATTTTGTGATGTTAGTAAATTTTAAAGGTGAATTAACATTGTTGCATGTCCTTATTTTGACTAATTGATCAAAATAACCTCATAATCTTATGCCAAATGACATAAATGCCCTCACATTATATATTTCACTAGACAATTTCCCACATTGAAATACCTAATGTGTTGATCACATTTATATCATCTGACACAAGTTTGTGAGGTCATTTTAATCAATTCGTCAAAAATAAGGGCAACACTATCAATTCACCTTTTAAATTTGTTGGATTTCATGAACCACCGTTAATAGGAGGTAGATAAGTGATATACAGTTTTAAAAATAAAGGAGGTCAATGATATTATTTAAAATCCGGGGGATGTCTCTGATATTAGGTTATACCTTAAGGGAGGTTAATGATATTTAGAATAATGTTGTCGTTGGCAAATTCGGTTTTCATGCTTTCGTAGTTATACCATATTTTGTCATAGTGATTAATGGTTCCATGTATTACTGCATGCTGTAATACCCGTACCCAGAAAAATGTAGTACTATATATTTCTCATGCATTAATTGGAATAATTAATTGCATGCAATGACTTGGGTAAGTTCAAATTACCCCAATGTGATAAGTGCTTGATAAAGGGCACAGTTGGATATATGTAAAGTGGGACCCACGAGAGGTTCATATTGGATAAATTGCATTTAGTTGCATTTATATGATTAAATGAATATTTGTTAAAGTGTTTTTAATATTTTTATTGCCAGTGATGATCTTTTATGATGTCAGTTTAGGTACCCTTATGAGAGCGAATTGGAATATGCTTCATAACTGGTAGGGTAATTAGCAATTTCATAAAATATTGGGAACAACTTTTGGGACTCATACGTAACGTAGACACATACTTACAGACTTACTTGAATATTAGGATAGTTAATATAATCATTTGGGGGTGTCATAATAAAAGTTAGAAACTTGAGGGGAGTTAACTACAAATAGTGTCAAGCTTCCTTTGGAAGCTTAAAGACTTGATTATATATATATACACTAGTTGGAAGCCCGCGCGTTACGCGAGAAATTTAATTGTGTCGTTTTGTACGGTTAATGATTGTTAAAAGTTTATAAATAGCCACTAAAATAGCCACTTTATTTGACATTTTTTGAAGTGAAGTATAAATATCCATGATCTTAAATTTTAGAGAAGAAGTTGACCAAAATGTGAATATTAGTGACCAATTCCTAAATAGCCACTTATTTTGAATTTTTTTTAAGTGAATAATAAATATTCCAAAACTTACTGACCCAAATGCAATTATACACATATTACAATATATGAATCCTAAATTTGAGAGAAGAGTTGACCAAATTGTAAATATTATTGACCAATTCCTAAATAGCCACTTTTTTTTTTACTCTTTTGGAAGTGAATAATAAATATCCCAAAAATTGTTGAGCCAACTGTAATTAGACATAAGAGTGTTGTTCAACCCTCATTTGAGAGAAGAAGTTGACCAAATTGTAAATATTAGTGACCAATTCATAAATAGTCACTAAAATAGCCACTTTTTTTTTACTTTTTTTGAAGTGAATAATAAATATCCCAAAAATTATTGACCCAAATGTAATCAGACACAAGATTCTTGATTGAAACCTCATTATTATATTCAATAAAATTTCAAAAGTTGACTTGAATGTATTTATTTGTCTAAAATGACAAATTTACCCTCACACAAATCGGACATATAAATAAATGTATGAGTAATAATAGTGTAGTGAGGGGCAAAATAGAAAGTTTATAACCGACCAGTTTACCAAAACCGTGAGCAGCTTTTGGAGTTTTTGGTATTTCAGGGGTTTACATTTTCAACCAAGAGTATAATCGAGAAGTACAAAAATTAGGCATGGACAATTTTGGCAATTCATAAAATTTGACGTGCTTGCTTAATGGGGCTGTCTTCTTACACTAAAATAGCCACTTTATTTGACATTTTTTTGAAGTGAAGTATAAATATCTCAGATCTTAAATTTTAGAGAAGAAGTTGACCAAAATGTGAATATTACTCACCGATTCCTAAATAGCCACTAAAATAGCCACTAACATAGCCACTTATTTTGAATTTTTTTAAGTGAATAATAAATATTCCAAAACTTACTGATGCAAATGCAATTACACATATTACAATATATGAATCCTAAATTTGAGAGAAGAGTTGACCAAATTGTAAATATTATTGACCAATTCCTAAATAGCCACTAAATAGCCACTTTTTTTTTTACTTTTTTGGAAATGAATAATAAATATCCCAAAATTTGTTGAGCCAACTATAATTAGACATAAGAGTGTTGATTCAATCCTCATTTGAGAGAAGAAGTTGACCAAATTGTAAATATTAGTGACCAATTCTTAAATAATCACTAAAATAGCCACTTTTTTTACTTTCTTTGAAGTGAATAATAAATATTCCAAAAATTGTTGACCCAAATGTAATCAGACACAAGATTCTTGATTGAAACTTCATTATTATATTCAATAAAATTTCAAAAGCTGACTTGAATGTATTTATTTGTCTAAAATGACAGATTTACCCTCATACAAATCGGACGTATAAATAGATGTATGAGTAATAATAGTGTAGTGAGGGGCAAAATAGGAAGTTCATAACCGACCAGTTCACCAAAACCGTGAGCAGCTTTTGGAGTTTTTGGTATATCAGGGGTTTACATTTTCAACCAAGGGTATAATCGAGAAGTACAAAAATTGGGCATGGACAATTTTGACAATTCATAAAATTTGACGTGCTTGCTTAATGGGGCTGTCTTCTTATTATATGGTAGTAGATATATATATATATATATTAGTCAGTAGTCCTAAGGCAAACAAAAAAAAAAATAAAAAATAAATGGAAGAACAGAGAGGGAGCCGAGAGTCTTAGGCCACTAGGGGGTTTCTCTGACTTTGCGACGCCGATTAGTCAATCAAATGATGTTTTTAAAATGAAAGTTATATTTGGACTCGTGAGGGTAAGTCGAACCTTATGATACTATTTATTTTCAGTTTTGATAACGTTTTTGTGCGACCCATTTTAAGGGGTGATACATATATGTGATATATATATATATGTAGGGATATTATTGGTAATAACTAGAACTAGTTTTGTGAAGGAATTTTGGGAATTCTAAGCTTTATTTGGACTTATTCGTGACTTGAGTATCCTAATCTCAATACTGGATGTTTAATGTGATTTCTTGCTATTAAATGCTTTAAATTGCTTAATTATAATTAAGTAAAAAAATGTGGTTAATTAGCAATTAACATGTTTGAAATGTTGAATTGCCATATATTGAACTGCTGATGTGCTTATTTGAGTCAAAGAGTCTCAAGTGATAATCACCATTATTTAGCCCATATTTAAGGGACGTTGAATTTCTCAGAGAAAAGGGGATGGTGGTGACGATCACAATGAATTGACTTCGGTCACAAGAGAATGAGTGATTTCGCTATATGCGACGAAAAAAATGAGAAAGGCCCAAAATCAGGGGTTAGAACGATGGTGATTGATCACTTGACACGCCAGCGACCATTTATTGTTGTGATTGCATAATTGCTATTTATGATTCATTCAATATTCCAATTGTATTAGTATTATACTCACTGAGTGAAAGCTTAATCGATTTTGTGGTTAATGACCACGCAGGATCGGATGAACATCACAATGAGAAGCGTTGAACCACGGGGTTTTGGACAACTTGGAAGTATGTTTATTTTGTTCTATATGTTAATACGTTCTTTTGTGGTGTACTCAGTTAGGTAGGGAGTTGGCTGTAATAATTTGTAATTAGAAACTCATGTTGTATGTTTTGGAAATTAAGACTAGTTAGTGTAAGGATTTGTAATAAACTAGATTAATCTCTTCTTAGTTTTCAAGATGTTATGGACATGTTAGTGGATCAGTTAGTATTGAATGAGAATGAGTTTGTATGTGTAATTTAGTTATGTTTTAACTTGTAAAACAGGAGAACTGGTGTAGAAACTTGATCTGCAGAATCCGCAGGTATATTTTCAGCTTGACTACTTTTAGGAAAATAGACATAACTCTTTCTAGAAAATTCGGATTCCCGCTCTATTTTTGGCATTGGAACCGTGACTCAAAGGTCTATCTTTTGATATAAAATTTGACTATTTTTCTTAATGACCATTTTACCCTTGCCCGGATGTAACAACTTGTAGTTTTATTTAATTCTAATGTCAATTTCCATATTTTAAATTTACATTCCTGGTTTTATTTTGTTAGCAATTCTTTAATTGGGGTCGAACGATAATTTTGATTTGTTGGGCATTACTTGTCATGGTTTCCAAAACGTAATTCAAGATTACATGTGTTATGTTTTCACAACTGAATTCTATAAGGCTAGAAATACCTGAAATGAATTTCAAATCTCCATTTTCAAAACGGTCTAAATATTTACTTTTGACTCAAACTGCATTTTTATATAACTGGGAAATGATTTCTTACGTTTATATGATTTTTCTGTATTTTTGTGGTAATCACCCCGCCGCGAAAATACCAGTTTATGTAACGAAAATTGTCCGCGCTGCAATGAACTTCCTCAGATTTTGGAATCTACGTAAAGCAAGAGACACTTGCTTTAATTCATTTAATGCAACTAATGATTAGCTAGGTTTGTTTGGCACTGCAATTTTGTGTGAGTTAGCTTTAAACCATAAGTTGTTTTTCCCAAACACGTAAGTGATTCCTAGGCAACTTAATAATGCCTTGTTTGGCTATGCTTATAAGGTGGGTGTTGACTTGTACCTATAATCTTAATTACCCAAACACCCTTATGTGACCCCTAGACCCTCTAATTGACCCCTAAAATCCTTATATGCAGATTGTAGTATGTATATTATGTGTAATCTGTATATTATGTGTAAAGCAAGACTTGACACTTGCTTTAATTCATTTAATGCAACTAATGATTAGCTAGGTTTGTTTGGCAATGCAATTTTGTGTGAGTTAGCTTTAAGCCATAAGTTGTTTTTCCCAAACACTTAAGTGACTCCTAGGCAACTTGATAATGCCTTGTTTGGCTATGCTTATAAGGTGGGTGTTGACTTGTACCTATAAGCTTAATTACCCAAACACCCTTATGTGACCCCTAGACCCTCTAATTGACCCCTAAAATCCTTATATGCAGATTATAGTATGTATATTATGTGTAATCTGTATATTATGTGTAAAGCAAGACTTGACAATTGCTTTAATTCATTTAATGCAACTAATGATTAGCTAGATTTGTTTGACAATGCAATTTTGTGTGAGTTAGCTTTAAGCCATAAGTTGTTTTTCCCAAACACTTAAGTGATTCCTAGGCAACTTGATAATGCCTTGTTTGGCTATGCTTATAAGGTGGGTGTTGACTTGCACTTATAAGCTTAATTACCCAAACACCCTTATGTGACCCCTAGACCCTCTAATTGACCCCTAAAATCCTTATATGCAGATTATAGTATGTATATTATGTGTAATCTGTATATACGTATATGTATATCTTGTAATTAGTTATTTGATAATGCAATTGAATTAGTAGACCCTCTAATTGACCCCTAAAATCCTTATTTGTTGTTTGGCTATGCTTATAAGGTGGGTGTTGACTTGTACCTATAAGTTTAATTACCCAAACACCCTTATGTGACTCCTAGACCCTCTAATTGACCCCTAAAATCCTTATATGCAGATTGTAGTATGTATATTATGTGTAATCTGTATATACGTATATGTATATCTTGTAATTAGTTATTTGATAATACAATTGAATTAGTAGAGTATCCTTGAAAGAATTTGGAGCCCAAGTTCTTGTATTTGGTTTGCTATATATCACACACACAATCTGCATTTTTGTTTACAAACTGATACGGAGAGAATAGAGATAAACACAGAGAGTTCTACAAAAATTATTTTTCTAGAGAGAGAGAGCTTGAAGTTCTCCATAGCTCACAAGTGGGTTTGCTTATTTTAGCTTTCTTTCTCAACACTTACTTAAACCCCTATCACAGTGAGTATTTTAAACTCACTTGGAATGTATTTCATTGCTTAATTACTGTTTGTATATGCAGAATTGCAAACCACCATTGTTGATTTTTATGGACGCTTGAAGTTTGAAAAATGGTGATTTTTGAAACTTAACCAAAATTAGTTTTGTTACATAATTATGAAAGATCACAGTACATAGAAGCTATGTTTAAAGTATTGGAGCCTAATTCATTCATACTAGGAAGTATATTAGAAATAAGTTTTGTCACCCCTCGATTTTTCATAAAATCTGAGAGCTACGTTTCGATTCACGTGAATTCGATCGTATATTTGTAATCCTTGCGGAAAAATGAAGAGAATCATATACTATATGCTATGTTTACATTCGAAATAGAAATGGGTCAAAAATAGACCCCAAAACTGAAACAAGGGAGAAAAACGAAGAAGACAAAGTTTTTGCACTAACTTGCGCGCGTGACCTGTGTAATTTATGACATTTTGAAAAATTTTGAAAAGAAATTCAAAAAAGGGCATATCGCGCGAGCGGCTCGCGCTAGCGACTTAGCCCTTATCTGGTCTTTGTCTATTTTCTGTTAAGGAACTGTTCGGAATAAGTTTTGAAGATTTTTAAACTATTGTTTGGAAGATATGCTAAAACAGAATCATGTTGGTAATATTATGTTAAAAAGGAAGATTAAGGACTTGATCTTTCTCGCACGTAGGTTGTTATCGTTCCCAGTACTTTACATTTTCTGTATAAAGTTAGATGACATACATGTGGAGTCAAGTTTACATCCATGGTGAGTGATGGTCAGTGTGAAAAGAGTATGTGGATGAAATTATGATTGGACACTCCCTGGTAATTGTGTACTAAAGTGTGATGTTATGATGATATGGTTTAGAGTATCTTTGAAATGCGACGGTGAAAAATTTGGACACTCCCTAGCACCTGTGGTAGCGCTAAAGTGTCCGATGCCGACTTGGACACTCCCTAGCACCCGTGGTAGTGCTATAGTGTGGCCTGCTGGGCACTCCCTAGCATTTGTGGTATGGCTAAAGTGTGAGGCAATTGGACACTCCCTGGTACCCCATACTAAAGTGTGAGGCAAATTGGACACTCCCTAGTACCCCTGTACTAAAGTGTGATCACCTTAGTATTTTAAGATACTGGAGTGAAAGAGTTGGGATGGTGTGTTGTCAAGAGAAAAGAGTCGGTGAGATGAGAATGGTTGCATTGTTCCATGCACGGTCACATGTTTTATTGACTGAAGATTATGATATTATCTTTGTTGTTTTACAAGTTGAATTCATTACTATATTTTTAACATGTGGAATAAAGAACCTGTGAAATGAAAATGGTAAAGAAGTATGTTTTACATTACAAGAATATGTATTTAATACTCACCAACTTCCTGAAGCTGACAGTGTTGATGTGCCTTGGACACTCGTGTCTAGGCTTTTCAGGCTATGACCAGGCGGGACAATATGATTATGCGAATTGAACGCGACTGCCTGAGAAGAGGAATTAATATTGTTGCTTTACATTATGAACTAAAGTTGTAATAAAGATGATTGTAAAGATGTTATTATTTTATTTGCAAGGCAGGTTGTGCCTTAGGTGATCACGCGCCGTAATAATTATTAACTTGGAAAAATTTTGTAAGCCTTGATTGCTTTTTAATCTGATTTAAATTATATTATTGTTCGACGTTTGGGACAGAATCGATCCTTCAAACTGTCGCGACCTATGGGTCCATAAAGGAAATTAAATGCTTTCCCTATTTATGCTACGTCAGGGCGTGACAGGATTTAGTGGTATCAAAGCCAGGTTATTAACCGAACAATTTAGCCAAGTTAGGGTTTACCATATAGACCCGATTCCACATTCTGCTAGCTTAAGCTTTGCACACTCGATGATACGACAGGAGGACAAACCCAGAACCCAAACGCCTATGATTATCTGTTTTAAGATTAGTCCTGATATAAGTTAGTGCCTTTTTGTCAGGTATAGATCCAGTTCCGCCACTTTTTGTACTAGACTCATTTGGAGGACATTGGGTTACTCAGGGTGCACTAGTTCTGGGTTCTGATGGACTATACCATGCTGAGATCGAGCAGCGGGTGGCGGCAGTAGTGGAGCTAGAGTTATGGCACCAGGTTCATACAGTAGGGTTGGTTGATTTGCCTCGCGTTTGTTTGGGAGCTTTTGTACTTCAGAGAGGCTCAGCGACTGGTATTGTTACAGATGATTCGACTGATTAATAGCGATGCATTTTACATCCCTCTAGAGATTCTGATTATGCTTGCTCACCTTGCACAGTTAGATATGCCCCTACCAGTTATTCTAGCGGAAGAGCCGGTAGTTCCTATCGCTGAGGGTATTGATGATGGAATTTTTCATTTGGCTCCTTTTGGTTTGGAGGATGATGATGATGAGGAGGATGAGGATGGTATGGGATTAGACGAATTTGCCGCCGACCTTGAGGAGGAGTCGGCACTTATGTTAGACCTTCCCGAGGAGATGTTGGTCAAGGCGGATGCCCTGAAGCATGCTCTATCGCAAGCCTCTCAGGGCAGGGCAGGGCAGGGCAGTGATATTGATATGGTAGGACCATTCCAGGTTCAGCGATTCCGACCCGTTGACTCTCTGGATTTGTTGATGGCCACCTACGAAGATGATTAATGACCTAGATATAATCTTGTACATATTAACTATGTTGACTTGTGACCCTATCTCTTTTTGCAACTGTATTTACATTCATCTGAGTTTAGGGCAATGACCCCATTTTCGGCATTAACTCTTGCATGGACGATGTACGTCCTAACCCATACTAATAGGGTAGGCATTGGACTGATCGTATCTTTTTGTAAATGCTGATGAAAAGTTATACATATATGGAAATACTCTTTTTGATATTGTCGTTGCTTAAACTGATTTATATTACTGCTTCACTCGTGATTCTCATTCTTTGATCATTATGATATGTATAGAATGGCTGGGAGATCACGGAGAAACAGGAACCTGATTGAGAAAGCACCTTTGGCTGCCGACCCCACAGGGATGTTTGAGGCATTTGTCAGACGCCAGGAGAGAATTGGAAATTTGAATGAAGATCGATGTGATTGTCAAACTTGGGACAAACTGCTGGAAAGATTCCATGCGCAGAGGCCCAAACAGTCGCAGGAACCACAAAACCCTGGAAAGCGGAACAGTGGCTGAGACAAATGGACCGTATGTTAGAAGCGGTTCAGTGTAGTGAAATGGATAAGAGGAGGTTGGCTATCTTTCAACTAACCGATGCCGCGGCAGACTGGTACCATGTTACTATTCGCTCTCACACGGATACCCAAACTGGTACCATAAAGGGTCACAACCAACAATTTAATATTAAAAACACTTTAACAAATATTCACTTAATCATATAAATGCAACTAAATCCAACTTATTTAATCTGGGCTTCCCGTGGGTCGCACTTTCATATTTGTCCCACCTGTAGTGGAACTTTCAATGGTGTCCTTTACTGAACACTTATCACATCGGAGTAACTGGAACTTACCCAAATCATCACATGCGATTAATGATTCCAATTAATGTATGAGAAATAAATATTATTACCTTTTTTCGGGTACGTGTATTACACTTCGTTACACGGTCCTAATCCGCGTGTGACGGGTTGGGGTCTGACAATGTGGTACAATTGTCAAAATAATTAGGAAGCATATATTAATCAATCTAACTAAGCTTTTACTCGCGAAAAAAAATAAAAAAAAAAATCTAACTATACTCTTAAATACATACATGATATATGTACGAAAATTGTTATGCTTTTCAAATTTGTTCCCAAGGATTACTCTATATGGCAGATGTACATTTCAACTATTATTTGTTTGATTTTTTTTAGTATCTTTTTAGTATAAATAAATAAAATAACTGTTCATATAAATTTTAGTTGCTTGGTTTGGTTTGATTTTGAACTGCAATTGGGAATGTGGTTTCTATAAAGTACTGTTGTATCTTGTAAGTAGAACAATACATAAAACTTATGCAGAAAACTGATGCTACGTTGCATAAGAACTTTATTACAGTATTACATTTTGATTTGTGCATCTCGATTAAATAATGGTTAAAGATTCTGAATGATTTGGTTGATTACTGGTCTCTCATCTTCTTTTGGACAAACTCCAACTCACACATCAAATTTGTATTTGTTGTGCTATTTTGCGTTGCATTGCTTCATTTCATACAACAAATTTATTGTGTCAAAACTCAAATAACAAATGAGATATACAAGAGTTTACGAGGCTGCCTCAATATGTAAAGAATGATAAAAGAAATAGAAGTTTTAGGGCAATTCCCTTTTTGGACTCCATGTGGACCTAATTTGTCATTTATGGCAAGAAAAATAATTTTTCTTACCATAATTTTTCTTGCCATAAATGACAAATTAGATGCAAGGAAGTCTCCCAAATTTTTTCCTAAAAGAAATAAAATATGCTTAAATTTAACATAAACTGACACGTCAAGTTTGCTACATAGATAAGCTACAATCAAGTACCTGCACCGCTGATTATAGAAGAGAACAAATTAATAGCCCCATTTTTGGGATGTTTTGTGGCCCTTCCCTATTTTAGTGTACCCACATTATTTACCTTAATTCTAAATAAACTTGTAGATACACAGACATTTTAAAACCTTTTTTTTAATCATTTGGTATTGTAGTGTCTTGTGAGAACTTAAGTACCAGGGCCTGAAGAAGGGACACGATAAGCGTGACATGAAATGTCATTTTCCAACTGCACTAAAGCTATTCCACGCACATATTAAAACTATATAATTTGACTATGCTTCAGGATATAAGTTTTCCTTGGATGGCCTCTCACATTACTTGAAAAAAATAATAATGTTATAAAACTAATAATAAAGCAAGCACACAAATAAATAATAACACAAAGGGACACAAGTATTTTCAGGTGGTTCGGCAATTTGCCTACGTCCATTGCGGAGGGGGATCACCTTTGATTATTAATGAAACTTTTACAACTCAAGAGCTCACTGCCCAGTATATCTAAACACTGATATTATATCTCACTACTTTTCTCTCTGTATTTCTCTTTGCTTCTTCTCACTCATTTCTTCGTTGAGTAGGCACTCGATTTATAGATACATTACAATCACCAAGCATTAAATGAGGAGACACAAATGACAAAGCTAGATGTAGGCTTTTTGACTTAGGTGGTCATTCACCCTTTTCCCTTTCACCTTTTCACTTATTTCACAACTCTTCCCCTTGAATGTCCATCTAAAACTAATACCCTTACCCATCGATTACTCCCCCTCATTGTAACATGAGAAAATTCACAAGGAAACTTATTGAGTTTGCGCATTCCAATGTTGTGTACTAGCTTCTTGAACACTGCAGTTGGTAGTGCTTTTGTGAATAAATCTGCGAGATTGTTAATGGAGCGTATCAGCTGGACGTTGATTTCACCGTTCTTTTGGAGCTCATGTGTATAGAAGAATTTTGGTGAGATGTGCTTGGTTCTGTCACTTTTAATAAATCCCCCTCCAATCTGTGCAATGCATGCAGCATTATCTTCGTATAATGTTGTTGGGCTGTCGTTGATCGAAGATAAGTCACATGACTCTCGAATATACTGTATCATGGATCTCAACAAAATACATTCACAGCTGGTTTCATGCAATGCCAGAATTTCAGAATGATTTGAAGAAGTGGTAGTCAATGTTTGCTTTACAGATCTCCATGAGATTGTAGTATCGCCACAAGTAAATACATAACTAGTTTGAGATCGACCTTTTTGCGGATCAGAAAGGTATCCAGCATCAGCATATCCAATTAATGGTGACTTGGATCCTTTAGGATAAAATAACCCAAGATCAATTGTCCCACAGAGATAGCGAAATATGTGCTTAATACCATTCCAATGTCTTTGAGTTGGGGCTGAGCTAAACCTTGCTAGCAAGTTGACAGCAAATGCAATATCTGGTCTTGTACAGTTTGCAAGATACATAAGAGCCCCAATTGCGCTCAAATATGGTACTTCAGGACCGAGAAGTTCATCCTCTTCTTCACAAGGACGATAGGGATCCTTCTTTACCTTGAGGGATCGGACTACCATTGGAGTACTCAATGGATGAGCCTTATCCATGTAGAAATGTTTCAAAACTTTCTCCGTATATGAGGATTGATGTAAGAGAATTCCTTCAGGGAAATGCTCGAGTTGCAACCCAAGATAAAATTTTGTCTTTCCGAGATCTTTCATCTCAAATTCCCTTTTCAAATAATCAGCAGTTTTTGTGAGCTCTTTGGGAGTGCCAACAAGATTAAGATCATCAACATATACTGTAATGAATGCAAAATCGGAGTCTGATCTCTTAATGATGACGCATGGACATATAGCATTATTTATATATCCTTCTTTCAATAGATATTCGCTCAAGCGATTGTACCACATGCATCCGGGTTGCTTTAATATATATAAAGATCTTTGCAATTTAATAGAGTACATATCTCGTGGTTTTGACTTACATGCTTCGGGCATGTTGAATCCTTCAGGGATCTTCATATGTATATCACTATCTAGTGATCCATATAAATATGTTGTAACCACATCCATTAAGCGCATATAAGTCCTTCAGACATTGATAGGCTTATCAAAAATTGAAACATAATTGCATCCATTACAGGAGAATCGGTTTCATCGTAGTCGATACCAGGTCTCTGTGAGAAACCTTAAGCTACAAGTCTGGCCTTGTATCACACAATTTTATCCTGCTCGTTGCGTTTTTGTACAAATACCCATTTGTACCCAACGGGATTTACATCTTCAGGTGTAGGGACTACAGGTCCAAACACTTCTCGATTTTCTAATGATTTTAGCTCAGCCTATATGGCTTCTTTCCACTTTGGCTAATCAGGCCTACATCGACATTCTTCTACACTATGTGGTTCAGGATCCTCATCACTTTGAGTGATGTCCAACGCTACCTTAAAGGCAATGACAATATTATTACGATCCCATATATTCCCAGTGGATACATAATTTATGGAGATCTCATTATTGTCTAATACATGTGCCTCTCCTGGGACCGCATGTGCCTCCTCAGGGGCTACTTGTTCCTCTACAAGGGAAAAATGATCACCAACGTTGGATTTATCAAACACTTTGATCATGTTCTTTGAGGACTTTTCAGGAGTTTTTCCCTCATTCATATGAGCTTTTAGTTTCCTCTTCCTGGGAAACTTGTCTTTTGTACCACTGGGTCTACCACGCTTCATGTGTGATGTAGACTCACTAACCACAACACTACCAAATTGTCCTGCGGGGACTTCAATTCTTGCTGGAGTGTTCACAGCTGGTATATGTGATCTTATCACTTTCTTTGTATCAGTGAATGCATCGGGTATTTGATTTGCAACTTCTTGCAAATGGATAATCCTTTGAACCTCAAGTTCACATTGATTAGTATGAAGATCAAGATGAGACATTGTTGATGTATGCCAAGAAATTACATTCTGAGTTTTGAGCTCTAGCTTTTCTCCCCCTAATGGTGAGAATATTGTCTCATCAAAGTGGCAGTCTGCAAGCCTTGCCTTAAAAAGATCTCCTGTCAAGGGTTCAAGATATCTTATAATAGATGGAGAATCAAAACCAACATAAATCCCAAGGCGTCGCTGAGGACCCATTTTTGTTCGTTTGGGGGGGGGGGGGGTGCAATGGGAACTTGTACAACATAACCAAATATCCTTAAATGAGAAACATTGGGTGGTTGCCCAATAACAAGTTATAAAGGAGAGTATTCATGATAATCAGTGGGTCTAATTCAGATCAATGATGCAGCATGTAATATGGCATATCCCCAAGCAGAAATAGGCAGTTTTGTTCTCATAAGTAAAGGTCTAGCAATTAACTTGAGACGTTTGATGAAAGACTCTGCTAACCCATTCTGTATATGTACATGAATGACAGGATGTTCAACATTAATGTCAATAGACATGCAATAGTCATCAAATGCCTTAGATGTGAATTGACCAGCATTATCAAGACGTATAGCCTTGATAGGGTAATCAGGAAATTGTGCCCGTAATCGAATGATTTGGGCAAGAAGTTTAGCAAAAGCGGTGTTACGAGATGACAGTAAACAAACACGTGACCATCTAGTAGAAGCATCAATTAAGACCATGAAATATGAAAATGGTCCGGATGATGGATGGATAGGTCCACATATATCTCCTTGGATGCGTTTCAAAAAGGCTAGAGATTCAAAGTTTACTTTTGTAGGAGATGGTCTTACAATCAATTTTCCTTGTGAACAAGCAGTACAAGGATTCTCACTAGGTAAAAGAATTTTCTGGTTTTTTAAAAGATGTCTATGTGAGGTTTCAACGATCCTACACATCATAATAGCTCCAGGGTGACCAAGACAGTCATGCCAAAGTCCAAAATTCTTTGGGTTGGAAAACCTTTTGTTTATCACCACATGTGATTCAATAGACCTTTAGTTGTTTGATACAACCCGAATGAGTTAGCATGGAGTTTTTCCAAAATATGTTTTTTGTTTGAAACAACTTTGGTGATGCAAATGTATTCAGAATCACCTTCATTAACTATTTCAACATGGTATCCATTACGGCAAATATATTTAAAACAGAGCAAATTTCTTCGAGATTTGCTAGAGTATAAAGCATTTTCTAAATGAATTGTTGTTCCCTTTGACAAGGTAATGATTTCTCGTCCAAAGCCTTCAATGAGACTTGATGTACCAGATATAGTATTCACATTAGCTCCTTCTAATTTTAAGTCTAAGAAATATCTCGGTTCTTAGAGAATTGTGTGTGTAGTTGCGCTATCAACCAGACATAGGTCTTCTTGTTTCATCGTGTAATCTATCAATTGACAAAAGTCATATAATATTGTAGACAAAAGATGTTTATACATTATTTAGAAAATTACAAGCATAGTACAAGATAAAAACTGAGACATAGTACAGATGTTCTAAACATATTTATTATTGTTAGAGAGATCAGGGTATGCATCAGAGTCGATCAAGAAGTCAACCACATCAAGATGAGTGAAGTCCAATGGGTCACTGTGGTCGGCAAAATGTGTCTCTATCTCCTTTCCTTTTCCCTTTATAGAGGCTTAATAAAGACCTACAAAATATTCTGGCGTATGACAATTACGTGCCCAATGCCCTTTCATGTCACATTTGTGACAATTATCTTCATTTTTCTTCACAGGCTTCTGTACACCCTTTCCATTGTCATTTTTATTCCATTTCGGGTAAAAAGGTGTATTGTTTTTGCTATATGGATGATAACCACCATGATTCCCATAATTATTCATTCCTTGGCCGCGTCCACGGCTACCACGATTATAACTACGACCACGGCCACGACCACGACCACAACTCTGATCATTCCTACAACCATATCCATGTCCTCCCCCCTTTTCATACCCTTGTCTATTGGGCGGAAGCACATTCTCTTCAAGGAATGTGGTTCCATTTGCTTCAGGCAATGGTGCTGGGCCAGTGGGACGAAGGTGATTATTTTTCATCAAAATTTTATCATTTGCTCTTCCACGAGAAGGTATGAAATTAACCCTGAGTATTTTGTGAATTTTGCCGCTTGGTATTGCTTCTGCAAGAGTGTGCACGAGGGATGAAATGTTGATACTGTTTTTTCAATCATTTCAGAATCAGTGACACCTTCTTCACAAAATGACATTTGAGAAGTAATTTTATGTAAAGCAGAATTATATTCTGCAACTATTTTAAAATCTTGAAATCGTAGTTGGATCCAGTTATATTTAGCTTTTGGTAAAATTATCATTTTCATATGTTCAAATCTTTCCTTTAAATTTTTCCAAAGAACGAAGGGGTCCTTAACTGTAAGATATTCTATTTGTAAATCTTCATGGATATGGCTATGAAGGAAAGCCAATGCCTTGGCCTGCTTTTCCTCTAATTGATTTTTGCCTGATTCATCCAGCTCGGATGCATCAGTCTCTTCAACAACAATCTTCCAAACATTCTTTGCCTTTAGTTGGGTTTCAGCTAGATTGACCCACAATAGATAATTCTTTCCCGTAATGTCCAAGGCCGCAGTATCAAGCTTAGCAAGGTTTGACATTTTCAGAATACTATATGTAAGACGAGATTTTAGAATTTATCAAAAGAAATAAATATGTAGATAAACAGGTTAATATCAAGTAAAGAAATGAATACTGTTAGATAAAGATAGAATTTCCTCTTTGGTAGGGCTATTATTTATCTTCTACAAAAGATAGTCCACCACTCTTTTATCAGGTATTCTACCCTTTTCAAGAGATAAGTATAACTATATTTTTTGCCCCATATCTGATAGGCAATCGTGTGGTGGCAGAGTGGCGACGAACTGAGTGCCGATTAACCCACGTTCGCGGACTCGAGTTCGAACCTGGTTACTGCACGGTTGTCTTTTGTATATATATGTATTTTTTTTCTACAATTTCTTTAAGAGTTGTTTATAATTTATTTACTACTTTCTTCAAGAAGCTGATTTATTGTCTTTACAAGGACTATATATTTCCATTAATGATGAATACAAATTATAACCTCTTCAAGAGTGTATAATTATTGTAATAAATTCCTCTCATCAGGAGTTTAAATATAACCTCTTCAAGGGTGTATAATTATTGTAATAAATTTCTCTTATCAGGAGGAGTTTAAATTATAACCTCTTCAAAGGTGTATAATTATTGTAATAAATTCCTCTCATCACGAGGAGTTTAAATTATCACCTCTTCAAGGGTGCACATATATATATATATATATATTTATATAAATATATATAAAGAAAACTAAACAGATATATGTTATCTATATTAAGGATAATTCTTTGGTGACAACTTTCATACAATTTTCATACAACCTCCTAAAAGATGTGTCTATCTATTTCCTGTGTCACTGTGGAGTCCAGTGACATCACAGGAGAGAGATAGACACATTTTTTTAAGAAGTTGTATGAAAGTTGTATGAAAGTTGTTACCAAAGAATTACTCCTATATTAATATCTATACCATTTGATATGAGTAACCCATTTGGTATAGGCTCGTGTTGATAACGTGTTATAAAACTAATAATAAAGCAAGCACACAAATAAATAATAACACAAAGGGGCACAAGTATTTTCAGGTGGTTCGGCAATTTGCCTACATCCACTGCGGAGGGGGATCGCCTTTGATTATTGATAAAACTTTTACAACTCAAGAGCTCACTGCCCAGTATATCTAAACACTGATATTATATCTCACTGCTTTTCTCTCTGTATTTCTCTTTGCTTCTTCTCACTCACTTCTTCGTTGAGTAGGCACTCAATTCATAGATATATTACAATCACCAAAGATTAAATGAGAAGACACAAATGACAAAGCTAGATGTAAACTTTCTGACTTAGGTGGTCATTCACCCATTTCACTTTCACCTTTTCACTTATTTCCCAACAAATAATACCAGTTTGGGGGATTCAGGGCTTCGGGCCATTGAGAAATATTATGTATTGCCATGTTGGTTGGCTTCAGTTATGTTAAACAAAAGGCTATGTTTAGCTTTAGTCTTTAATTTGTGCTGAGTCAAAAAAGATAAAGATTTTTTTTAGCTCACAGCCTCTTTTTCCCAGCAAAGCAAGGGTCCTTTTTGAAGAACTTCTTTCGCATTTCTGAGTCAGCTAAGGGTTCCTATCCAAGCCAATCAATAGAATGTATTTGTGCTTCGCTATCCAGCAAATATGAGAATAATTAAAGAGTAATATTTGAGACACTAACAAATTTCACTAACACTCGCACTCACACTCATACTCATATCCACACTTTATCTCTCTACTAAAGGCACTAGTGGATCTAAAGTGCCACTAAGAAAGAGATAGAGTGTGAGCATTAATGAGATTTGTTAGTGCCCCTAATATTGTTAATAATTAAATAAACCACGGCCACAATCGTAAAAAGCAATCCAGATTGTATTTCTTAAATGACAAATTTTATTTCAAAATACTTTTTGTCATTTATACCAACGTCACAACATGCAGTACAGCTGTTAAGTTACGTAATAAGCAAACATTATTCATTTTCGGTGATCCTAAATGCGCAACTAACAAAATATTGGAGACTAAATTCCAGAGTGATAAGCAAACATTATTCATTTTCGGTGATGCCACCTGCCGCCCACAAAATATTTAAGAAAGAAATTTATATTCGAGAAACATAAAATTAATCCACTAATCCTAATTGTAAAATTTTGCCAAGTTTTGACATACGATCCACAACGATTTGAAACTACATCCAGGCTCTTCACAAGCATAGCCAAACAGTCACTAAGCCAATATTGTGTGTGTCAAAATCACCCATGCGTACAATAATTAAATACGCCATACATATCGGTCCATTTGTCAGATCAATCAATTTACTTAATCAAGAAGGAAATACATCAAATATATATTTTTTTCAATTCCTTTTAAGAAGGGACTTATCTAACAAGGAAAAAGTGGGATGAGCATTAACAATTAACCCGAAACTTTATACTTCTGGAGACCAAAATTTCTCGCAAAAATAAATTCCATTAATCTCATATGTCCGTAGCCCTTTTTTTCTGCTTCGGCATGTGCCAACGGCCCAACTTCCTCTCTCTCTCTCTCTACATTTTTTTTTATTTTGGTTAGAGAGAGAGAGAGAGAGAGAGAGACAAGAGTACTCAGGGGAATTGTTTGTTGACAAAATCATACGCTGAACCCATCGAATCCACACCGCTTGTCCGTAAGAGACTGCTTCCTTGGACTTATCACTATTCCACAATCCACCGATACCTGCCCCCAACACACACACCACAGAATTACTCCATTTAGAGAGAGACAGAAACAAACACACAAAACTTTACCTCTACAATAAGTGGCAATTGTAATAAAAAAAAAAAAGAAAAGTTTCTCACCCAATTTTGTTTCAATATTGCTCACTCAAATTTTTATTGGATGACATTTGTTTTATTTCAGTAATTATATTAAAATAAAATAAGAATAAAATAAAACACACATCACTCAATTCTTCATTTGGGTGACTGACATGTGTTTTATTTTAATAATTATATTAATTATACAATAATAAAATGAGAATAAAAAAAAACAAATATCACAGAACAATTATGAACCAAAAATGCTCTAAAAAAAAAGAAATGGTGAAAAAAAGGTACACGTTAGTAAAATGTTACCCAGTAGTGGGAAAATGCGAAGTGCACGTTGTTGGGGGAATCCAAAAAGCTGAAAAAAAGAGTTTTAAAAAAAACCACGCGCCGTTGCGGCAAGTAGACAGCACATCCCATTTTAATGTACACGCAAGTTATTGGCCTACTTGGACATTCTTGATAGGAACGAAAAGTAAGGAAACATTCCAATCACACCCACAAAATGGGGACTCATTTTTTGTGCCCGCTGCTCTAATGTTCATAAAGATTATGAAAATCGAAATATACTAAACCCACTAAAATGTAAATTATGTATTTTCTACAAAAATGGGGGACGAGCTTATAAATATAAAGGAGCACACAAAGGGACACTAATCCAAAAATGCACAGAAAAATAGACCCTACTATGTATTTACTACAAAAATGGAGGGCGAAATTATAAATATAAAGGACCATAGGAAAGTTGAAACAGCACTTCTGCAAAAATACACCCAAAAAAATAGGCCCCTACAAGCTACAACCCCAAATCAATCAGCGCATGTTAGCACATATTAGACGTGAAGCGCACGTTAGCACCAACCCATTGGAGACTGTGGCAGGTTTAGCAGTTTAGGGGAACAGACCAGGGTCAGGGTCAGGGTCACAGTGGCAGACCCAGCAAAGCTCCCACCGCGACGGCGGTAGAGAGTGAGAAAGTGAAATTGAGGAAGTATTCTAGAGAGAGAGAGAGACTCCAATTCAATGCCCAAATCTATAGGAAGAAGAAGAAAATTGACTAACTGTTGACGAATTGATGTAATAAATGCCCCCAAAATTAGAGAGATGTAAAGGAGACAATGCGTCATGTGTGCCACTTCTAGAGAGAGAGAGAGAGAGTAAAGTTGGAGATAGAAATAGAATAATGCTAACCTGCACACCAGGCGAAGTGAACCCAAGAATCCGGATCTTAGCACCAACATCACCCAAAACCCTAAGCTCAACCCGATCATTAACCGATGCGTCCCGAATCAAATCAGCAGCATCCGCCTGCAATAGATTAACCCGATCAACGGCTATGGTGGTCTCCACCTGTTTCACACTATGGGCCGCCTGATAAAACCCGGGCACCGTCCCCCTACCCAATGGTATCCCACGGTACATGATAGTAAACCTGGACTCCCCGTACTTGATCCCCACCTTGTTGTCGTTAACCGCCGTGAACAGCATACGAATGTTTAGGGACACGGTGGCGGATGACGTGGCGGTGGACGGAGAGGGGGGATTGGGTGTGATGCCGACGTACTGGACGCCGACTTGTTGGAGGTCGAATTGGGGCTTCTTGGGCTTGACGGCGAGGACTACGATGAGGACTACGGCGAGTATTAGGAGGGCGAGGAAGGAGAATAGGAGGAAGAGACAGCAACAGCAGCCTTTGAATGAGGCGGAGGAGGAAGAGGAGGGGTCTTGGTGGCGGTGGTGGTTGGGGTGGTGGTGGGGGTTTGGTGGCGGTGGGCGTGTTGTTGTGTGGTCGCCGTTCATGGTGGGTCTGGAGGACATTTTTGGGGAAATTGCTGAATTAAGGCCCCCCCTCCAGTACTCTCTCTCTCTCTCTCCTTCAATGTTCTGTGCTGTCTTTTGCTTTTGTAGAGAAGAGGGAGTGAGTGTTTGTGTGTCACTTTTTTTTTTTTTTCAAACTTTTGCTTGGGGGATAAAAAAGGCAGGGGGCAAATATGGAAGTGGAGGAAAATGTAGCACGTTAATTGAAGCTGTTGAAGTTATAAAGTCAATAATTAACCAGACTTTGTCACACCTCTTGGCCTTACTAGAGTGAGGTGATGGGTTCAAAACCCTCAAATAATTGGAAGTGGATTAGGGCTTTAGGAAGACGAATCTTTTAATTGCTTTTACGAATCGTATTCAGAATTTGATTTGGATTTAAATCATGTTATTATTTGTTTTTTTGATTTAATTGGTGTGTTGTGGGATGGAAGTAAGTACTTGAGATTTGTTATGTGTCTTTCAATAAAATGATTATGATTATTCTCTCCAAAAAAAATAAATGACGGTAAATTCAAATAGTAAAGAACAGCTAAAATTGTTCTCGTTTCTAAAAAGAAAACAAAATTTCAATAATTACGACTTGACGTGGCAATGAAAATATGGTACCGATTTACAGTACTTTTTATGAAGAAAATTGGGTTAATTACAAGTGTAGAACTTATAAGTCAGTCTATTACTTTTTTGATATTTAACAAATATCAATGTTTGGTAAAAAAAATTCAAAGTCATTAAGCTTTACACAACGTAAGGAGCAAGTCTTCATAGCGTCGGGAGCAACTCTTTATAACTTTGGGATCAAGTCTGGACAAAGTCAGGAGCAAATCTTTTTTTTTTTTTGCAAGAAAAGTGGGTGCAATTCGTCTTAACGTTGGTAGCAACCCATCACAACGTGAGGAGCATCTTTTAGAATATTTTAGTGCAAGTTTACAATGTAAAACTGTAAAGTAGACTGAAACATAAGTCAATTATTCTACAAAAGTTATTTTATTTTTTGATTTTGATTTTTTGAATTATTGTTGATATTTTTCCAAAATTTTAAAAAATAGTTCACTGACTTCTAAATTTCTCACATAAAGTTGACTGAAATTTAATTATCCCAAGAAAATTTAAAACAAGTTAATTAGTAGGATATAAAAGTGATTTTGTTTGAGTTTTGGGAAGAAAACTTAAATGCAATGGTTATATATTGTGATGTGGTATCTCAACTCAATAAAAATACTTTATGGATACATCTAACTCCTATTTCCATGATAATCTTTCCCCAACTCACCAAAAACTCCTTCCAACTTCGCAAAAATTAAAAAATATGAGAGGGAATAAATTTCTACATGGTATACCTATTATATCAAATATGGATGGAGTCTGTGCTAAGTTAGTTGAATTTTTTTGAACTTAATTACACCAATATATGTCATTGCATTGCTCACTTGGACTACATATTTTCCAATTAGCGGAGATTAGAAGCATATGGTAAGAAGTGGTCAGATTTCATCCTTGAAACAGGCTAGGAGGTGGCTGTGATGTTGGGAATTTAACACGTGGAAGCAAATTCTCTCAAATAAGCACACAGACATAAGCAGTAATTAAATATGCACACCAAAGAAAAGACATACAAATTTCTACATGGTTAGGGCAAACACATGTCTACGTCCACACCCGAGAGATCCATTATTTCACTATTGAGTAAAACATGGTACAAGTTACGTGGATTAAATCCTATAACCCAAATACAAGACCTTTGTACACTTCTCAGTCAATACCCCAAAGAACCTGGCACAATTAATCATTGTAACATAGAGAAATCACAGAAATAAAGAAATACACATCTCTACCTCACATCCCTATCATTGTGAACAACCCTCACAGAATCCCCAGTGATTAATATCTCTCTCACCCTAGACCATGCACCCTCATGAGGAGAGACTCCCAACTTGGTACACCAAGAGCTTCCTAAATTCCTATACATCATCTCTATATATAGAGTTTGTACCCCATTACTTATTGGACAAGTAATACAACTATCACAAAAGAAACTAAATTACAATAGGAATCTAGCCAAATCATAATCCCTAAATTAATGGGATTGACTCATATGTGATATAACCCCAACAATCACCCCCTTTATCACTTGTGGGGAAACTGTCCAACCATTCTATCACACATGACCAGCACCCCCTTAACCGGAGCGCCCACAAAGTAAACCGTTTTGCCACCGCAAACAAATCCATTGGCCATCACCATACAAGTCTGCACACTCTCGAATCAACATGGTCTCGACGCCTCCGATTCGATCAACCAATACATGTACAGGCCCGAGTTAATTATACCCATTAACTCCAGAGAAGTGCCTTGATCCCTCTTTCTCTCCAACAAGATTTTCCCTCACCATCGTCTGAACCGTGAACAAACCATCCACACACTCACTTATATAAGAATTTTTCATTAAGGACTTGGGAGTACAGCTCTACCAACCAGATGACACAAACCATCCATACTTCTCTCAACCGCCGTGTGTGATTTTAACAACAATATTATATTCTTCCGCAACTTTGGTATCAATATCACACCACCCAAATACCAAACCTGCTCCAAAAATATTTGATCAACGTTCCTACGTGCAATATCCTAACAATTACCTATGTCGGGTAATTACGCTTGTGTCTACCCCCGCCTTCTTGGAACCCATCAAATTATTTTCTCCAGAAGCACATACTTACCGTACCTAGAATTTAAAGGCCCAAGAGAAATGCCCATATGAGTGGAATGTGAGAGCCTCTCCATCATACACAACCTGCTACAATCACAGCAGCATCAAAATTATTTTTCGGCCCTAGATCCCAACTTGCTGCAATATATATAGGCTCTATCACCAAGAAAAATAAATTCTCAATTCGTACAAAATCTCACAAATCTGCACCCACCGATGAATCCACAGCGCCCAAAAACCTTAGGACCATCTTTGACCCAAATTTCAATCAACATAGCTAGTCCCACAAGCTATCTGAAATTCTGACCAATCGGAACCTTTGCTTCACGTGCACCCTATCACACTTGATAACTTCCCATGACTATCATCAAAACCGTTTGAAGTCAAGGCACTGAAGCTGCCACCAGGCCCACGAGAATGTACGGATCGCTGAAACATGGTTACTGCTCCCACCGATTCTTTTATTTTTTTTCTTCATCCTGTGTTATCTTTTAACCACCGTGCTGCAAATCTCCACTGTCATCGTGCGCCTCTGTTACCATAATCTGACCACTATAGCTCTATACCACTTGTTGGAAATTTAGCACACGGAACAAAATTCCCCCAAATAAGCATACACACATGAGTAGTAATTAAACATGCTCACCAAAGAAAAGACACGGATTTCTACATGGTTCGGCCAAACACTTGCCTACGTCCACACCCGAGAGATCCATTCTTTCACTATTGAGTGAAACATGGTGCAAGTTACATGGATTAAATCCCATAACCCAAATATAATACCCTTGTACACTCCTCACTCAATACCCCAAAGAACCTGACACAATTAATCACTGTAACATAGAGAAATCACAGAGATAAAGAAATACCCATCCCTACCTCACATCCCTATCATTGTGAACAACCCTCACAGAAACCCCAGTGATTAATATCTCTCTCACTCTAATCATGTACCCCCATGAGGGGAGACCTCCAACTTGATATACCAAGGGCTTCCTAAATTCCCCAACTTGGTACATCAAGGAGTTCCTAAATTCCTATACAACATCCCTACATATAGAGTTTAAAACCCATTACTTATTGGACAAGTAATACAACTCTATCACAAAGGAAACTAAATTACAATAGGAATCTAGCCAAATCATAATCCCTAAATTAATGGGATTAACCCACATGTGATATAACCCCAACAATCACCCCCTTTTATCACTTGTGGGGAAACTGCCCAACCATTGTATCACACATGACCAGCACCCCCTCAACCAGAGCGCCCACAAAGCAAACCGCTTTGCCACCTGTAGGCACTCCATTTTTGTCGGCGAATAGATTTAGGAGGCCACAAGCATGTCTAACTTTGATGATTAGAAAGAGCGGATTTTCAGAGATTGCCTCTAACTCTCAAGAAGTCAGAATTGGTAGAAATGACCAAAATCCCCCTAAAAGCCCAAAACTCTCCAGATTTGCCCAGAATTTCAAAAATCATTTGATGTCATTTAGAATATAAAAAAAAAGTATTTTAAAAGAGAAATATTTGAAATTGTAAGCTCCCAGAGACCTCCGAAAGTCCCGAAAGTTCCCAGAAAGTCTCCGTTGATCGGTTTGACCAGAGTTTGAGCAAGTTTGACCAGGGTTTGACCAAAACCATCCGAACTCGCCCAAAAATTCTGAGATCATCCTAGATCATGTGAAAAGTCTTAAAATATGTTTTAAAGAAAATCGGACGAAAACGTTAGTCTTTGGAGGCTCCCAGAACTTCCCGGAATTTCCTGGAATTGCACTGTTTGACTGATTTGACTGCAAGTTTGACCAAAAATCAAAATCTCATTTTTGACGTTGAAATATTTTTATCAAATACTAGAGGTCAATAGCTTTCCATCGGTATATCGTACATAATTTCTGGATCTAAAACGAATTTGTTACGAATTTCTGAAGGTGAAAAATGCGATCAATTCGGCTTTTAACCTGAATACCGCAAAACTTTCCAAAGTGACCCAACTCCAAAATATTTTCTATGAAAATTAGACCTCAATACCTTTCCAACGGTATATCACAATCTTAATTTTGATTTTGTATGAATTTTTTGTGAATTTTGGACGAAATAGGGCCTTTTTGCGAATTCCGGGAGTTCCGGGGGCCAAAATGCAAATTCTGGTCAACGGGGGGGTTGACTGCCACGACGGCACTGGCCCACTGCAGCGGCGGCAGTGGCCAAGTGCCACGGCGGCACTCTGAGTGATTTTTCATTTTTTTTTTTGTAATTTTTTGTTAATTTTTGGGTTTTAATTCAAATTTTCAACAAATAAAACGACATAGTTTTGATAATCTGAACTTTTTGGACCTATTAGAGACTTTTAAAAATTCAAAATACACCCCCATCTTGGCCTATAACTGAGACCCATTTGCTTCCATTTGGGGAATAACTTGGAAGCCATTAGAGAGAGATATAGAGAGTTAGGGAGAAAGAGAGAGAGAAGTAAAGATTTTCTTCTTCCAAATCCAATCCAAAATGTGAGTTTTAATTAGTTTTCTAAAAACTAAATTTTTATTTTCAAGCTTTCAATCCATCTTATTCATATTCTTTGAGTTTTCTATGAGTTAGAGAGTGATGTACTCACCCATATACACATATGTGAGAGGTTGAATGCTTGTGGTTCCACCATTGAATATCATCTATTGATTTATTCATTTGCTTGCTTATATACAATGTTCATCTCTTCTTACCTCATTTTTTTTATTTTCTTTATTTACTTATTAGTTCATCATCATCTAGATGATGACATGAAGTTTGAGGTGAATGAATCCTAATGGATAGTAGCTCTTGACCTCAAAAACATGTTTGATAGATGAAGATTATAACCTCAATACATCCATATGTATTCTTGAGGTTATTTAAAAAATAAAGCAAACATTTCCAATAGTCTTAGAGGTTCTCTAAATGAGTTAGAGGTTGATATTACAAGTGGTTTTAATCCTCTTTGAGTGTTGAAAATATACTTTCAAAACCCCTATTTCAAAACCCCTCAAAACCCCCAATATTGGGATTCCAAGAAATAAACCTTATTTCTCTAAAAAAAATCTTCAAAACAGTGAGTTGTTTAGTTTCAAAGAATTATTCTGAGTTCAAAACTCAAGGTAAGGATACAAGACCACTTGGAAAGTCTTCCTAACTCATTATAGAACACCCATGATTTTTGGCTTGACTTGAAAGCACTTGAAAGGGGTCTATTTTTGTCCAAACATTCCTTCCAAACATTCTGCCTCTGCTGTCACAGCAGCTAGGTTGACTTTCAACTTATTTTAAAGAAACTTTTTCCGAAAAAAGTGGTCCCAACTTATTTTTCCCTTGAACTTCAATGTCTTAGGTAACTTTCTGTATAATATGAGCCTCTAGATGTTTTGTTTTCATTTTCTAAGATTTTCTAACATTTCAGTCGACGGTACGGACTCTGTTTCTGAATAACCTCTATTGTTAATATGATTTCTCTCAATATGTAATAGTTATTGAGGATTAGCTTTTTTATTTGTGTTCTAGACACACCAAGGATGATCTCCATAAAAAATCATGCATTTAAAACATTCCTAACCTTACTTTTCATTTTCCACAAGATCATGTCACTGTTCTGTCCACTATTCACAGCAAGTATACTTTTACTTCCATCTTTTGATTTGATGCTTACATGCACTCCAAATTTGTTCATATCTTAGGAAGTAGTCCATACTACATTTGTACATAATCTATAATGATTTCCTTCATACATTCATGCATATTTTAGACCTCTAAGTTACTTTAGAAAGTCCATGTACGCAAACACATAACAACCTTTGCACATCCTAGGATTATGCATTGCATTCATGCAAGATTTGGGGTTTTTGTGACCCTCTAAGAAGATTATAAGGAATGAACTAGATCATACGTTCATGCTCTCCCTCGATTAATTCTTCCTTTCTCATCCGTCCCTGGGATTGAGAGGTCTTCTTCTCTCAAAGATTAATATGCACCATATTAGCTTGCTAAGCATTTTTTTTTATTTCTTTGATTAATTTGTTTCAAGAACAATTCATGTCCCCTTAGATTAGGAAAACTTGATTACTTGATAAATGATTAGACGAATTTTCCTAGGTTTATTCGTGTGATCTTTCACTTTTGCATTGCATGATATTTGGCTAAGATCTTATGAACGATATCTTATCTTTTGATCTTCCATTTCAAAATTCTTGTGTGATGTAATATTGTAATAACTTGCATTTTCATTTTAATTATTTGTATTTGCATTGTCATAATTAAATTCAATATGTATTGTCCGCCTTCAATTTAATTATGATTCTCAAGTTTGGAAACTTGTTACATGTTTTAATCCATAATTGAAACTCTTTTGGGGTAAACTGCAATTTCTGTAAATTTAGTAATGTCTGTATTGAATTTGAAATATGTATTTCAAAACGGTGAAAATAATTTCTTTTGACTCAAACAATATTTTTATAAAATCGGAAAATCATTTCCTACGTTAAAATGAATTTTCTGTATTTTTGTGACGAACACCGCGCCACGAAAATACCAGTTTGTGTTTAAAATAGTTCGCGCCGCGTTAAAATTACACAGACTTTACATTTGACGTATTGATAGATAAGACTTATGCTTTATTCCATTTAAGGCAAGTCATGATTGACTTAGGCTTTGTTTGAGAATGCACTTTGAGTGTGTATCAACTTAGGGCCATAAGTTGATTTTCCCAAACAACTTAAGTTTGACCCCTATTAGTCTATGTTGCCTCTTCAGATTGTGTGGGGTGTGTATACGTTTATATTATCAGCATTTGTGATGTGTGTGTATAGTTCTATTAATAATTAAGAAAACAATTTCATTTGTAGAGTAATTGGGAATCAACTTGGCCTCCAAGATCTCTACTTGAGTTCTATATATATACACTACTCACACACACTATCTGCACAACTCTACAAGTTTCACAGAGAAAATTTTAGAGAGAGAAGAAACTTCAATCCTCCATAGCCAAAAGCTTGGAGTATTTCTTATTGTGCTTATCTTTCTCAACTAAATCTCTAAAGCGTCAATCAGGGAGTATTTTAAACTCACTCCAAATGTAAATCATGCTTAGTTACTGCTTGGGTGTATGTGATTGATAATCTCCATTGATGATCATGCGTTTGAAGTTTCATAGCTTGAAATCAAGATTTTTCAAATTCAACCAAAATTCGTTTTCTTATATAATTATGAAAGATTATGGTATATATAGACTATGCCTAAAGAATTGAAGCTTAATTTGTTCATATGAAAAAGTATATTAGAAATAAAATTTTGTTAACTTTTAGTTTTTCTCAAAATTCTAGAGTTTTAGATTGATTCATGTTAAATTGATTATGGAATCATAATCCGTGTGAAAAACCGAAGAAAATCATATATTATAAGGCCTAGTAACGTACAGAATTGAAAATGGGTCAAATAGACCCTGAATTTCTAAAATAGGGCATTCTCCACGAAGAAGATGAAGACTCTGCAGAAACTCGTGCGCGCGATCGCGCGAGCGACCCCTCGCGCGCGAGGTGTGTGTTTCCAGGCAGACAGAAAAATTTTATATAATAAAAATGAAAAAGAGGCAGGTCGCGCGAGCGCCCCGCGCGCGCGAGGTGTGTGTTTCCAGGCAGACAGAAAATTTTTATAAATAAAATGAAAAATGGGCATATCGCGCGAGCAACCTCTGCGCAAGCAGCCCGCGCGCGTGACTTCTGGCAGTTTCTAGTTTTTGTTTGTTTTATGTTAAGGAACTATTTGGGTGATATTTCATGGACTTTTAAAGCTCTGTTTGGGAAATTTACTGAATCAGAATTCTATTTGGGTATGTTTGGACGATTAAAACGTTGTATTATGACTTAACGATCCCCGTCTGCACATTGTTTATATAATTCAATAATTTGCCTTATGTTTTAAAGTTTCATGACATACATGTGGAGTCAGTTGTACATGCATGGTGAGTGTGAATGTTGGTCAGTATGGAAAAGAGTAATGGTCAGTATGGCATAGTGAGTGCAGTTGAGATTATGTTGTGGACACTCCCTGGTAAGTGAGTACCAAAGTGTGTTGTGATTGAGATTACGGCGAGAGTGTCTTTGAAATGCGACGATGGCAAAACTGGACACTCCCTGACGACCATGGTAGCGTCAAAGTGTGTGAAGCCGAACTTGTACATTCCCTGGCACCCATGGTAGTGCTAAAGTGTGGCCTACGGACACTCCCTGATACCCGAGTCTGGATACTGCGTAAGGGTTCCTCCGGTATTTGCATGGCGGATTAGGTAGTCAAAATGTGTGGCAATGGACACTCCCTGGTACCCCGGACCAAAGTGTGAGGCAAACTAGACATTCTCTGGCACCCCTGTGCTAAAGTGTGGCTATCGAAGTATTTCAAAGATACTGGTGTGTGATAGTGTGTTGTTGGGTTTTGTCGAGAGAAAGAGTCGGTAAGATGAGATGGTGCATTGTTCTCATACACGGTCACATATATGTGAATTATATCTTTTAAATAATATTGTGCTTGTTTCCTAAAATGAACTCCTTGCTTTAATGTAAACTTGTTGTATTAAATGAGAACTGAAAAATGGTAAATGAGTATGTTATACATTCAAAGTTATGTTTTTAATACTCACCAGCTTCTTGAAGTTGACGACGTTGATGCGTCCTGGACATTCGTGTTCAGGTTTTTCAGGTTATGATCAGGCTGAACATTATGATTATGCTAATTGAGAACGACTGCTTGGAAGAAAGACTGTTATCTATACTCCATGTTTTAAGTTATAAACTGTCAAAGATTCTCTAAAGAGGACCACCTCTTTTTATTAAAGAAAGGACCTCTGTTTTGGCCATTGGATTGTGTTAAAAAACTATGAAATGACAAAACTGCCATTAATGAAAACACGATCCGACGGCCAAAACAGAGGTCCTCTCTTTAATAAAGAAAGGGCGCCCTCTTTATAGCCTGACTGTATAAACTGTTTTGTAATAAGGATGACTGTAATAGACAATAGTTATTGCTTTATTTTAAGGCGGCTTGTGCCTTAGTTGACCCTGTATTGTGATATGTAATAAGTTAGAAAAATATTTGTAAGCTTTGATTGCTCTACTCTGATTATGGTTTTATGTTGTTAGACGTTTGGGACGGAATCGATCCTTCAAACTGTCGCGACCTACGGGTCCATAAAGGAAATTAAACGCTTTCCATATTTATGCTACGTCGGGGCGTGACAGGATTTAGTGGTATCAGAGCCAGGTTAATATTTATCTCAAGATAGTTTAACCAGGTTAGGGTTTACCAGTTTAGACCCGATTCCACGATCTGTTAGCTTAAGCTTTGCACCCCAATGATACGATAGGGAGGATAGACTCAGAACCCAAACGCCTAAGATTATCTCTTTCCTGATTTAAGTACCTTTTTATCAGGTATGGACCCAGCTCAGCCGTTCTATGTACCAGATGGGTTTGGAGGACATTTGGTGACTCCTGGGGCAGTAGTCCCAGCTTTTCTCGATTTATATCACACCGCCATTGAGCAGCTGGCCACAACGACCATAGTATCAGATCTGTGGCACCAGGTTCACGTGGTAGGGATAGTTGATTTGGCGCGTATTCGCCTTGAGATACGCTATTTCGCGGAGGCTCAGCGTTTAGTGCTAGTTAAGATTTTGAGGCTAGTTGATATTGATGCCCTCTATTTTTCCTTTGAGATCCAGGTTGTACATGCTCATCTCGCACAGCTAGAGATGCCTCCGCCAGTGGTTCCCATCGCTGAGGACGATGCTGAGGCTGTTCATTTGGTGCCAGTAGGTGGAGATGGTGTAGAGGATGGCATAGGTCTAGATGATCTCGCCGCTGAGCTCGAGGAGGAGCTAGCACTTGAGCTAGTTCTGCCTGAGGAGGTGCCAGTTGAGGCAGATGCCCCAGCGCCTGCTTCCTCGTCGACCTCTCAGAGCTCTGATTTTGATTTGGTGGGCCCGTTCCTTGTTCAGCGATTTCGCCCCGTCGACTCGCTAGATCTCCTGATAGCTGCTTATGGAGACGACTGATCTCTAGATATGACTTTGTACATATTAACTATTTTTGACTAGTAACTCTATTCTCTTTTTGCAAACTGTAATTACATGCATTAGAGTATAGGGCAATAACCCCATTTTTGGCATTAACTCTTGCATGGACATATGTGTGTCCTAACCCATATAGATAGGGTAGGCATTGATCTAATCATACACGCTTTTTGTATTAACTTGACAAGAAGTTATATATATAAAATATACTCTTTTGAATGTTGTCGTCATTTAAATTGCTTCATAGTACTGCTTCATGCATGTTTCGTATCCTACTATCACTATCATGCATAGAATGGCTGGAAGACCAAGGAGGAATAGGAATTTGATCGAGGGAGCACCTGAAGCTGCCGATCCTACGGGGATGTTCGAAGCATTTGTCAGACGTTTGGAAAGAATCAGTAATACGAATGACAACCGACGAGGCCATCAGACTGGAGATAAGCTGTTGGAGAGATTCTGTGCGCTCAGACCCGAGCAGTTTACGGGTACCGCGGAACCATGAAAAGCAGAAGAGTGATTAAGACAGATGGATCGTATGTTTGAAGCTGTCCAGTGCAATGAAATGGACAAGAGGAGGTTAGCTACCTTTCAATTAACCGATGCCGCCGCAGATTGGTGGGATTCGATCATAGCTACTATCGGGAATGGAGCTGCAATGGGAATGACATGGACTGCGTTCAAAGGGAGATTTTTGGAGAAGTATTTCCCGGCTACGGAGAGGCACAGAAGAGAGAAGGAGTTCATGGATTTAACGCAAGGAACCAAGTCGGTGCAAGAGTACACCACATAGTTCGAGAGATTATCTCTGTTCGCCCCTCACATGGTTGATACTGAAGAAAAGAGGATCCGTAAGTACAATCAAGGGCTGACACCGCATTTTCGCCGTCTAACTCTCGGTCACCTAGATAAGTCGTTTGAGGGATTGGTTTGCTTGGCTACTGATCTAGAAGAAGACGCTCGAGTGAACCGTAAGCAATTTGAATTCCGACCACCTCAAAGGGGTAATTTTGGGAATAGCCACCAATGAATCGTACCCAAGGGCAGAAGAGGAATTTCGATGGAAGTAAGAGGACCCAAGCTATCACCTATCCGACTCAGCCCTGAGTAAGAGAGGGGAGTAATGCTGGAAAATGCTTCAATTGTGGCAACCCCGATCATCTGGCTCGAGATTGTATGGCACCGAGGCGTGCTGCTCAGCAAGGCATAGTCTGCTACAACTGTGGTAAACCAGGTCACATCAGCAAGTTCTGTACTGCTCCTAAGCAAGCGACGTATGGTCAACAAGGTCAGACTCGCTTGAATGCTGTTATCCCAGATGCTACTGGATATGACGGAACTATTTATGAAGAAGGAGATTATGGATAAGCTCAACCTGATCAGCAAGCAGTGGGAGGTACATTAAATCTGTTTAACTCCCATGTTAAAGTGTTATTTGATATGGGTGCTGCTCTTTCGTTCATATCCGTTAATACTATTCGGAGATTTGGTATCTTACCTCATCGTTTAGAGAAAGCTTTGAGAGCTACTTCGCCATTAGGAGCTGCATTCAGATTAGGACACGTGTGCAAAGATTGTCCTTTACGGCTAGGAGATCGTGAAATCTCGGCAAGGCTAATTGTCCTATCAATGAAAAAGTTTGACATAATCCTAGGAATGGATTGGCTCTCTCAGAATCAAGTGAAGTTGGATTGCGCGAGGAAAAGAATTACATTCTCCGACAATGAGAATCGACCCTTTGATTTTCCATGTAACCCTTCGGGAGATATGTTCCTTACCAGATGTTTGGCAAACATCGAAGTCGTCAGTACAGAAGCGACATCATTGTCTATACCTGTAGTTAAGGACTTCGAGGAAGTATTTCAAGACATTTCTGGTTTACCGCCCGAGAGAAGTATAGAGTTCTGTATTGAGCTTATACCGGGTACCTCACCGATCACCAAGGTTCCCTACAGAATGGCCCCCACCGAACTCTTGGAATTGAAGGAACAAGTTCAAGAGCTCGAGAACCTAAGTTTTGTACGTCCAAGTACATCGCCTTGGGGAGCACCAGTGTTATTTGTGAAGAAGAAGGACGGGATGCTCAGGTTGTGTATCGACTACCGAGAACTGAATCGCGTGACTATCAAGAACAAGTATCCCTTACCTCGGATCGACGACTTATTTGACCAACTACAAGGAGCTACGACATTTTCCAAGATAGACCTAAGGTCGGGATATCATCAATTGAGGGTACGGAAGGAAGACATACCTAAGACTGCATTCAGAACCCGATATGGTTACTATGAATTTTTGGTAATGCCATTTGGAATGACGAATGCCCCGGCAGTGTTTATGGATCTGATGAACAGAGTGTTCAAGCCTTATTTGGATCAGTTTGTCATCATCTTCATTGATGATATTTTGATATATTCTAAGTCGAGAGAAGAACACGAACAACATCTACGGATTGCGATGCAGACGCTCAAGGACCACCACTTGTATGCCAAGTTCAGTAAGTGTGAGTTCTGGTTGCAAGAAGTGAAATTTTTGGGACACAAGGTGTCATCTCAAGGAATTTCCGTGGATTTGTCCAAGACCGATGCTGTGTCAAATTGGATTAAGCCGAGCAACCCTACAGAGGTTAGAAGTTTTCTTGGACTCGCCGGCTATTACAGAAGATTTGTTGAAGGGTTTTTTAAAATAGCTGCACCATTGACTGGGTTGACAAAGAAGAATATGAAGTTTGACTAGACAGAGAAGCATGAGCGCGCCTTTCTAGAGTTGAAAGAGAGACTCACTACCGCACCAGTAATAGCTATACCCAAGCCTGATGAAAAGTTCACTATCTTTAGTGACGCGTCATATCAAGGATTAGGGTGTGTACTTGTGCAAGATGGCAGAGTTATCGCTTATGGATCCAGACAGCTGAAGCCGAATGAGTTGAACTATCCCATTCATGATTTGGAGTTGGCGGCAGTAGTATTTGCACTCAAGATTTGGAGACATTACCTCTACGGTGAGAAGTTTAACTTATTCTCCGATCACAAGAGTCTGAAATATTTGTTCACACAGAAAGAGTTGAACATGAGACAATGCAGATGGATGGAGCTGATCAAAGATTATGACTTCACTTTAGAGTACCACCCTGGTAAAGCTAATGTGGTCGCTGATGCTTTAAGTCGGCAGATTCGTGAGATGATCGCCTCCTTAATGGTTAGAGAATGGCGAGCATTGGAGACGTTGGCAAAATTTGACGTACAAAGTGCTGAGGAAGGAGAAGGACAACTTTTTGGATGTCTTATCCTACAGCCTGTTCTTATCGACCGCATTATTGGAGCTCAGAAAGAAGATGAGAAGTTTCAGACATGGTTCGTGAAGATGTCAGAGAAAGACCCGACAGAATGGAAGGTGGGAGTCGATGAAAGATATCGGTGTAGGAATAGATTATGTGTGCCAGATGTTGGAGAGCTTAGGAAGGATATCCTGGAAGAAGCACATAAATCAAGGTATACAGTTCACCCAGGAGGAACGAAAATGTACAAGGATTTGAAGAGAAATTTCTGGTAGGAAGGTATGAAGAAGGATGTGGCCGAATTTGTATCCAAGTGTTTGGCGTGTCAGTAAGTCAAGGTTGAACATCAGAGACCGTCAGGATTGTTGCAACCGCTAGCTGTTCCTGGTTGGAAGTGGGAGCATATAACCATGGATTTTGTAGTGGGATTGCCTCGATCGCAGCAAAATCATGACGCCATTTGGGTAATCGTGGATCGATTGACTAAGTCAGCACATTTCATTATTTACAGTATGACATACCCGGTGGAAAAGATGAGCCGGATGTACATACAACAAGTTGTGCGGCTTCACGGTGCACCTGTGTTGATTGTGTCAGACCGTGATACACGTTTTACTTCTGGTTTTTGGGAAAGTCTGCAAGAATCCATGGGAACCTCGCTCAAGATGAGTACTGCTTTTCACCCTCAGACAGATGGGCAAACTGAGTGTGTCAATCAGATCATGGAGGATATGCTTAGGGCTTGTGTTATCGATTTTGAAGAATCTTGGGAGGTGCACTTGCCTCTAGTTGAATTTGCCTATAACAACAGTTATCACACGAGTATCGGGATGGCTCCGTTCAAAGCATTGTACGTACGACCATGTCGTTCTCCATTGTGTTGGGCAGAAGTGGGGGACACAGAATTGTTGAGACCAGATTTGGTAAGAGAAACAACCGAAAAGATTTCTTTGGTAAAGGAAAGGATGAGAATCGCTCAAACCAGGTATAAGAGTTATGTCGATCGACGCCGAAAAGATTTGGAGTTTAGCGTCGGAGATCACGTGCTCCTTAAGGTTTCACCGACCCGAGGAGTAGTACGCTTCGGTCTCAAGAGAGGAAAATTGGCTCCGCATTTCATCGGACCGTTCGAGATTTTGGAACGTGTCGGGAAAGTGGCTTATCGACTCGCGCTACCACCGAAGATGTCTGGGGTTCACAATGTATTTCATGTGAGTATGCTGAGAAAGTACATACGAGACCCCTCGCACGTGGTTAGTTATGACGATATTGAGACGAGTCATAACGTTTCTTACAAGGAGAGACCCGTGAAGATTCTGGATCAGAGTATCAAGAAGTTGAGGAATAAGGATATACCGTTGGTGAAGGTTCAGTGGGATCACCATGACGAGAACAAAGCCTCATGGGAAGTTGAAGCTGAGATGAGGGAGAAGTACCTGGAGTTGTTTCAGGACTAGTTATCTTGATTTCGGGGACGAAATCCTGTTTAAGGGAGGAAGGGTGTAATAACCTGCATTTTCATTTTAATTATTTGTATTTGCATTGTCATAATTAAATTCAACATGTATTGTCCGCCTTCAATTTAATTATGATTCTCACGTTTGGAAACTTGTTACCTATTTTAATCCATAACTGAAACTCTTTTGGGGTCAAACTGCAATTTCTGTAAATTTAGTAATACCTGTATTGAATTTCAAATCTGTATTTCAAAACGGTGAAAATAATTTCTTTTGACTCAAACAGTATTTTTATAAAACCGGAAAATCATTTCCTACGTTAAAATGAATTTTCTGTATTTTTGTGACGAACACCGCGCCACAAAAATACCAATTTGTGTTTAAAACAGTCCGCGCCGCGTTAAAATTACACAGACTCTGGATTTGACATATTGATAGATGAGACTTATGCTTTATTCCATTTAAGGCAAGTCATGGTTGACTTAGGCTTTGTTTGAGAATGCACTTTGAGTGTGTATCAACTTAGGGCCATAAGTTGATTTTCCCAAACAACTTAAGTTTGACCCCTATTAGTCTATGTTGCCTCTTCAGATTATGTGGGGTGTGTATACGTTTATATTATCAGCATTTGTGATGTGTGTGTATAGTTCTATTAATAATTAAGAAAACAATTTCATTTGTAGAGTAATTGGGAATCAACTTGGCCTCAAAGATCTCTACTTGAGTTCTATATATATACACTACTCACACACACAATCTGCACAACTCTATAAGTTTCACAAAGAAAATTTTAGAGAGAGAAGGAACTTCAATCCTCCATAGCCAAAAGCTTGGAGTATTTCTTATTGTGCTTATCTTTCTCAACTAAATCTCTAAAGCGTCAATCATGGAGTATTTTAAACTCACTCTAAATGTAAATCATGCTTAGTTACTGCTTGGGTGTATGTGATAGATAATCTCCATTGATGATCATGTGTTTGAAGTTTCATAGCTTGAAATCAAGATTTTTCAAATTCAATTAAAATTCGTTTTCTTATATAATTATGAAAGATTATGGTATATATAGACTATGCCTAAAGAATTGAAGCTTAATTTGTTCATATGAAAAAGTATATTAGAAATAAAATTTTGTTAACTTTTAGTTTTTCTCAAAATTCTAGAGTTTTAGATTGATTCATGTTAAATTGATTATGGAATCATAATCCTTGTGAAAAACTGAAGAAAATCATATATTATAAGGCCTAGTAACTTACAGAATTGAAAATGGGTCAAATAGACCCTGAATATCTAAAATAGGGCATTCTCCACGAAGAAGATGAAGACTCTGCAGAAACTCGCGCGCGCGATCGCGTGAGCGACCCTTCGCGCGCGAGGTGTGTGTTTCCAGGCAGACAGAAAAATTTTATATAATAAAAATGAAAAATAGGCAGGTCGCGCAAGCGACCCGCGCGCGCGAGGTGTGTGTTTCCAGGCAGACAGAAAATTTTTATAAATAAAATGAAAAATGGGCATATCGCGCGAGCGACCTCTGCGTGAACGGCCCGCGCGCGCGACTTCTGGCAGTTTCTGGTTTTTGCTTGTTTTATGTTAAGGAACTGTTTGGGTGATATTTCATGGACTTTTAAATCTCTGTTTGGGAAATTTACTGAATCAGAATTATATTTGGGTATGTTTGGACGATTAAAACGTTGTATTATGACTTAACAATCCCTGTCTGCACATCGTTTATATAATTCAGTAATTTGCCTCATGTTTTAAAGTTTCATGACATATATGGAGTCAGTTGTACATGCATGGTGAGTGTGAATATTGGTCAGTATGGAAAAGAGTAATGGTCAGTGTGGCATAGTGAGTGCGGTTGAGATTGTGTTGTGGACACTCCCTGATAAGTGAGTACCAAAGTGTGTTGTGATTGAGATTGCGGCGAGGGTGTCTTTGAAATGCGACGGTGGCAAAACTGGACACTCCATGACGACCATGGTAGCGTCAAAGTGTGTGAAGCCAAACTTGGACATTCCCTGGCACCCATGGTAGTGCTAAAGTGTGGCCTACGGACACTCCCTGATACCCGAGTCTGGATACTACGTGAGGGTTCCTCTGGTATTTGCATGGTGGATTAGGTAGTCAAAGTGTGTGGCAATGGACACTCCCTGGTACCCTGGACCAAAGTGTGAGGCAAACTAGACATTCTCTCGCACCCCTGTGCTAAAGTGTGGCTATCGAAGTATTTCAAAGATACTGGTGTGTGATAGTGTGTTGTTGGGTTTTGTCGAGAGAAAGAGTCGGTAAGATGAGATGGTGCATTGTTCTCATACACGGTCACATATACGTGAATTATATCTTTTAAATAATATTGTGCTTGTTTCCTAAAATGAACTCCTTGCTTTAATGTAAACTTGTTGTATTAAATGAGAACTGAAAAATGGTAAATGAGTATGTTTTACATTCAAAGTTATGTTTTTAATACTCACCAGCTTCTTGAAGCTGACGACGTTGATGCGTGTGGATATCGCAGGTTTTCAAAATTTACCCACTTTTAAGACAAATATTTTCAAATTCAAAGAGTCGCCACTTAATTTTTAAAAGGAAAAATTAAGAAACCATTTTAAAAGCAAACTGATCTTTTGCGAAACCAAAGATAAAACTGGGTCCGGGGATTATGGAATGAAAGGGGAAGGAGCCCGGCGGACTAAAACACCCCCTTTCATCCTATCTCACGATAGGCCTCTACTCAACATCCTTTTTAATCAAATTAATAATCTAAGCATGCCCTCAATTAATACATATATGTAGGTATACATAACACAAGCATGTTGAAAGGGTGCAAAATTGCTAACGGTAAAATATCATTCATAAGTCACATAATTCAACTAGCAAACATCATGATATGCAATAGAGAACTAGAAAACATACCCGGGATCCGGCCGCGAATATCAAACGTGCAATGCATGCAAAAATAAACCTAAGAAAGGTCTCTAACACATATATACACATAAGGCAAAACCTAGGCTAAGGTGTCGCGCATGGGGTCGAAAAATCAATTAAAATCAATAAAATAGATTAAACTAGAGAAGGGTTGAGAAATTGTACCTCAAAGCGCTACAAAACAAAGGTTAGTACACACGCCTTAGACAAGATATAATATCAAAAGGTAATTAATCATAGGTCATGTTCAATTAAATTCAACTAAGTCCAACTTCATCCAAGAACTAGTTCTAACTATAAGCATCAATGTACATGAATGAATGAATGATTATGAACAAGGATGAGACATGAATTTATTCACTAATTTGGATCCCTAAGCCTCTGGGTTTAATCTAAATTATCATTATTCAAAACATGGTTTGAGTCCCAAGACATTAAGAGACCATTTGAGTTGAAACAAATAAGATTAGACAAAAACAGTAGCAGTTTTTTGTGATTTACAGAGAGCAGACCCGACGTTCAAAAATGGATATAAAATACTTTCAACGGTTGGATCTTACTGATTTTTGGATATGTTATGCCTCTGTGAGTCTAGTTTCTAACCCAAAAAGAAAATCGAGGTTTCAACGGTTAGATCTCCGGGAATACTGAAAATACTAGACCTCACTCAGGATTCTGCAACTCTCTGTCCAGAGATCTTGTATGATTTTCTAAAAATAGTAAAAAAATGAGAAACACTTAGATCTTTTTAGGGTACCTTCCTAACACATTAAGGCACTTATAAAAATTTATTTGAGACCCCAAAAACTTTATTAGGGTTCTGATTTATTAATTTCAAAACAGACTTATTATTCTGAAAGTATTCTAGAACTCTGGACAGATTGTGATTAGCTCACAAAAACCATGATCCAACCTCTCTATCCACAAAATCTTGCTAAAACAAAAATCACAGTGGTAAAACAATGAGTTATGAACATTTTCCCGTTGGTTTCATTCGATTCCAACGGTCGGATTTCAAACTAAAAATCTTTGATCAAAAATAGTTTATGAACCCACTGTTTCATTTTGCTAGCTCAAGTTATTGATTGGCCTCAACTATGAGAACATGAAGTTGGGGCTCAAATCAAACTACTTCTTCTACCATTTGATGGTCATTGAAGACTATGAGGCATATTACACTTATGGATCTTGACGAAGTATTGAAATGAACTTCACAAAATCCTCAAATAAAGAACTCAAACCTATGGACCCAAGTTTGAATTCAACTTATCACTCCTACCCTTTGATGGTCATTGGAGTTAGAGACATACATGCTCGTAGGTTCTAGATGAAGTATGAAAGACTTCTTAAAACCTAAGAGAAGGATTAGTTCAAGCCATGGGAATAAACTTGAATTAACACTTTTTCTCCTACCACTTGATGGTCATTGGAGACTATGAGGCATACTATACTAGTGGATCTTGATGAAGTATTGAGATGAACTTCACAAAATCCTCAAATAAAGAACTCAAACCTATGGACCCAAGTTTGAATTCAACTTATCACTCCTACCCTTTGATGGTCATTGGAGTTAGAGATGAAGTTAAAATCTACTCAAACCTCATTGGAATATAATAGGATTCCATAAGATTTCTTAATGAAGAGGTTCAAGTCATGGATTAGGACTTGAATCTCACTAATTATATGTAGATTAAGACTATGATTCATTCTAATCTCCATATAGATCATAAGATCATAGGAAATTAAATAATCAAACTCAAAGAGGTTCAATGAGATATGGAAGATCTCATGAGCCTCACAAGAGATGGTAGAAATAAGAAATCAAAGTTTGTCTAGAGAAACTAAGAACACAAGCTCTTCAAAATTGAATTTATTTTAAACCCAAGGCATCAATTAGATCCAAATCAATGAAATATTATGAGATTCAATCACAAGTTCTAAGTGGTGTGTGATGAAATGAGGTAAGAAGAGAGGTTTTGAAAATGTGTAAAGTTCCTAGAACTATGAACTTGTGATTGAATAGTCCTAATTCTATCAAGGATTAAGAGGTTACCTCTAGGACCTCAAGTATTTCTTCAACTTCTTGTGAAAAAACCTTCCAAGATTTCCCAAAATTCTTCAAATTCTTCAAGTTCTTCAAGAATTTCTTCTTCTCTCTCTCTCAAAATATATATGATTCTTGTATATCTCTCTCTCTTAATTCTCAAGTTCAAGTATATCTCAAGTCTCCCAAAAATGAAGGTGAAAGTTTGTTTATATAGACCATTAATCCAGGGATAAATGGGTAAATTCGGGGTGGAAACCCATGTGCAAAGATTTCTTCTAGAACATGTGAGAAAAGCAGTCTGTTACAGCCAGCGGCACTCGACGGGTGCCGGCGGCACTCACTGAATGCCAGGCGGCACTCCCTGAGTGCCGGGCGGCAAACACTGAGTGCCGGCGCGGCACTCAGTGAGTGCCGCCGCGTTTTCCGCGTGCCGGGGCTAACTGAATTTTGTCCCTCTTTTTGATTTTTCAAAAATATGTTGGTGTAAACACAATTTTTTCTATTCTATATATATATATATTTGTATTAAGATCCCCCATGTGCATGGTATCAACCATGTGCATGGTATATTTTGAATATACTACTCTTTTTTTTTGTATTTTCTCTTTTTCCAAGATTTTTTATTTATTTTGTCCTCCCATCTCTTTCAAAAGAACTCTTTATTATTTTTATTTTTATCTTCTTAAAAACTGGTTCCCAGACTGGGTTTCTCACATGTTCTTTATTGTTCGGGTTTCTCCCGAATACCCAAACTCTCTCTCTCTTCCTTCTCCTTTTTTATATTTTATATTTTAATTTTGAAATTTGCCTTGAAGAATCAATTGAAGATTTTGAATTTCCTGGAAATTCTTCGAGTGTAACCGGCCATTGTCATCATCGGTCTTTTAAGAGGTAACCAATCCCTGGATTTGACGTTTGGTCAAAATCGGGGTGTCTACAGTTTGCCCCTCTTTGACAGAGCTTGTGAAGCAACGCGTATCACAAATGAATGTCAAAGCCTGTGTGAAAGACAAGGCTTTGATCAAATAGTCGAATCCAGGTAAAAACAAAAGTGCGTTGCAAAATCAGGTGCGCAGATAGCCAAATGCTGGTCGTGCTCAATGGTGAGCTGCCTACGTATCCCAACGGGAATCAGACCAGGACGTAGTTCGGGCAAAGGACAACAATACACCAACGCAGGTAGTCACACAGATGAATGCACCTATCTTATCGTGATGCACATGCTCATGCAATCTTATATCTTATGCTCCCAAACGTGATGTTCCTGAGTCACGTTACTCTTCCTATTATCAGAAATGCTCCAAACACATCGAATCATCCTATTATGACACCGTCTTACTCTAAGAACATCATGACTAATGCATATACATTTTACACGCGTTTTGAGAATCGTCTGATTGACTGAGATGCGCCTTGCGCCTTACACTCCATGGCCGAATCAGGTAGCACGCAGAAAGATTTGAGCAGCTCTATGCTCAAAATCTCCCAAAATCATCTGATCGGCTAAGCCGAATCAGGTAGCACGCAGAAAGATTTGAGCAGCTCTATGCTCAAAATCTCCCAAAATCATCTGATCGGCTAAGCCGAATCAGGTAGCACGCAAAAAGATTTGAGCAGCTCTATGCTCAAAATCTCCCCAAAATCATCTGATCGGCTAAGCCGAATCAGGTAGCACGCAGAAAGATTTGAGCAGCTCTATGCTCAAAATCCCCCAAAATCATCTGATCGGCTAAGCCGAATCAGGTAGCACGCAGAAAGATTTGAGCAGCTCTATGCTCAAAATCCCCCAAAATCATCTGATCGGCTAAGCCGAATCAGGTAGCACGTAGAAAGATTTGAGCAGCTCTATGCTCAAAATCTCCCAAGATCATCTGATCGGCTAAGCCGAATCAGGTAGCACGCAGAAAGATTTGAGCAGCTCCATGCTCAAAATCCCCCAAAATCATCTGATCGGCTAAGCCGAATCAGGTAGCACGCAGAAAGATTTGAGCAGCTCTATGCTCAAAATCCCCCAAAATCATCTGATCGGCTAAGCCGAATCAGGTAGCACGCAGAAAGATTTGAGCAGCTCTATGCTCAAAATCTCCCAAGATCATCTGATCGGCTAAGCCGAATCAGGTAGCACGCAGAAAGATTTGAGCAGCTCTATGCTCAAAATCTCCCAAGATCATCTGATCGGCTAAGCCGAATCAGGTAGCACGCAGAAAGATTTGAGCAGCTCTATGCTCAAAATCCCCCAAAATCATCTGATCGACTAAGCCGAATCAGGTAGCACGCAAAAAGATTTGAGCAGCTCTATGCTCAAAATCTCTCAAAATCATCTGATCGACTAAGCCGAATCAGGTAGCACGCAAAAAGATTTGAGCAGCTCTATGCTCAAAATCCCCCAAAATCATCTGATCGACTAAGCCGAATCAGGTAGCATGCAAAAAGATTTGAGCAGCTCTATGCTCAAAATCTCTCAAAATCATCTGATCGACTAAGCCGAATCAGGTAGCACGCAAAAAGATTTGAGCAGCTCTATGCTCAAAATCTCTCAAAATCATCTGATCGACTAAGCCGAATCAGGTAGCACGCAAAAAGATTTGAGCAGCTCTATGCTCAAAATCTCCCAAAATCATCTGATCGGCTAAGCCGAATCAGGTAGCACGCAGAAAGATTTGAGCAGCTCTATGCTCAAAATCCCCCAAAATCATCTGATCGGCTAAGCCGAATCAGGTAGCACGCTGAAAGATGAGATGCAAATTTACTGCCTTACCAAGTAAAATCAAAGTTGACTTGGTTCAATTAATTCCTAACTTTCAAGAGCTGATTAAATTTCGGATTAACTTTCCTAAACCTGGAAACACTTGGATTCATATTTACTTTGAAGATCAATCATATTAAAGTCGTCTGAATTTTCTCCTAACCTGGAGTCGAACCAAATCAATTTTCAAAGTTCCAGAATCAAACAAGACTCTCATATCAAATCAAACTCCAAAGAATTGGAGCCAATCGGGCTCAAACCAAATCAATTTTCAAAGAATCAGAGCCAATCAGGCTCAATTCGAATCAATTTTCAAAATTCTGGGGTCAATTAGACTCCAAATTATTCTTTTTCCAAAATCTGGAGTCAATTAGACTCCAATCAAGTTCAATCTTCATAAAAATCCGGAGTTGATTAGACTTTATTAACTCATTTATTGCAAACGGGTGTTCCTTGACAAAATTTTTAACAAGCAGGGGCTAATTCCCATTTACAAAAGGGCTTTAAAACTCATTTTTCAAACCTCGGGGGTTCTTTTGAAACGAGGGAAAATTTACAAGGACATGGGAGCGAAATTCGGGGGTTCTTTTGTAAATAATGAAAATCAGGAGAAAAAGGGCCACCTGTCACACGCGGCGGCATTCGGTGAGGGGAAACCGGCACTCACTGAGTGCCGGCCGGCACTCTACCAAATGCCGGGCGGCATTCAGTGAGTGCCGGCGCCTTTTCGCCGAGTGCCGGTTTGAGTAGCAGTTTGTTTTAAAACTTAGTTTCTTCTTCTCTCTTTTCCATTCTCTCCTTCCTCCTCTCTCGGATTTCTTCTCCAAAATCTCACCTTCTTTTGATTCTTTCTTCAAGAACCACTCACAATCAAGGTATGTTTCATAAAGATTACATCTTTGTTTCAATCATTGTGCTTGCAATCATGTTTCTTTATGTTATTTGATCTCTCTCCTTCAAGATTTGATATGAACATTGACTTCCCCTTTTTCATATTTGTAGATTCCCCAATGGCTAGTGGTTCAGGGTCTTATTGTCCCCCCAAGAAGAAGTACAAACCCAATCCAGTCCACAGTTCATCAATTCTACTTGCCGATCCCGGGGCACATCTCTCGGCACGGGCTTTCAATCGAATGGTATATTCCCAAACTTTCCTTTTTATGCTTATGATGAGATAATGCAATGTAGTGCTATGAATGATGAGCAATGAATGCATGCATGAATGCCCTTTCTCCCTTTTTGTGCTAATGTAGTATATGACAATCAATGCTTGCATGAATCCATATTTGAAAATTGAACATATTCACCAATCCCTTCTTTCATGATTAGGATTTGATGCTTGGTATTGTGTCCCCCTCTTTTTATTATTGCCCTTAGTTGGACACATTGATTTCATTATTCCATTTATTCATTGCTAATGGGCGGTTGTGCTAATCTGGATGAATTTTGCATATGCTTAATATTTTGAATGAACCTAAAATCCAATCATTGCTTACAACCCACAAACATTTTGTTTGTGCTTAGACCTCACAAGAGATCCCTTATTATTTTTTTTCAAATCAACGAGTCTCCTAGACTCCAAAGAATTTCATTATTTTTCAAATCAACGAGTCGCCTAGACTCCAAAGAATTTCTTATTTTCAAGCCAATGAGTCGCTTCGACTCCAAAGAATTTCTTTATTTTTTTAAATCAACGAGTCGCCGAGACTCCAAAGAATTTCTTATTTTCAAGCCAATGAGTCGCTTCGACTCCAAAGAATTTCTTTATTTTTCAAATCAACGAGTCGCCTAGACTCCAAAGAATTTCTTATTTTTCAAATCAACGAGTCGCCTAGACTCCAAAGAATTTCTTATTTTTCAAATCAACGAGTCGCTTAGACTCCAAAGAATTTCTTATTTTTCAAATCAACGAGTCGCTTAGACTTCAAAGAATTTCTTATTTTTCAAATCAACGAGTCGCCTAGACTCGGGAATTTCTTTATTTTCCTTTACTCACTAAATTGCATTGCTTGGATCCCGCAAGAAAGTAATTATTATTCCCTCCTTTTCTTATTTTCTTTTCTCCCCTTTTTTTGTTTTTTTTTTTTGCAGACTCCAGAATTTGTCCTCAAGGGTCATGGGAGCATGGCCCATGGCCGAAGGTGGTATATGGAGCTCTCTGATGATGTGAGAACCTTGGTCAACAATGCTGGATTTGGGCTCTTTGCTTTGCTTCTGGAGAAAAGTACAAATGACCGGACCCATGTTCAAGCCTTGGCAGAAAGGTGGTGGGACACGACGAACACCTTCCACATGCCTTTCGGGGAGATGACGATGACTCCCTTAGACTTTGCCATGATCACTGGCGTCCCATTTGGTGGCCTCCCTATTGCTCGTTATGACGATCTTCAGAACCGTCATGAAGAAATTATTGACTTGCTTGGGGCTCATCCAGGGGATTTCATAGTTCCCGCAAAATGGTTCCTGGATACCTTCAAGGATCAGGCCTTCACTGACGATCAAATGGCCAGGGCCTTCATCATGTATGTGCTGGGTTGCTCGCTGATGAGTACAAAGGGTGACACAATCAGTCTGGGGTATTTGGCTTCTCTCACAGACGTCGATCGCATCTCCCAATACAACTGGGGAGGGGCAGGTTTGGCCACTCTCTACAACCACATGAGTGAGGTTTCTAGGGGAAATTCCCCCTCCACGGGCGGGTACTGGAGAGCTTGGGAGGTAAAGCTTCAACTTTATTATTTATTTATTCATTCATTTCATCTTTATTCCTTTTTTATTGCATTCCTTTCCTCCAATTTTGAAAACTGAATTTTGCCTCTTTATTTTGCCTTGCAGATATGGTCGCATGAATACCTCCGGATGAGAGCTCCCAGTACTCGGGACAACGAGGCGGCTATCATGCCTCAGGGCTTGAAGTGGAGGAAAGAGGCAACGGGCCGAAAAGTCGGGGCTCATGATTTTGTTGGTTACCGGAACCTTCTCATTAATTTGCGTGAGATTCATGTGATATGGAATCCGTGGGCAGCGGATCTCCCAGAGGCAGGTGAAGCAATTCAGGCGGCGGTGGCCTATTCTAGATTGAGGGTTCTGATGATGGGTGAGGCGTGCCGGGAATGGTACCTTGGTGAAAGGGTGACTAGGCAGTCTCTTGCTGCCCCAAACTTTTATGTGCCGTGGGTCCCTCCAGCTACTATGAGGAGTACAGAAACCCTGGATCACGAGGACCTGGTAGCTGCTCTAGACGGGGAAAACATTACAAATCTTTTGGACGGCCCTGATGGTTATGCAGCCTTTAGATTGAACTCTCTTATGCATAATTTTCCCCTCATGGATGTCGTCCGGGTAACAAATATTATTCACATTCACATACGTATATTTCTTTCATTTCTGTTTTCCATTCCTTTTCCATTTTTCACGCCGAAAACTCTTATTTGCAGCCTGTTCCTGGGGTCGCTGAACCCCCAGCCCTTCCGCAGTGGAATTGGAGCGTTCCCACGGTCGACATGGGTCAAGAGACCATGTATCAGCTGACCCCTTACACTCAGAATGTCCCGACTATCCCTCTACAATATGATACAGTCCCCCGGGATTATGCTGAAGAGGGTCTGTCATATGCTCACACCGTCCAGCACTGGATTCATGGACGCGAATGGAGGGTAAATCCCTTTTTGTTTGGAACAAAATTCTCTTCTTTTATTTTATTTGCAAAAACAGCCACAAAACTCAAAAGATTTTCTTATTTATCTTCAAAAAGAATCCAAATGATCACCTTTATTCTAATAACTGTATTCTAATTCTCTTTTTTTTTTCTTTCCTTTTTCTCTTTTTTCTTTCTCAGGCTGATGGAGCAAGGTCCACTGCCGATCTTCAGGCTAGAGCTATGGTATTACATTCCTTCTCTTCTTTTCCTTTCTCCTCTCTCTTTTCTTAATTGCATTAATTATTTCGCCTGTTCTTTCTTACAGGAAGCTGAGATGGCGGCTCTGAGGAGACAACTCCAGGAGTTCCAATTGAGCCAGGGCGGCGGCTATCAGGGAGGTGCTGGCGGTAGTGGCCAAGGCGGCGGCTACCAAGGAGGTGATGGAGATGGGGGAGATGGAGGAGATGGAGGTGATGGCGGAGCTGGGGGCGATGGCGGAGCTGGGAGAGGTCAGGCAGCTCAGCAAACGCCCAGAAGGAATCCTCGTCGTAGACGAGGATAGCTTATCTCCTTTATGCTATGTCATGTACCTGCGAGGACAAAGAATATCGAATTCTCTTATTTAGGTGAAATTAGCAATACTCATGCATGGTGGCCTGCGTGCCCATTTTGAATTTGTTTATATTCATGCTTGATTGCTTCCCCGTATTAGCTCTTGAATCTTATCCCTTTTGTTTATTTAGATCATGAATACCCTCTCTTGGCTTTATTTTAATGAGTGGTGCAAGCAATGGTGCTTAAAATGATGATTGGCAGCATTTTTTTATTCAAATTCTGTGCAGGTTTGGGCTGATTGAAGTTATAAAATGACCCATGTGCCTTTTAAACCTGGGCCGGCACTCGGTGAGGCTGGGCGGTACTCCGTGAATGCCGTGCGGCATTTGGTGATTGTCGGCCGGCACTCAGTGAGTGCCGCCACTTTACATCGAGTGCCGGTCCGGCCCCTTTTTCTATATAAGCTGCCATTTACCCATTCCTAGGTTCATTCATGATTTTTGGAGCCATTTTGCCTTCTTTACATTCAAAATTTTCTTTTTGTATCCCCCTCCTTTTCTTTATGGCCCCTATCAGTTCCGACATCCTGTACCCATGGATGGATTCCCTTTCTGGCATAGATCGACTCAACCTTGAATCCCACAGACTGACTGACCTCTTCGCTTTTCGCCATACAGCTCTGGATGAGGACTTGCTTCGAGCAGCTATTATGTGCTGGGACCCTTCTCTTCACGTCTTTCGGTTTGGTCACGAGGAGGTCTGTCCCCTCTTTGAGGAGTTTAGCGCCATCCTCCACACCGATCTGTATGCCGATTTGATTGTTCCGCAGATCCAGGCAGGATATATTCAGGATTTATCGGCCCTTCTTGGCATTTCTCGGGGCGCTGCCGGCTCCCTTGTTCATGACCATCATATTGATTTCGACCGCCTCTCCTCCATTTACGCACCCATTGGCGATCCTGACGATAGGAGGTATTAGGTCACCCGGCGGAACGCCCTTTCTCTAGCGATGCTTTCGCACTTCTTATTCCAGTCTTCTACTGATATCCTGATTCCGATCGTATGTGGCCTCCGAGAGATGCGGAGTGCTGTTATGCTCGTTCTGGGGGAGACTTTTCTAGGTCTGGATTATGCACATACCGCGGGATCGATGCTGCTTTCGGGGTCACCCCACGTTTTACAGATTTGGCTCTTCGAGCGCTTGGGCTTCTTTGCTCACCTCCCCCCTGGGAGACAGCTCCCTTATGATCGTATGGACGTCCATTACCCTTTCCGCACAGTTACCAGCTGGCTTACTTGGTTTCGAGGCTTGAGTTATGAGGACATCTGTTGGATATGCCCTCGCTGGTCTTATTGCTCTGTCGCAGTACGTCTTCCTGGGCACCCCGGGATTTGGTTGACTGGTCTGCGAGTTACCACCTTTTACATTCCCAGCCGGGTAGCCCGCCAGTTTGGCTTGCTCAAGGATGTCCCCGATGTTATTATTGCTGATTTCTCGAGGAGCTCTGTTCTACGTCCTTCGACCGTGAGGATGTTCGCAGAGGCTTGGCATGATAGGGTATCAGCTCCCTTTAGGAGGATTCCAGCTCCAATTGTCCCGACCGCAGAGTATTTGCTTGAGATTCAGTTACTGGTCAGGGGGGTAGCTTCCAGATAGACAAAGTAAAAAGGAACGAAGCAAGAAAAAAAGTTTTGACAAATTCTGCTTAACTTTGGCTAGGTTTATTTTCAGTGATGCATTTTTTTTTTTTTTTTTTTTTTTTAAAAAAAAAAACCTGATCATGAAGAATCAAAGTTAGCACTTCTTTAATTTCTCTGGGTTATGAACAGTTTTCCCCTCAATGCCTCCTTCGGCTTTTATTACTCCTTCATGAGTCTTGCTTAGTTTTAATCTCTCTATGTAATGAATCCTTGTTTGTTTTCACATGATGCACATTTTGATAGCCAGTATATCCAGAAATGGGTTTAAGCTTTGTCTGGGTTCATCGGCTCTATCAAACGAAGTTTGCCCCTGGTTTCGGGATTTAGATGCGGTTCTAGGGCAAACGCAAGTTTGCCCCATAGTTTGACATGGTGAAATTTTGGGGCTCTTAAATTTGTTTGGGTTTTGGACCGAGGACCTTGTGAGCCCGCCTACTTATCCCCGAACGGGTATCAGGTCCGCAGTAGTTCAGCCAAGGCTAGAAAGAACACACGTACAACTTTTATTTTGTGACCGAACCGAGCAAGTTGCCTACGTATCCCCTACCGGGAATCAGGTCAAGCGTAGTTCATCAATTCTGGAGGTTTTGAAAGACAAGGTTTCAAGCAAAGTATTTTTTGAGGCGATCGAGGTTGATTGGTTGTTTAAACTCAACCCCATCTAGGTCCATGAGATAGGCAGCTCCCCCGGAGAGGAGTGTCTTGATGATATATGGTCCGACCCAGTTGGGTTTGAATTTTCCTCGTGGGTCATAAATGGGCGCTTTAAGTTCTTTGAGGACCAGGTCGCCCTCAGCAAGCTTCCTTGGGCGAACCTTTTTGTTGAAAGCACGAGCTATCCTTTTCTGATATCCCCGAGTATGGTTCACAGCAGCCAACCTCCTTTCATCGAATAACATCAATTCCTCATATCTCCCTCGCAACCATTCCAGTTCAGTTACCTCACATTCTGCCAAAACTCTTAGAGATGGTATTTCAACTTCCACTGGTAAAACAGCCTCCATCCCGTAGACTAATGAGTACGGTGTAGCCCCAGTTGAGGTTCTCACAGAAGTTCGATATCCCCACAAAGCGAAAGGTAATTTTTCATGCCAATCTCTATACGTATCCGTCATTTTCCCCAGGATGGCTTTCACATTTTTGTTTGCGGCCTCTACTGCTCCATTTGTTTGCGGTCTGTATGGTGAGGATTGGTGGTGGGTGATCCTATACTTCTCTAGGAATGGGATAACCTCTCCCTGAAAATGACTCCCGTGGTCAGAAACAAGCTCATTTGGAACCCCGTATCTGCAGATTACATTCTTCTGGATAAAATTCACCACATCTTTTGCCTTCAAAGTTGCATATGATGCCGCTTCCACCCATTTGGTAAAATAGTCTATTGCCACAATTATGTACCGGTGTCCATTTGAAGCTTTCGGAATTACTTCTCCAATGATATCAATACCCCATACAGAAAATGGCCAAGGGGTGGTCATGCTATAGAGCTGGGAAGGTGGGGTATGCATTAAATTTGCGTGAACCTGACATTTATGGCATCTCTTAACATACTCACAGCAATCTTTATCTAAAGTCGTCCAATAGTATCCTTGCCGAATTATCTTTTTGGCCAACATATGTCCACTCATGTGGGGCCCACAGACTCCTTCATGTACTTCTTCCATCATTTTCCTTGCTTCCCTTCCATATAGACATTCTAAATTATAACCGGTGTAGGACTTCTTCCACAACTTTCCCGCATAGGTTACAAATTGAGCTGACAATCTACGAATCGCTCTCTTATCCTTCTCTGAAGCTCCTTCGGGGTACTCTCCTTTCTCAACAAAGTTCCAAACATCTATATACCATGGTATCTCAACTTCTTCCTCTTCTCCAATGGCGGCGATTATTTCATATGAAGGTCGGGTTCTCTCTCTTCTATAGACAATGGAATCATGGAGACTCCTACAGGAATTTAGATCATTGAGGCTAAGGTTGCTAGGGAATCTGCCAATTGGTTCTCCTCACGGGGAAGATAATAGAACAAAATTATTTTGAATTGCACCTTCAGGCTCTCTAGGTATTCATGGTAAGGTCTCAACTTCTCATGCTTTATTCTCCAGTCACCCCTCACTTGTGATATTATTAGATTAGAGTCTCCGAAAACATCGATCTTCTCTACCCCCAAAGTCAAGGCTGCTTCTATCCCAATTATACAGGCTTCATACTCTGCCGTGTTATTAGTCGAATTATACTTGAGCTTAATGGCCAATGGAGTGGGGGCCCCGCTAGGCGATATGAGGATAATCCCTACCCCGTATCCTATTTGATTAGCTGCTCCATCAAAGTACATTTTCCAAAGGTCCTCTTTTACTTCCATTACTTCTTCATCCGGAAACTTAAATTCCCCCTTCTCTTCGGATTCTATGGCGAGGTCAGCTAAATATTCGGCAATAGCTCTCCCCTTGACAGATTTGGAAGTGACATATCTGATATCGAATTCAGCTAGCATCATGGTCCAACGGGATATCCTACTGGTTAGGGCAGGTTTTTCAAAAAGGTATTTGAGTGGGTCCATTCGGGATATCAGGGTGATAGGAAAGGCTAGCATGTAATGCCTAAGGCGACGGGTACACCAAACTAAAGCCCAACAAGCTTTCTCCAACGGTGAATAGTTCAACTCATACCCAGTCATTCTCTTACTTAGGTAGTATATGGCTTTTTCCACACGCCCCTCTTCTTCTTCTTGGGCCAGCATACACCCCATTGAGTTCTCGGTTACGGATAGGTATAGCAATAGAGGTTTTCCGGGTTTAGGAGGTGATAGGACAGGCGGGTTTTGAAGGTAGGTTTTGATCTTTTCAAAGGCTTTTTGGCACTGGTTATCCCATTCGAACTTTTCCCCTTTTCTCAATAATTTGAACAACGGGTCACAGGTCATGGTGAGTTTGGATATGAAGCGACTAATGAACTGTATTCTTCCTAAGAATCCTCTCAACTCCTTCTCATTCCTAGGTGGCGGCATTTCGGCTATAGCTTGGATTTTGGTGGGATCTACCTCAATTCCTCTCTGGGTAATCAGAAATCCTAGTAGTTTTCCAGTGGTGACCCCAAAGGTGCATTTTTGCGGATTTAGCCTCATCCCGAACTTCCTCAGCCTTCCAAAAAACTTTCTTAATGCCTCCAGATGCCCTCCCCTTTCTTTGGATTTTACTATCATGTCATCCACATATACTTCTACTTCTTTATGAATCATGTCGTGTAATAATGTGGTGGCAGCTCTTTGGTAAGTTGCTCCTGCATTCTTAAGCCCAAACGACATAACTCTATAATAGTAAGTCCCCCAAGGTGTGATAAAAGTTGTTTTCTCTCTATCCTCTGATGCCATTAAGATCTGGTTGTACCCTGAAAACCCATCCATGAAAGACAGAAGTTCATGCCCCGCGGTATTATCTACTAACACGTCGATGTGGGGTAAAGGGAAATCGTCTTTAGGGCTAGCTTTGTTCAAATCTCGAAAATCTACACAAACCCTAACACGACCATCCTTTTTAGGAACCGGTACAATATTGGCGACCCAATCAGGATACTTGGTGACAATCAAGAATCCAGCTCTCAATTGTTTTTCAACTTCCTCTTTCACTTTAAGCGCCCATTCAGGCCTCATTCGCCTCAATTTTTGTTTCACGGGTTTTGAATTTGGGAAAAGGGGAATATGGTGTTGGACAATTTCCGGATCAATTCCTGGCATATCATCATAGGACCATGCAAAGACATCTTTGAATTCTTTTAATAGATTGATTAATTCTTTGCTTTCCTCATTATTAAGTGTGGAGCCGATAGAAATATTTTGTGGATTATCTTCATTTCCCAAATTAACGGTTAGAGTGCTTTCCATGATTTTGCATGCAGGTTCATTTTCTTTTTCAATTAATTTTTGCAATTCATGAGGTATTTCATCATTTTCATCACATGCATCACAGTTATTATTATGCGCAGTCAGGTAAGCAGAATTAGTCACATTCTCATTAACTTTCTTGGGAGCAATTACAACAGACATAGAAATGGAAAGACGCCTCATTTGGGCCAATACAGACTCTGGGTGAGGGGGGTACCTATCACTAGACTCAAAGACCCACTCTTTCTTGCTTTCCCCTCCCATATCAGCTATGAAGTGATCTTCCCTTTCTTCTTCCTGAGTAATCTCTTCTATTTCCACTTCTTCCGGCTTCCCTTTGTACTCTGGTTTCTCCCTTTCTTTATTCTCGTTACTGTCTTCTTTATCCCGACCCTTCTCACCCTCATCCTTGATCTCTGCAGAGCTCCCTTTTTCGATCTTCTTGTATCCTCCTTCTAGCAGGTTCTTCATTGCCGAGCCATCCATAGTACAGACCCAGTCCTGAGTAACGGCAGATTTTGCAGGCTGCTGAAGATAAGGATCCTCATAATCAGAAAAGTTATGCGCAAAGAAAATCTCGAATCCTGGCTTCATACGCTTCTCTGCTTCATCCATCCACGGCTCTGGAAAACCACAAAACGGAAAATCTTCTCCCTGCTTGATGAAGTACCCATTGAGAGTTTTCATGTATGGTTCCATCGGTGCATCCGTTGCTTTCTTCTTCTTCTTCAACTCTTCCTTGGTTGGCGAGTATCCTAGCCCATGGGTGTGGGTTTGTGTGATGATACTTGGGAATTCTGACAACCCTTGGTGTTTCTTACCTAAACCCATTCCTGGGAAGAACCCCATTTTTCTCATGATCCCGGCCACCAGTGGACTGGCGTATTGATCAAAATACAATGGTAAAAATTCCTTCGGCTTCCCCTCTTCTATGACGTTAATGAATTCAAACCCACCCAAACTTGCTTCACCTTCTTGTATCTGTACTTCTAAAATCGGAGCACTTGATGAGGCCCCAGACACATTTATCCAGCTATCCCCCAGAAGATCATATACCTTGTTTTTCCAAATGTACTTAACTTTCTGATGGATGGTTGATGGAATGGCACCCAAACTATCAAGCCACGGCCTTCCCAAAAGCAGGTTAAATGATGCAGGAATGTCGATGATTTGGAATTCCGTTTCCCTTTCATCAGTCCCGACAGAGAGATTCAGAAAGATGATCCACATCACTGCCCGTAGAGTATTATCATAAGCCCTCACCTTTTGTTCCGATGGTATAAATGTAGATTCATCGAGCCCCATCCTTTTAGCTGTTCGAAAAGGACATACATTTAATGCAGACCCGTTGTCGACGAGGCAAGCCGGTAGAGAATTTCCTAAGCACTCAACGGTGATGTGCAACGGCTTATTGAAAACAGGTCCCCCAGGAGGTAAGTCAGCTTCAGAGAATGATATAGCCAGGGTTGGGCTTCTGCCGATCATGCCGATGAGATCTTTCGGAGTAACATCGATGGAAACATCCGACTGATTGAGAGCGTCAAGGACTGCTTGCCTATGACGCTTGGAAGCGATTAACAACCCCCAAATAGTGATACTCGCCTGTGTCTTCTTCATCTGCCTTAAGACTCTGTCTTCCTCTTCTTCCTCATTCAGTTTCCCTTTTCCTTTATTCATTTCTTGTTCAGGGTGATCCTCCTCAAGTTCGTGTGGTTTAAAATGCCTCCCAGACCGTGTGAGATGACTAATATCTTCTTTAACCCAAAGTCTATCTTGTGCTTCAACAATTTTCAAACCTTCCTCCTCACTTTCATACCAAAGGTCCTCCTTATCTTTACTAGGATCCTGAATACCATCCCCTTTGTACCAAAGTGAATTGTCAGCTTCGGGTGCCCACCAATCTCCTGCGTCAACAGTCCCTTCTATTTCCTTCCCTTTGCCTTCATCTACCAACCCTTTCAGAGTGCAGATTTGCGAGTCCTCCAACATCTGATAAGCCTTTCTTGGTCTTCCCAACTTAGTGATCAGTGCTGACGGATCAAAAGAGTTCTCCCCATTTCCCAAGTAGTAAATTCTGGGCGGTGGTACGGCATGATGTTCTGGTAGCGGATTTTTGGTAATATTTGGCGGGTTGGTGGGTGGTTCAGATATTATTTTCTTGTCAATCAAATCCTGAATCTCATGCTTTAGTCTTAAACACCGTTCAGTTGAGTGCCCCTGCTCCTGATGGAACTTGCAGTATAAATCAGATTTGAAATTTGGAGGCGGTGGATTTAGTCTGGGTCGTGGCTCTAGTAGGCGAAGATGTCCTTTTGCTACCAACCTATCGAGAGCCGTGGACAAAGATACTTCCAACTCTGAAAACCTCCTTAAAGGCTTATCCCCTCCCCTCTTTGGGTAATTTCTGGTTACATCAAACTTTTTCTCAGGTTCGCTCAGTGCGTTCACATCTGTAGACCCTGAATGACCTCCCGAATGTCCTCCTCCTGTTCCATAGTTTGGTCGTCTGTACCTGTTCACTGGCTCCTCCTTTTTAATGACCCCTTTCTGTATCGCGTCTTCGATTCTGGTTCCTACATCGAACACCTCGGTGAAGGTATTGAGGGATTGGAACCTCATCTTCTCCTGATAGACGGGTTGGAGATTCTTCATCAGCATTCGGATTTGCTCTTTTTCAGTCGGTCTTTGTATCATCTTAGCAGCCTTCCCCCTCCATCGGCTTAGAAATTCAGCAAAAGACTCTTTGTTCCCCTGTCGGGTAGTCTCCAAATCCCTGATACTAACATCCAGATCCTGGTTGTATTCGTATTGGGCCACAAACGCTTTTACCACTTCTTCCCAGTTTCTAGTCTTCCCTGGTTCCAGAGTGAGATACCAAGACAAAGCAGCCCCCGTTAACATCTGTTGAAACAAGACTGCCATCATGACCGTGCTTAGACCGCTAGGCTGAAATGCCCCTATACACATTCTTAGGTGGCTACGCGGGTTCCCTGTTCCATCAAACTTATCGAATACAGGCATTTTGAATCCTGCGGGCAATACCTCACAAACCCCCTCATACAACCCTTCTAACTCCAACAAATAGGTATCAACTCCTTGGGCCTTTCGTACCACCCTTTCCAACTTCTCCATTTTCTCAGTCATCAGTTTGTCTTTCTCAGCCCTCTCCTTTTCTAGTCTCTCCCTTTCTATTCTCGGCGCTTCAATCCCTTCTGTTTCATCAAACCAATCTTCATCCCTGTGAGGAGGATCATTGCCTGGCTGCTGTCGTGCTAGTGCTTCTATCATAGTCATCATTCTAGTCATTTGTCCCGCTTACTGTTCCACCATTGTCCTTAACTCTACCATCTCCCTTGCATTAGCCTCTTGTGCCATCTCTTTTCTCACTAGTCTTACAGTAGAATCTCTGTACCAGGCTATGCTCGTAGTTGATTCTATCTTTTACCTACAACCATATTTGTTTCAGTTATTTTAATTTAACAACTTTTTCTCCCTTTTCAACATTATTTGTTTACCTTTTACTTTTATTAATGATTCATATGCTTTCAATGAATGATTCATATGCCATACGGATGCAAATGCATGTGTGTGTGTGTGCCTATTCTATATGCTAAATAAAAGAAAATTCTAATCCTAACACATGAACACATAAGCACATAAAATCCTCATCCATGTCAAGTGCGCTTAACTTCTCCTTTCATCGTGATCCTTATTACTCCTTCAAGGTTTTCAAACTTTAGAGTTTTTGAAATCCATTTAACAAGTATTTCCCTCAGATGATGGGATCTTTTCAAAATTCCTTAAGAAGCTTTCCTTTGAGGACAACAACATTTCTAAACAAAAGATGATTGGTTGGAAATTTTGCTTTTGAAATTTATTTGAGAAGCATTTCTTTAATTGGAGAGATCTTTCAAAAATAATTCTCAAGGATTTTGAACCTTTTATTAAAAAAAAGAGGATATGAAAATATTTCTCAATAAGAAAAATGATTTGGGTTTTTACTTGAAAAATGAACCTTAAACATTTTTTTCTTTGAAAGGGTAAAAAAAATTTTCAAAACAATTTATTCTTCTTTTGGATAAAAGATGATGATTAATCAAAAATTTTCATAAACCATGAACTTTGGATTCTTGGGTAGGAGCATCACACGATTAGATAATCATCGCACTTTTCATGAATTCGGATGCATACAAGGTCAATGATGCTTAGCTAAACATGATACAAGAGATGTAATCTTATAATCAAGATTTGGCTTATTCTTAAATGTCATAGGACATGAAAAGGAATTGCCCAAAAGTGATTAAAAGGTTACTTATCTTTTATCAAGCAAGCATCGTCATCATCTCAAGTAATCCCTTTCGGGCATACAAAACTCCCTAGCACATAAATCCTAATCAAGAATTTAATTCCTAATTTTGAAAGGTTCTATGGAAACTACTATGCAAAGGCCGGGTTTTGGTCAAATAAGGGACCCTTGACACACACCCGATAGGATGCTTCATATACCAATACATGGTACGAGATCAAGGGTGATCACACGGTCCCATGATGACTTGACCGACCGGGTTGCCCCGAGCCTCCAAGGTCATAGTTCCGTGCAATCGACTGGCGAGACATGCAAGTGCAATGCAACGGGCACACAAAAATTAATTAATTCGATTAAAAGGATGCTTTCAAGTCTAATCCTCGAGTGAACCCAAAATCAAAATTCTGGTCTGCGAAACCAGAGATTCTGGGTTCGATCCCCAGCAGAGTCGCCAGATTGTGGATATCGCAGGTTTTCAAAATTTACCCACTTTTAAGACAAATATTTTCAAATTCAAAGAGTCGCCACTTAATTTTTAAAAGGAAAAATTAAGAAACCATTTTAAAAGCAAACTGATCTTTTGCGAAACCAAAGATAAAACTGGGTCCGGGGATTATGGAATGAAAGGGGAAGGAGCCCGGCGGACTAAAACACCCCCTTTCATCCTATCTCACGATAGGCCTCTACTCAACATCCTTTTTAATCAAATTAATAATCTAAGCATGCCCTCAATTAATACATATATGTAGGTATACATAACACAAGCATGTTGAAAGGGTGCAATAGAGAACTAGAAAACATACCCGGGATCCGGCCGCGAATATCAAACGTGCAATGCATGCAAAAATAAACCTAAGAAAGGTCTCTAACACATATATACACATAAGGCAAAACCTAGGCTAAGGTGTCGCGCATGGGGTCGAAAAATCAATTAAAATCAATAAAATAGATTAAACTAGAGAAGGGTTGAGAAATTGTACCTCAAAGCGCTACAAAACAAAGGTTAGTACACATGCCTTAGACAAGATATAATATCAAAAGGTAATTAATCATAGGTCATGTTCAATTAAATTCAACTAAGTCCAACTTCATCCAAGAACTAGTTCTAACTATAAGCATCAATGTACATGAATGAATGAATGATTATGAACAAGGATGAGACATGAATTTATTCACTAATTTGGATCCCTAAGCCTCTGGGTTTAATCTAAATTATCATTATTCAAAACATGGTTTGAGTCCCAAGACATTAAGAGACCATTTGAGTTGAAACAAATAAGATTAGACAAAAACAGTAGCAGTTTTTTGTGATTTACAGAGAGCAGACCCGACGTTCAAAAATGGATATAAAATACTTTCAACGGTTGGATCTTACTGATATTTGGATATGTTATGCCTCTGTGAGTCTAGTTTCTAACCCAAAAAGAAAATCGAGGTTTCAACGGTTAGATCTCCGGGAATACTGAAAATACTAGACCTCACTCAGGATTCTGCAACTCTCTGTCCAGAGATCTTGTATGATTTTCTAAAATAGTAAAAAAATGAGAAACACTTAGATCTTTTTAGGGTACCTTCCTAACACATTAAGGCACTTATAAAAATTTATTTGAGACCCCAAAAACTTTATTAGGGTTCTGATTTATTAATTTCAAAACAGACTTATTATTCTGAAAGTATTCTAGAACTCTGGACAGATTGTGATTAGCTCACAAAAACCATGATCCAACCTCTCTATCCACAAAATCTTGCTAAAACAAAAATCACAGTGGTAAAACAATGAGTTATGAACATTTTCCCGTTGGTTTCATTCGATTCCAACGGTCGGATTTCAAACTAAAAATCTTTGATCAAAAATAGTTTATGAACCCACTGTTTCATTTTGCTAGCTCAAGTTATTGATTGGCCTCAACTATGAGAACATGAAGTTGGGGCTCAAATCAAACTACTTCTTCTACCATTTGATGGTCATTGAAGACTATGAGGCATATTACACTTATGGATCTTGACGAAGTATTGAAATGAACTTCACAAAATCCTCAAATAAAGAACTCAAACCTATGGACCCAAGTTTGAATTCAACTTATCACTCCTACCCTTTGATGGTCATTGGAGTTAGAGACATACATGCTCGTAGGTTCTAGATGAAGTATGAAAGACTTCTTAAAACCTAAGAGAAGGATTAGTTCAAGCCATGGGAATAAACTTGAATTAACACTTTTTCTCCTACCACTTGATGGTCATTGGAGACTATGAGGCATACTATACTAGTGGATCTTGATGAAGTATTGAGATGAACTTCACAAAATCCTCAAATAAAGAACTCAAACCTATGGACCCAAGTTTGAATTCAACTTATCACTCCTACCCTTTGATGGTCATTGGAGTTAGAGATGAAGTTAAAATCTACTCAAACCTCATTGGAATATAATAGGATTCCATAAGATTTCTTAATGAAGAGGTTCAAGTCATGGATTAGGACTTGAATCTCACTAATTATATGTAGATTAAGACTATGATTCATTCTAATCTCCATATAGATCATAAGATCATAGGAAATTAAATAATCAAACTCAAAGAGGTTCAATGAGATATGGAAGATCTCATGAGCCTCACAAGAGATGGTAGAAATAAGAAATCAAAGTTTGTCTAGAGAAACTAAGAACACAAGCTCTTCAAAATTGAATTTATTTTAAACCCAAGGCATCAATTAGATCCAAATCAATGAAATATTATGAGATTCAATCACAAGTTCTAAGTGGTGTGTGATGAAATGAGGTAAGAAGAGAGGTTTTGAAAATGTGTAAAGTTCCTAGAACTATGAACTTGTGATTGAATAGTCCTAATTCTATCAAGGATTAAGAGGTTACCTCTAGGACCTCAAGTATTTCTTCAACTTCTTGTGAAAAAACCTTCCAAGATTTCCCAAAATTCTTCAAATTCTTCAAGTTCTTCAAGAATTTCTTCTTCTTCTCTCTCTCAAAATATATATGATTCTTGTATATCTCTCTCTCTTAATTCTCAAGTTCAAGTATATCTCAAGTCTCCCAAAAATGAAGGTGAAAGTTTGTTTATATAGACCATTAATCCAGGGATAAATGGGTAAATTCGGGGTGGAAACCCATGTGCAAAGATTTCTTCTAGAACATGTGAGAAAAGCAGTCTGTTACAGCCAGCGGCACTCGACGGGTGCCGGCGGCACTCACTGAATGCCAGGCGGCACTCCCTGAGTGCCGGGCGGCAAACACTGAGTGCCGGCGCGGCACTCAGTGAGTGCCGCCGCGTTTTCCGCGTGCCGGGGCTAACTGAATTTTGTCCTTCTTTTTGATTTTTCAAAAATATGTTGGTGTAAACACAATTTTTTCTATTCTATATATATATATATTTGTATTAAGATCCCCCATGTGCATGGTATCAACCATGTGCATGGTATATTTTGAATATACTACTCTTTTTTTTTTTGTATTTTCTCTTTTTCCAAGATTTTTTATTTATTTTGTCCTCCCATCTCTTTCAAAAGAACTCTTTATTATTTTTATTTTTATCTTCTTAAAAACTGGTTCCCAGACTGGGTTTCTCACATGTTCTTTATTGTTCGGGTTTCTCCCGAATACCCAAACTCTCTCTCTCTTCCTTCTCCTTTTTTATATTTTCTATTTTAATTTTGAAATTTGCCTTGAAGAATCAATTGAAGATTTTGAATTTCCTGGAAAATCTTCGAGTGTAACCGGCCATTGTCATCATCGGTCTTTTAAGAGGTAACCAATCCCTGGATTTGACGTTTGGTCAAAATCGGGGTGTCTACAATGCGTCCTGGACATTCGTGTTCAGGTTTTTCAGGTTATGATTAGGCTGAACATTATGATTATGCTAATTGAGAACGACTGCTTGGAAGAAAGACTGTTGTCTATACTCCATGTTTTAAGTTATAAACTGTTTTGTAATAAGGATGACTGTAATAGACAATAGTTATTGCTTTGTTTCAAGGCGGCTTGTGCCTTAGTTGACCCTGTATTGTGATATGTAATAAGTTAGAAAAATATTTGTAAGCTTTGATTGCTCTATTCTGATTATGGTTTTATGTTGTTCGACGTTTGGGACGGAATCGATCCTTCAAACTGTCGCGACCTACTGGTCCATTAAGGAAATTAAACGCTTTTCATATTTATGCTACGTCGGGGCGTGACAAATATACTATCATAGTATTAATTGTCGAACCATACATAGTATAAGATGATTATTTGGATGCTAATTGATGCTTGTCGAAAGATGGGGCGAGTTGAGGATGTTTTAGTCGTGACAAAGGCTCCTTCCTCTCTCGTACCAAAACCCCGAGCCAAGTTCTAATGTTATGAAAGGCCGGTGCCCTTTATCCATTTGGGTGAGTCAAAATTAGGTTTCTTGGTTCCTTAAAGACCAAGTGGCGACTCTGTATCTATTTTCAACAGACCTTTTCCTTTCCTTCTTCAAAACAATCTCAAACCAAAACAAAAAGAGTGGATGAGCGATTCCGCGTGTCCACACCACCGTTTGCCAAACAACAAACGAATCCATTGGCCATCACCATACCAGTCTGCACACTCTTGAATCAAAATGGTCTCGCCACCTCCGATTCGATCAACCAATACATGTACATGCCTGAGGTAATTATACCTATTAACTCCAAAGAAGTGCCTTGATCCCTCTTTCTCTCCAACATGATTTCCCCTCACCATCGTCTGAACCATGAACAAGCCATCCACATACTCACTTATATAATAATTTTCATCAAGGACTTGGGAGTACAACTCTACCAACAAGACGACACCAACCATCCACACTTCTCTCAACCGCTGTGTGTGATTTTAGCAATAATATTATATTCTTCAGCAACTTTGGGATCAATATCATACCACCCAAATAGAAAACCTGCTCCAAAAATTTTTGATTAACGTTCCTACGTGCAATATCCTAACAATTACCTCTGTCGGGTAATTGCGCCTGTGTCTGCCCCTGCCTTCTTGGAACCCATCAAATTATTTTCTCCAGATGCACATACTTACCGTACCCAGAATCTAATAGCCCAAGAGAAATGCCCATATGAGTGGAATATGAGATCCTCTCCACCATACGCAACTTGCTACAATCATAGTAGAATCAAAATTATTTTTTGGCCCTAGATCCCAACTTGCTGCAATATATATAGGCTCTATCACCAAGAAAAAGAAATTCTTAATTCGTACAAAATCTCACAAATCTGCACCCACCGATGAATCCGTAGCGCCCAAAAACCTTATGACCATCTCTGACCCAAATTTTAATCAACATAGCTAGACCCACATGCTATCTGAAATTCTGACCAATCGCAACCTTTGCTTCACGTGCACCCTGTCGCACTTGATAACTTCCCATGACTATCATCAAAACCATTTGAAGTCAAAGCACTGAAGCTGCCACCAGGCCCACGAGAATGTACGGATCGCCGAAAACATGGTTACTACTATCACCGATTCCTTTTTTTTTTTTTTTTCATCCTATGTTATCTTTTAACCACTGTGATGCTAATCTCCACTGTCACTGTGTGCCTCTGTCACCATGATTCAACTGCCATAGCTCTATACCACTTATTGGGAATTTAACACGCGGAACCAAATTCCCCCAAATAAGCACACACACATGAGCACTAATTAAACATGCATACTAAAGAAAAGACACACATATTTCTACATGGTTCGGCCAAACACCTGCCTACGTCCACACCCGAGAGATTCATTCTTTCACTATTGAGTAAAACATGGTACAAGTTACATGGTACAAGTTACATGGATTAAATCCCATAACCCAAATACAAGACCCTTGTACATTCCTCACTCAATACCCCAAAGAACCTGACACAATTAATCACTATAACATAGCGAAATCACAAAGATAAAGAAATACACATCCCTACCTCACATCCCTATCATTGTGAACAACCCTCACAGAAACCCCAGTGATTAATATCTCTCTCACCCTAGACCATGCACCCCCATGAGGGGAGACCCCCAACTTGGTACACCAAGGGCTTCCTAAATTCCTATACAACATCCCTATATATAGTTTGTAACCCATTACTTATTGGACAAGTAATACAACTTTATCACAAAGGAAACTAAATTACAATAGGAATCTAGTCAAATCATAATCCCTAATTAATGGGATTGACCCACATGTGATATAACCCCAACATGTAAAGTTCTTTGAATCACCGGGCAGTGGTGATCACCCATTGACTGCCCTTATCGAAGACTGTGAATTCCTTTTGGAGCGGGGAAAATGAGCAATTTCTCACACTTAGGATGAAGGCAATATGTGTGTAGACCTTTTGCCTAACAAAGGAGTAGCCCAAAATAATAGTTTTTTCATCAGCTTGAGACTAGCTCCTTCCACAGACTTTGTCCAATTTTTGCTCGCGGACAATTGTGGGACTAGTTTTGTTCGTTAGCTTTCTTCTTGTTTTTCTTTTTTCCTTCCTTCTTGTTTTCCTTTGTACCAAATTATATATATATATATATATATTCTAATTAGAGTAATGATATAATTCCCAAATTTTGAATCTCAAATGTTTCATAAATACGAGTGTATTTTTGCTCACCCAAATTTTACTAACTCATTGCTCACCTAAACATCCCATTGGGTGAACATATGGACCACATGCGCATCCAATGGGATGCTTGGGTGAGCAAAAATGCACTCCCTAAATACATGTGGCAGTGTGCCTAGAAAATTTGATTGAAGGTGTTGAAGTGATTCCATCATTATTAAATGTGATCTCACTGTCACATATATTTAAGAATCATTTGGGATTCAAAATTTAAGAAGCATAGCATTACTCTTTCTATAAATCTATTTTTATTGGTGTTTATTCCAAATTGTCACTTGGTGTAACGTACTAGGTCCCACTGCATTAGCTAATGGGAGAAGAGAGTGAGCAAAGAGTGATGAATTTTGTAATGAGTAAAATTGCACTTTAAAAAAATTTATAAAGGAAAAATAAGAAATTCATATATATATATATTTTGATTCATTTGTTCAAAGCCACTATCAAATTATATCTTTAAAGGAAAATGCTAGATCCACACAGTAAATTATACACAGTTTTAAATGCTTGTACTTTGTGCTGTTTGAATTTTTTTTATACTTTTTTGTGCCCCACTTATATATCACAGGGTACTTACATTTAAAACTGTGTGTGAAAAAATGTGTGATTTACAGTGTAGGTCTAGTAGTGCTTATCTTTAAAACCTCTACATATTCCAATCGTGAAGGACATGTAAACGGAGTTGTGACTATGATTAAGTACCTGTTTGGGCACCACGATTGGTGCCGAAAATCACGTTCAAGTTGTCAATTGCAAAAATTAAGGTGTTTGGGGGTCAAAAGCTAATGCCAATTACAAAATCCAATCCCGTTTATTTTGCGTTTCCGTCGCGATATCTCAAAGCTGGGAGGGAACATCTTTGACTTAGAGCATGTTTGTCTGTGCTTATGCTTATGCGATTTTGATTATGATTGGTAGAACTGCTTAAAAGTAGAACTGCTTATTATAGTTTGGGTGTGTTTGGTTAATATGGTGTGAATTAATCAAACATAGAGACAATCTTGAAAAGCACCCCCTGTTTATTGTCAAACTGCTTTTTGAACCAAATCTACTTATATTTTTGTTGAAACAAACAGATCAATAAGCAGTTTGGACCACCAGAACTGCTTAAAATGGGCAAATAAGCAATGACAAACAGCCTCTTAGAACGCGCATAGATTGCTTGCAAAAATTACAAGTTTGTCCCTAACATTTCTTATTATTTATATCCATTTCCACCACCCCCAATTTTGCTGAATTTCCAAAATATGACCGCCAGAAGTTCCTTTGTTAACCCATTAACAAACACCATTATTTTTTATTTTTATTTTTGGTTAGACAAACACCACTTTTTTCTTTTTTCTTTTTTAAATTTTTTATTACAAGGATATATTAGCATAAATAAAATTACAAATCATGTTTAACTAATTATTTAACATACATATAATGCAAGCAACCACCATTAGCAATATATTATATTTCATATATTTACTTGATTTATTAGTTAATTAATGAATTTTTATTTCTAATTAGTAATATGTATTTGAAAAGTAAACTATGTATTAATAACAATACAACACAAGGGCACAATTGTCTTTTGAATATTCAAAATCACTTTAGCATATATGTAACCAAACACTTTCATATCTATTTTGTCATAACCACTTTTACAATACATTATCCAAACTTCACAAAGTTCAAAATCTATTCTAACTCTAATCTATTATGACAAAAGCTATCGCAATCGCAAAGCACAAGTTACCCCAAACAGGCCCTAAGTGCCAGTTTGTTATTGCTTATTGGTTCATTATAAGTAGTTTTGTTGGGCCAAACTGCTTTTTGATTTGTTTGTTTTAGCAAAAAGCAGTTGGGCCATAAGTAAGTAGGGGTTGCTTTTCAAGATTATCTCTATTTTAATCAATTCCATAACATATCAACCAAACACCCAAATTATATACAATAATCAGATATACTTTTAAGCAGTTCTACCAATCACGATCAAAATCGCATAAGCGTAAGCATAGACAAACAATATGCTCTAAGAGCTTGTTTGTTTGTGGTTATGCTTATGGGATTTTAATTGTGATTGGAAGAATAGCTTATTATGGTTTACGTGTTTGGTTAATATGTTGTGGAATTGATCAAATACAGTGATAATATTGAGAAGCACTACCCCCACTTGCTTATTGTCTAACAATTTTTTGGACCAGATTTGCTTATCATTTTTTGCTAAAACAAACAGACGAAAAAGCAATTTGAGTCATCAAAACATCGTAAAATAGACAAATAAATAATGATAAATTAATGGCCTCTAAAAGAACTGTATTAGAGACAAGTGAATTCTCAAATAGTGTGGCTTATATGTTAATTAGTTGATGGCTACTAATAACAATGACTATAAGCCTATAACATTGAGGCTCCTTTTAGCAACAATTTTTGGAGTTGGTGATTGTGGTAACTTGAAAAATTACAATAAAATTATTTGTTAAATTAGTTTCTGCGATTCAGTCTCAAAAAAATGTATATTAAAGTAAATCAAAGAATAGAAAATTGGTTGAGATTTATTTACCAGACGAAAAACAAATTTTGATGATATCTAAGGGTATTTTGGATAAAGAGTGACTTCTTTTTTTTGTTTTAGTCTCTTTATATATTACCAAACAAAAGTTCACATATTAATATTGAACAGAAGTCCACGTACATCTTTGGTGAGACCTGAAGAAGCAAAGAGCTCAAATTGAACAACCCATTTCGTTTGTAGTAAAATATATTTCAATTAAAGAAAACACCTTCTCAATTAAAGCAACGTACACCAGCTTACAATCTAATGTCGTTATTATTACAAAAACGGCTTGACAGATGGGAAATAAAATCCAAGACAACAGCTAAAAGTAATTGTTCATGATTTAGATGATCCACAAAAAATATGCAAGTAAAGAAAAGGGAGATCTAATAAAGTAATTAAAGTTCATCATCAAAATTAAGCAAAACTCGAGAAATCATCTCGTGTGATCATTATACCCATGTAATTTTCACTGTGCTTTGTATCTATAGAAATATACAATTTGGTCCCTAAATATGGCCATTAATAGAAATTGATCCCGACTTGATTTGGTGTATAGAAATTAATCCTTAATTTGCAATAGAAATCAATAATTAGTCCCTATTCCTAAATGGTTAGTATAAATCCGGACCATTATACCCTTATCATACATGTATACATAACTGTATATATATATATACACATATATATGACACATGTGAAATTCAAATAAAGTTAAATAAGGTAGTTAATAAATGGAGCAGATTGTTAGGAGATCATGGATAATGATTTTTATCCCAAAGATCATGTTGATTTGTGATTCAAAACAATGCCTTTTTAAATCTGTATGTAATATATTTTATAGTAGAAAATGATTTGTATGTTTCATTAATTCGAATCATAGAAATAACAGATAATTTTGTGTGGAAGATTAAAGGTTGCTGATGAAAAAGTGAGAAATTCTCACAATGTAGTGCGAAATTCATAACTATAATTCACAATATAGTGCGAAATCATGCTGAAATTTATAATCTGAGAATTTGGTGGTAAGCTTGTTGGAAGAAGTGACTTAGTTGTGAGAAATTTCGTATTATATCCAATCAAAAGGTGAGAAATTTGTATTACTAAGTGAGAAATTTGTTATTAGAGCATTCGGAATAGGCCATATGATTAGATGTACACATGTATATATGTACCACCAGCACAAATAAGACGTGTGAATGACGGGTATGGCAAGTGTAATCTATGGAGATCATGGATAAGAGTATAAATATTGCTCAAATCAAGAAGTTTCCTTATTTTACTCAACTTTCAAATTAGTTTGCTAATTAAGTATCTATATTAGGACTAAATACTAAGTGCTAAAATCAAGAAGTTTCCTTATTGAAGGTCGCTGAGAAAAAGGTGAGAAATTCTCTTAATATAGTGCGAAATTCATATATATATATATATATATAGAGAGAGAGAGAGAGTGAGAGAGAGAGCTGTGTATATTCAAAACACTTCCAAAATCGTGTATATATAGTTATGGGCAACGAATTTTTAGGAGATCATGGATAAGGGGATTAATATCCCTAAAATCAAGGGATTTCGGTTTAACAGAGTAATGTGAGAATTTCTCACTTTTTTTTTTTTTTTTTTTTTGTATATACTGTTTTGTAAGTTCAAAAAACTTCCAAAATTGTGTTATATGCAGTTTTGGGAAACGTATTTTTAGGAGATCATGAATAAGAGAATTATTATCCCTATAATCAAGGGATTTTCGGTTTAACAAAGTGATGTGGGAATGTTTTATTTTTTTGTGAGAAGTTTCTCACTAATTTCATTTACATAACACATTATCTATTGATTACAGTCTATACAAGTGAAAAAATTCTCACTAATTTAATCCACATACAATGAGGAAGTAATTTCTTACAACTTATACAAGTGAGAAATTTCTCACTAATTTCACTACATAACAAATGAGCAATTTATTACAGCCTATAAAAGTGAGAAATTTCTCACTAACCTCATCTACATAACAAGTGAGGAATTTCTTACAGCCTGTACGTACAATAAGGAGATCCTCATCAATACTATATGTATGTATACAAACGGTTCGGATCTTAAGCGGACCTTAAAAATCGGACCTAAAGAAATTTCAAAATATGAGAAATTCGCACGTTTTTGTGAGAATTTTTCACTTTTTACACTGTTCGGACTGTGTATACAAATTCATGGAAGTGAGTAAATCTATGGCACAACCGTCGATGAATGCATCAAATCCATGAACCATTTCGAAGTGATCGTCTTCTGTATCGTCTCGCAATCGGTTGATTTTGTTGATGATAGGTTGCAAATTTGAAACCTTGCTTTTCACTCGCATTTTCGAGAACAAAGTTGAAATCGAATTTTCGCGCTTAAAACGATTCGATTTCAGTGAGATATTTTGATTTTTTTTTTCTCACGAATTGGTGAGTAATTTGTCCACATAGTGGTCACCGGTGGAGAGTGGTGGCCGGAGATGGTGGTGCATGGTTGATATAGGTGAAGGGAGGTAGAGAGAGGAGGAGGAGGAGGAAGGTGGTGGGTGGTCGTTGGTGGCGGTGGAGGGGTTGTGACCCTCTCTCTCTCTTCTTTCTCCCTCTCTATCTTCATCTTTCTCTCTCTAGCAGATTTTCTCTCTCTTTCTCTATCTAAATATATAGACGGTCCGGCTCTTAAGTGGACCTTAAAAAACAGACTGTGTAAAATGTGAGAATTTCTCACAAAAAAGTGGGAAGCGTGTTAAAAATGAGAAATTCCCTGATTTGAATTTGAAACCCTGATTATATATATATATATATATATATACGGGGGTAGTTTTGTCCTTAAAATACTATAGGAGCCTATTTCTAGATTCATTTGAAAAAGGAGCCTATTTCTAGTTAGATGCATATATTAGGACTATATATTAAGTTACCCTTGTATCTATGTCCTACGATAATTAATAAAGAGATCACAATGACCATCACACGATGTGAGGTCACATAAAATAATTTCTTGCAAAACTCATAATTATACAATGGTCAACAACCGGGAGAAGTAAAAAAAAATAAAAAATGGTTTAAAAATAGGGAAATTTGGTGATAAACCCCTTAGAATCAGTCGTTATTGTGCAAAACCCAGTCAAACTCTTGTCTGATCTAAAGCCCACGCGCGTTTTAAATTTGCAATCAAACCACATCCATTACAGCACCACCATGACCACCACTAGAGCACCACAATATTATCAGTTTTTGCAAACAGATAATATTATCTGTTTGCAAACAGATAATATTATCTATTTTCAAAAACTTAAAAATTTTCACAACATACACCACTGCACCACCACCACCAATGCACCACCACCACCACCACCACCTCCTCCCCCTTAACAACACAGTTCATAACCACAGCCATCACAACACCACCGGCCATGACCACCACTAGAGCACGACAATATTATCAGTTTTTGCAAACAGACAGATAATATTATCTGTTTGCAAAAATTGAGAATTTTTCACAATCTACACCACTGCACCACCACCACCACCACCAGTGCACCACCACCGCCACCACCACCTCCTCCCCCTTAACATCACAGTTCATAATCACAGCCATCACAGCACCACCATGACCACCACTAGAGCACCACAATATTATCTGTTTTTGTAAACAGATAATATTATCTGTTTTCTACAACAGAATTTTGCACCACCACCACCACCATCAGAGCACCACCACCACCACCACCACACCACCACCACCACCACCACTACTACCACCACCACCACCACTACCGCACCGCGCCACCATCACCATTTGTATCATCGTTGTCACTGCCGTTGTCATCGCGGTTGTCATCGCCGTCGACATCACCCCAACCTCACCACCATTACCACCGTCATCACCACCACCATCGAAGCACCACCACTACCACCATCGAAGCACCACCACCACCATCGTCACCTCCATCTATAATTGGAGCACCTCCACCACCACGTCACCTCCATCACTATCGCATCAACACCACCCGCCATCGCCACCACCCGCCATCGTCACCACCATCACTATCAACACCACCATCACCATCGTTGTCGTCACTTCTGCTGTGTAGGAGGAGAGGAAATTTTCAGTTTCTTAGAAAATTAGGTCATTTTGGTCTTTTTGTTTGGGGAAGGGGTTTTTGAGTTAAATATTTGGACATTGGACTTTATGTAGCATTGTATTGATTTTAAGGTGCTATGACTGAGTGGCCCTTAAATATTTGGACATTGGACTTTATGTAGCATTGTATTGATTTTAGGGTGCTATGGCTGAGTGGCCCAAAATAAAAATACATACCATGCCAGTTGGTTTGGGTGTTTCAAAAGAGTTAGTATTATCTTTTATTTTTGATGGCACGTGGTTCTATCTAGCGAAATACCATATTCAACTTAAAAACTCACAAGTAAGACTTCGATTATCGGAAAAAGCAAAATTTTGCATTGGAGCGTATACTTAAAATAAGTTAAAAAATGAAAAGAACAATGTAATTAAAACTAAATATAACGCATTGCAAAGACTTGCTTTTTCCGAAAAAGCAATATTTGAATTAAAATGTATACTTAAAATAAGTTTTAAAAAAATGAAGATAGCAATATAACTAAAATTAAATATGACGATGCAAGTTAAAAGATGCAATCCTAACACACCAATATTCCGCCTTTATTTTTAAGTTTTAACTCAAAAAAAAAAAAAAAAGAAAAGATAAAGAAAAAGAAAAGAAAAACAAATGTACGTCCAACGTAAAATAGGGCAATGGACCCAGATGTAGGTCAATCTGGAAAATCAATTGCTTGAGTGGGCCTGAGTTTGACTAGCCCAACCAAAAGGGTTAACCTTCGGCCTGTTTGGGAAAGCCTTGAAAAATTTCTCTTCTTTCTATTGGGCCAAATTTCTTTAGACTTGTTCCCATTGATTTAGTCCTTCAATCCAACTTGCATTAAACATTCATGTCAATACACCTTTGTTTAGACATTGGGAGCTATTAAATACACTTTACTTTATTGCTCTTTTACACCCTTCTACATAGGGTAATGATATTATAAGCAGTTATATATATATATATATATAAAGAGCACCTTTTAACTTTTAGATGAAGATTTGATATTATTTAATAATATTTTTTAATTACATTGTTGAAAGACAACTCTTTCTACCAAAAACAGAAAAAAGAATAAGAAAACTCTTCAAAGTATTTTAGTCTATGCTTTTGAAGTTTGAACCAAGCAAGTAACAATAATAACTAAGTGGATAAATGATGGAATTGTGATTAAAAGACTAAAATAGGGGCGCCAGAGAGTTTACACGTCAGACAAAACTGAAGTAATGTTCAATGCGTGTAAAGGTTGCCTTCGAGGCTCCGATACAAAAAGTGAAAATAAAATGGAAATACATTATTTTCATGCAACATTAATTTACGTATGGATTCTGACCCAATGGAGAAAATAGTGCTCCATGTTTTGTAGGACA
>CM066992.1:88644592-89001364 GCA_033977485.1 Hydrangea macrophylla
AACAATTCTTATTTAGAATATGTATTAGTCTTGTATTCATATGGACTATATAACTTAACCATGAAACTAGAAAAGGACAAACCATTTCTACTCAAATAGACATCCAGACATTCATAAAGGGATACACGAAATTCAAAGCTATGCCTGAAATTTACGATCCCCAACATGCTTTCCATCAGCAACCAGTCTTCAAATTTTGAAGGATCTTTTAAGAATACCTAAAAAGGCCAGCATAACTAACATAGTAACATGTGAAAAGGAAATGATGCAGTTTATCGTCAAAACCTACAGACAGCTGCTTTGATGAGCTTCAACACAGCAACAGATTGAAGTTAGTTTGACAGTCAAATGTGCTCTACGAAAGACTGATAACCTCAACAAGAACTCCAACTGAATTGTCTTGCGTGCTACAAACCACCAACCCTAGGAAGCATGGACTCTTCGGAAAGGCAGCCGCCGCACTGAGTGTGTACTAATTAAAGGCAGACGCAACCGCACCCGCATTGGGTGTCAGACCGCCGCAACCTGTGCTTCCTAGCCACCAACTAATAGAGGTCCCTCAAGTTTCTAAATTCCAATCGTTAGAAAGAACCCACTTGCATAAATTACAGTGGTACCATAGTCAAAAGTTTCTGCTAATGAACCTCTCTTCATAATCATAATGACCTGCTCTTTCATACAGCAAATTTGTGCCAGAAACCTAATCACCACACTAACAGTAATCAACATTGATAGACCAGGTAAAATAAAATCAACAGCAACAATAAATTGACCAGCATGTAGTCCGAGTAGATTACTGACTTAATTATATAAGACATAGGATGTAAGTTAATGAGTAAGCAATTAAACAGAACAGCACCGAGTTCGAGTTTAAGAATAAGACTTCAACAATCTGCAAGACTAGAAGGTTCACATGTAGTTTCCCAGTTACATAAGTCTTTATCATTAATAGACAACAGGGCCTCCAGTTGGACGCATGAATACAAGAACTTTGAAAATGGAAGACTCCGAAAATGTAGAACATTAAGAAATGAAAAGTACTATCAACCGTCACTAGACATAAAAACTAATAGATTACAATCTTTGAAAAATGGATGTCCTCAATTCACTGGCGATGATCAACAAACTACTTATACAAATCAGATTGTACATAATCCAGACATCTAATCTCCGTGGAGATCGAAATTCCTCCCTTCAAGAAATCCGCCACTAGTAGCCACAGGAATCAGGCCCGCGCATTGATGGAGAAACTATTTCATTAAACATGACATCTGAACCTATTCTTCACACCTAAAAGATAGTGGAGGCAAGATTTAAATGGCGTTGCTGATAACACGTGACTCTAAGAAATTGAAAACCCAATGTGACAGGGACGTACCAAATAAGGGTATGGTTGCTCCTTACAAAAAATCCTTTGCATCTCTAGGACGAAATTTCTCCTTCAATAGTTCCCTGACCTGCCAATTACCCACCAACTTCACATAAGTCATATGACATCGCGAATGTATGTAAGTTCTGCTCTCATTTACATTAGAGAATGTCCTTAGTCAACTGCACATGGATAAATAACTCCTTTTCTGTGTGTTGGAAGACAAACGTGTTTGGTGATTTGGGGTTGTCTTTATACAATTCGATATGATGACTATTCTGTTAAGAAAATAAAGGGACTTAGTAGGCACACAGTTTTCAATTTTACACTTCCATCCAAGTACATAGGTTTTCCATTTTCTTTTGCTTTCAACAGAATCACTATGCACTTCTTATTACAACATTTCACCATGTATGCTTTTTGGTCCTAAGAAATTTTCTTATTGTTCTTCTCTTTCATGAAGAACTTATACCAAATTCACCTTCTCGATGACTTTTTCTTCTCCTTCAGAAAACATAGATCAAGTTTTTTAATTGCATCTGACTGGACACTAAACGACTTCAAGTTACTCGCTTTGATTAGACCGATACTTCTAGCAGGACAGAAATTTCACGTAAACAACTTTAAAGTTAAAACTGGGAAAAATCATACCACTATATTTTATGTAAATAATTTCAACTAGTCACAAGGTGCTGGAAGGGCATGTTGTGAGAGGGAAACAAAATAAAGAAATAAGACATGCAGATTTCATTGGGCCTAAGTATAGACAAAACCATTTTGTATAGACATCTATTATTTTGAGAACCTATTGTATTTTGAGTATCTGGAAATGCACCTAAAATTCGTACAGCAGTAGACCTGGCTCTATATGTTTTGTGTGCAGTCCTACTGCTACCACTTGCCACATAAAACCTTATAACATGACCAGGCCAGGAGAGCAGATTCTTGTAGTTCAACCATGTATAGATCAATCATTGAAACCTGATACTAGTAAAAAAAATGAGACTAAAAGCGCCTACTTTAGGTTCCCATTGCCATAGAAATCCGCCCAAGTAATACACACACACACACACACACACAAAAGAAGAAGAAGAAAAATGCTAGAATCCAATAGGATCGTCATTAACGTTTCAAGTACTCCCAAGAACTTCCAATATTTTTCCTGAAGACAATTGACTGTTACATGAGTCAATCATTTTCAATGTCATCCTCTGTTATTCTTGATGTTCTACATAAACTCACAGGAGTTGGTCATTTTTACTCCGACACGGCTCCATATAATGTACATAGTCACTCCATTCAAGCACATTATCTTAGACAACGAAGAAAATGACCAGTGATAAGAATATAATAACGAGAAACGCCTATGCCACGGCTTTAATGACTTTTCCGACTGACCATCCTCTCACAGCACGTGAGACCAAGATGTGGAGTGTGAAAAAGGGGTCTGTTATGCAGCCATTATGGCTGTGGATGTAGCAGACCCCATTGTTACAATATATGCAAAAACTCTTCCTATACAAGAGCAAACCCCCCATAGTGGTGGTTTTTTAACAGTAGTCCTCTTTACTTGCATATCAGAAAATAATAGTAAATACACTAACTGAGACATAACAGCATAATAATTAAAAGTATGAGAAATTGCTCACCTCTAAGGTTGGACTTAAACCCACAACTTGTCAAATGCTTTGCAAGAGTCTCTCCCAACTGCTTTTGCCAGTTCGGTACAACCTTGGCTTCAGATGCAGGCCATACAATTGCTGTCTCGGTTGCAAGATTTACACTGGCAGACACCACTTGTGGCTGTCCACAAAATTTCGTATCAATAATCACAGATTCTATCCATTGTGAGATGGAAAAGGCTTCTTTATATATTTACAATGCCAGATAGTAATGACGCCATATGAAGCTGAACACGGAAAGTACACTATCTCAAGTTTGCATGAGCTAAAAATTGCATTTTACCTCTTCTAAAAATATAAAGATGCCAAATCAGGTATATTTCTTTTATTTTGTGGTCAAGTTATACACATAAAACAATTTTTATCGGAACAAAGAAATGCAAATGATAAAATTCTCAACTACATAAATTTTGAATCCTTCATTTCAAATATTAAGCTACTTGAGCATTTCTTTCTTTCGTCCAAACACCCTCTATTTCCCTTTTTTCTTAAAACTTTCTCACCCACCAAATCGATAATTCAGAGACCATCAAAAGTACACAATGTGGAAAAAATAACACAACCCACTTACTTGATTTTCCAAAATTCTCTTCACGCTCGCAGCACATCCTCCACACGTCATTCCCTGTTGAGAGAGAGATAACATGTCGATATTAGGGCAAGAAAAAAAAAACAAAAAAAATTAAAAAAATTAAAACATGACATTTCACAAAGAACAAAGTGAAATTCTCTCTACACCCACCTGGTGCATCAAATAGTTGTACAGGAGATGAATATAATGCAGTTAAGGTGGGTGTAGAGAGCAATTAAGTGGGTGCATTTAGAATTTTCCAAGAGCAAATGCACAAATATATTCCAGTATGAATTTCATCACAAAAAGGGACAGCCAATAAATTAACAAACCAGGATAGACACCTTAACATTTGGGAAAGAGAGAGAAAACTAAAGGCATTGTAAGAGAGAGAATGCTTACGCCGACATCAATAATAATCACATCCGGCGAAAGAGCTGAAACGTCCTCGGTCCCTGCCGCACCTGACTTCGATTCCGCCTTGCCGCCGTCAAACCCTTCATCGCCGCCGCCTCCGCCGCCATTCCCTCCGATTCCGCCGCCGCCGGGACCTGACGTAAAAGAAGCGGCAGAGCTTGCGGCACACCGAATTGGAGACACAGACAAACAGCACCTGAGAGAATTCGAAGAACAAGAAACCGAACCGAACGGGTTAGGTCTGCTAAACTCGGAGTTGGACAGGCGTCTGAGTTGACTCAGGACGCAATGACTCTGGCGAGTCGTGCAGAGATGGCGGTGGAGGCGAGAGATTAAGGGAATGGGAGTGGAATTTAGGGCTTTGGAGATGGAGAAGAGAGTCGTCGTTGCATATAATGTTGACTCCATTGAAGAAGACAGTAGGTTCAAATTTCTCTGTCTACTCCTCTCTCTCTCTCTCTCTCTCTCTCAGCCTTTGTATTGTTTGTAACTTTCTCTCTCTATATATCTATTTCAGAGTTCCGTCCGCCTTTCGATCCTCAGCTGCTTTGTTGGTCAATTAACTATATAATAATAATATCTGGTACTGGTAGCACTTCATTACGAGAAATTATTCAGTGAGACTGTCACACCAAGTTATCTGCTAACGTGGAGTAATTGTTCCGGGGAAATATTCATTTATAACGGTTGTATAATCTTACATGATATTTCAAGGGGTAAATATCACCTATCTCCCTTGAGGTTTGACCTAATTACACTTACTTCCCTCCACGTTTCAAAACTAATAGTTACCTCCCTTATTTTTAAATTTCAGTAACACTTACCTCCCCTCTGTTAACAAACCGTTAGAAAAACTAACGGAATGATGATGACATCACTTAATAACAATCTAAAATACCAAAATTACCCTTCTTCTTGACTCACTTCTTACTTGAGCAGACCCTTGAAAATGGAAAGCTGATTTTCTATCAAATATATAAGTGGGTAAGACCCTATGGAAGGCTGGTTTTCGATCAAATATTTTAAGTGGGTAAGCTAGATTGATGAAAGAAGTGAGTAGGAAGGGTAATTTTGGTATTTTAGATTGCTATTAAGTGATATTATCGTCATTCCGTTATTTTTTCTAACGGTTTGTTAACGGAAGGGAGGTAAGTGTTACTGAAATTCAAAAATAAGGGAGGTAACTATTAGTTTTGAAACGTGGAGGGAGGTAAGTGTTATTAGGCCAAACCTCAAGGGAGGTAAGTGATATTTACCCATATTTCAAGGGTAATATTTGGAGAGCAAACAAATCTACAAATAATTACACTCATAGTCTATCTCTCTTCGGGGTGGCACTTTAGGGTTTGGATAATTTCAATAGATCCCACAATGTCACCCAGAACTAAGAGAGAGAGACTGTGGGTGTAAGTATTTGTGAGATTGTATTGTGCCCCTAACATTGTTAGTATCTCAAACTAACGAGGAGTCTGTATGAAATTTATCTAACCCTATTTTTCCAGGGAAATACTCTCCAATAGTGGCGGGTCAAGGAGGGCTTAAAGTCCCCCTCCCCTAATTTTAAAAAAATTGCTTTTATATCTCAAAAAAATTTATTTTTACACTTAAGTCCCCCCTAAAATTTAGAAAAACTCCCTATTTTCTTTTAGTTTTTGAGGTTTAAAAAATTCTGCAATACATTTTAAGTATAATGCATTCAATTTATTGGTCTCAATTTGAAGTAATAAGGTGTCATTTTGTTATACCTTTGGTGCCATTTAGTATTACTGTATCTTTTTTAATGTGCTATTTGATAATGAAATGTAGCATCTAGTTGTAATTTTTAAGTGTCATTTGTTCGTTATAACTTTATATTGGATAGTAATAGGTCCCAAAGTATTGCAACTTTAATGTATGTATCATATAATAGGAGAGAAGATTTTTTGAGTTTTTATATTAGCGTTTATAGCATTATTTTAAATTATCTGCCCAAAAAAATATGTATATATAGACCCCTACAAAAATAAATAAATAAAAATATTGCCTCACTCAACTCCCCCCCCCCCCCCCCCCCCCCCCCCCCCCCAAAGATTTGCCCATGCCTGCTCTCCAACTCAGCAAAAAACTACTTCAACTCATCGTTAAATATTTGAATTATATGAGAGTGGATAAAATTCTACATGGTATTTTCGTGATATCCTATATTTACTCATTACAGGATGGTCATATGTCCATGACCCACTACTTGTCATATACTTATCGATTTTAAATGGGACATCGGACATGGCTCAATGATAGTGCTTAGTGGGAGGTCACGCCACATTAGCATAATGACATAGTGTGACAGTCCCATAGAATAACTTCTCATTTCGTTTGCCAAATGCACTTCATGTGTTTTGCATGTGAAAATTACCATTTTTTACTTCCTTCTTTATGGAGCAAATATTGGGTTATCACTCGAATACCATGTGGTATTTTATCATTTCTCACATAATTTGAAAATTTACTGAGTTGGAAGAATTTTTTTGGTGAGTTGGATTAAGAATTCCCTGAAAATAGGGAGGCAAAATAAATTTATGCTTAATTTCTATTGACTTGTTGCACCAGATATGATTATATACCCATTACATTAAATATTTTTTCATTCATCATGTATGTGATTCACGTGATGTGTGTGATACACGTTTCTTCTCCTTTTACCATTCCGCCATAAATGTTTATAATGAATATTTTACAATTATAATTCACTACATTTTTAAAAAATAAAAAATAAATTTTGCCAAAATACCCCTTCAGAATTGCATTTAATACATTTCACTGTTTTATTTTTAACTCAATCTTTTGACATATTTTACTGTCTTTTGCCTCATTTTACTAACTTTTAAAATCTCACTCTCTTCTGCCTCATTTTAACAAATTTCACTATCTTAGTATCTTTTGAGCTGCAATTACAATATCAATAATCATGTTACTGCCTTTTTAACAAATTCCTATATCTCCCTTTTTCAGCAAAATAAATAAATATTTCTCTGACTTATTTTCCTACTTTTAAGACATTTTACCGACTTTAGAACTGCAGTTACAATAGCATTTTACCATTTCACACGCGAAGGAAATATTGCCTGGTGGGTTTGCACAAAACTCAGTAGCCTTTGGCCCACGGAACTTCGATTCAGTTACAGTATTAAAGTATTTAAACCTAACCTACCCAGGTGCATAAAGTCTTTAAGTGTTTTGTGCCTTTGTGGTATGGTTGGTAGCTTTAAATATGGCATCAATTATGAAGTTAAGAGTTTAAATTGTCCAATTTATTAATATATTCTAATTTATTATCAAATCATAAAGTTTTCGAAAATGTTACGTTACACATAGAAGATTACGGTTTAAACAAACGGATACAACACAGAAGTTATTTGAAATGACGATGACTAAGCATTTATCAATTTTTAAGATTTCACTATACCAAGAGATAATTAAATACAATACAAATGTACAGCAACAAATTAAAACAATAAAAAGTATTTTATCGAATTATACCTTATATTCACCACCTCAGACATTCATTTATGATCCAGCCTACACATATATCACATGTGTCTCCTAACGTAATACTAACTCCAACTCTAGTCCCAACTCCTATGGGGCATCACTGGGGTTTGAGTATGCACCAAAAAGCTAGTCCTTACATTATTGTCGTCAATAAAACAATGTCTAGATACTCATGAATTAAACCAACAAGTCTGGCATCGGGCTTAAAATAATGAAGAGACGTCATCCACATAATTGTCATTCAATCACACAAGGACGAGTCATCCGCAAAGTCGCCGCCTAAAATTATAAAGAGTAATGGTGAACACTAAAGGGTTTTTTTTCTAATATTAAATTCGATTAAAAACTTCACACAGCCACAAATTTACGAAGCCCGGTGTTATATGAGAATTCATATATCTCTAAGTAAATTTACATTAAGTCATATTAGCAAATAAGAACCCACACAGAATCGTAATCTAACACTTACGCACGTTTTAAGCCACATAAAGCTGCTACAGAAATTTCAATTTTCTGCCCAAACGGTTCGGAATCAAGAAAAACACATACAGCAGAAATTAAACACCCAACAAATAACGTGCTAAAAAAAATCAATTCACTCGCGTATACATATATCTCGCGCCCACCCTTTCGATGAGGGGACGGTTCTTTCGAGGATCGTGACTGTTTTCATTGGGAGATGTGTAAAAGTACGTGAAAGTAGGGTAGGGGTAAGTAAAACGTTAAGAGTCGCTACCTAACATTTTTCGGGTGTTAGGATCCCTGCAAAGACGACTAAAGTAATCATTTTTGACTTTTCGAAAACTTTTTTTAAAAAGTGGGCTCTTTAAAAGTGATGACTCTGAATAGCCATGCAAAAACTAGAGATTTTAAGATGAGCGGGGACTCGATTATGTCGAGGGAAGGTGTTAGGCACCCTCGAACATCTGTGCAAGCAAGGTTGCCATTTTAGTTATTTTTATAATAATAGGGCATAAGTAAGAGATAATAGAATACGAGAATAAACAAGAAAATGGGGAAAAAAAATTGTAGAAGAATGGTTATGGCCATACCCAAGCGAAAGGTTGCATACGTATCTCAAGTTGAGAATCAGTCCATACATAGTTATGTGCTTTGTTTGTGTGTGAGTGTATGCAAGTGATTTTGAATAGAGTTTGGTCGATCTAGACCGTGTGAGTGTGAAGTAGTGTTTTGAGTAAAAATTGGTGCAGCTATGAACTTTTTAACCTGTATAGTGTAATCCTAAACTTTAACCTTTGAAAGAGTAGTGAGTTGAGTGAGAATTGGTGTAGTTAGGAACTTTAATTGTTGATGGTGTAGTCCTAGACTTTATCCTTGAAAAAAAGTGGAGCAGATCGACCATGTTTTTGTATTTTTCTTTTCTCTTTTTTTTTTTTTTTTTTTTTTTTTTGTCTTTTTGTTTTATACCAGAAGTAAGGGATCAATGCCCGATTAAAAAGATTTGAAAATGAGTAAAGTAACGAAACGAGTTCGGTTAGGAATTAGTACAGTAATGAGTTAGAATCTAGCAATTCTAATATGGCTGACCAGAAAACAAAGTGATTAGCAGACGATGCCGGTTCACGATGGTGAAAGCAGTAAAGATAGAAAAGTAAATCTAACAGTTCTAGTCCGACTAACCGGAAAACCAAGTGATCACGGACGGTGCTAGTTCACAATGGTAGAAAGCAGTAAAGACAGAAAAATAAATCTAACAGTTCTATTCCGGCTAACAGAAAAACCAAGTGATCATGAGCAATGCCGGTTCACGATGGTGACAAGTAAAAGAACTTGTTTATTTACAAAAGTGGTTATTTACAATGAAAATAAAAAATCTGGTTGAATACCATACTTAATCGTGTTTATCGGCAAAGGCAAGGTCTGTCGGTCTGATACATTAGGATCAGTTAAATCATGATTGAAAGTTATTTAACTGGCTCCACTGCCACATCATTTAGAAAGTACTTTTGGAATAGAAAGAATAACATTACTCATTTTCCTTTATACAATGTCATGCTATGTTTTTTTTTTTTTTTTTTTGGAAAAGGGTAAATACCGTCATGCTATGTTATATTCAAACAAAATTACTTTGTCTCCTCCAATTTTAAAAGGGGAAAAGAGAGACTAGAGGGCCATGGCTCCTCCAATTTTAAAAAAAATTCTAATTTCTACCTATAAATTTTTAAAAAATTTACGACATAAATCGACTCTTGCAAATGAAATTAATTCACATGTTAGTCCCTCTACATTCTTAACTTTTATGCCAATGTTATCAGCTTAATCCAGTAGTCAAAACTGTAACGACTAATACTTTTACAAATATGTATTGGTGTATTTGTATTTTCCGATCACCATATCTGGAAAAAAAAATGCCATATATATAATCTAGAAAATAGTCTTAAAAATAAGTGGAAAACTACAAACGATCCATCTTATCCTGAACTAACATCTAGAATTCTGAACATAAGTACATGGAATATTAATCACCTCTCATATCTCTTCGTATTCATACAATAAATGGTGTTCAGAAAACAAAATAACGAGGTCATACAAACAAACAACGGGGCGTCCTAGAAACTCTCTGTAAAGTATAAAGGTACCATCTCTAGTTCATGAGTTACTGCTATGAATCATCCAACCTCCAACATATACAATAGACACAACCCTATTCAAACATACATATATACGCACACTATATATGGATGTGTAATCACCTCTGCAAGGAGCATCAGCAGCATCTTAATGGTAATGAAGTGGAGCAGGTGCCTCCCTCAATTCCTTTCCTTGAAAATGAATATCCTGCACCACAACAGCACGGTTATCCTCAAAATTAAATTATAATCCTGAACATATTTGCATGCTTCAGAAATGGTCTTCACAATGTACTGAAGTTACTCCCCCCAAACAAAATTAGTTATTGGTTTGTAGTTGATCCAACAAAAAATTCGGGAAACTAACATTGGTATAACAGGAGAGACACATATTTTTAGAAGGTTGTATGAAAGTTGTATGAAAGTTGTCACCAAAGAATTACTCACGATGAATAATTACTCCTATACGATGTTCATTAACATAGTAGATTAGAACAGAAGAATGTCTATTTGATACACCTAAGGCACTAAAAGTCTACAAGGACAGTAATAAACAGAATTGAGCTGACTACATGTGCCAGTCCTTCCATACAAGGACAAATATAGGGGTGGCAATAATCACCCAGACCCGCGAACCCGCCCGCACCCACCTGTAAATTATGGGTGCGGGTTGGTTTATTTTTACAGCGGGTCAAGTATGGGTTGCCAAGCTGAAAGTCACTAGCTGAGCAGGTTCTCGCGGGTTGTATGCGGGTACCCGATGAATTGGATTTTACAGTGCATTTACGGGTAGAGAAGGGATTTTCTGTTCAATTTTTGCAACCCTAGCTCTTTCTCTCTCTCTCGATCTGATCACTCTGTAACCCTAGCACTCTCTCTCTTTCTCTCTCTCTCTCTCTCTCTCTCTCTCTCTCTCTCTCTCTCTCTCTCTCTCTCTCTCTCTCTCTCTGGAGTCGCCGCCGCCGACGACGAAGGTTGAGGCTCCACCGCCGACAAAGAAGGTTGATTCCAGCGCAGCCAGAAGAGAAGGTCAACAAGACGACTCAAAAGCTCTTTGTGGTCTGTACCAGAGTAATCTCTCTGTCTCTCTCACACATACACACCCATTTATTCATTTGTTGTCAATTTATAATTATATATGTATATACAAGAGAGAAAGAGAGTCACTAAAATTTGTGGTTGTAGGATACTAGGATCTAATGATTTTGGGCTTGTATCATCACTATATGAATCAATTTGTATGATATGGGTTTTGATCTTTTTCTCTGGTTGGTTTCAAGCTGGGACTTCTGACTGTTCTTCAATTCGTTGTTTGGAACTGTTTCTTTTCTTTCTTTCTTTTTTGTGGCTGATCATTGGCTCTGTTTTTCTTGTATTGAATATGAGAGGAAAATGGTTTGATTGCCATTAATTTGTTTTTCAGATCAAGTTCCCAATGGTTGTTAGCATTAGGGAAAGCAGAGGCTCACACACACATATAAATACTATATACTATATATATAAATTGTGGGTTTACTGGGTTCGGCTCAGTGGGTGAAATCCAACCCGATTCTAACCCGCCCAAATTTGACCCAAAAAAAATGGGTCGAATCCGGGTCAACGTCCCATTTCTTACCCGACCCGCATCCAACCCGCCCAAAACCAACCCAACCCACCCCACCCATTTGCCACCCCTAGACAAATAAGTAACTTTCCAAGTCTGTCTACTCCATCGTACTGCAATCTAGATAAAATTTCAAATATTTAATAGAGAAGAGTATCACGAAATCCAATCAACAAATTAGAATGATGAAGTAGCACCAAGGTTTAAAACTACAAACAGGTTTAGCTTATTACTTTTTCAAAAAAAAAAATTTTATTTTCTGATCTCTCCTGTCTTGAAGTGTGAGGTCATGCATCCATTAATCATTATAAGCCATCCAATTATTACCATGGTACCAAGCGACGGTTTTGAGCTGACTATACATTGTCAATTGAATTCTAAATTCACACTCTACAGTTCAGCTGTACAATCCCCTTGTCTAAAGCCAAATAGATCGTCAGAAACAAGGGGTTGATATAATTTTCCCTAGCCTTTTCAGGTCGTTTTTTAGCAAGAAGTCATGGAACATATTATAAACGAATTCCATACAATTTGACTCTTGCTACGACACTTCCATTCAGCTAGAGTTGATAAACTTTTCTTCAACCATGGACACAAAACGGAGTTGGAAATTTTGTTAGAATTGAAATCCTATATTCAGTGCGTCTCTTCCCTTTCCAAGTTATTATCTTGCTCTCATGAGTCCATTAATACTCAAATTTGGAATTTTTATTGTTTTCTTTTTGCAGAAAACCACATGTCAATAGGACAAAGGATGCACAATAAGGGTAGATATAAGACAATGGATGTAAAGCTTCATACAAGAGAAAACAAAAAAATGAATCTATGGAAAAAGCATCTGACGAAGCCCAAAGAGAGTTAAGAATTACACTCACAGAAGCATAATGGTTGACATCTCGATGGTGAGCTTCATCGGCACGGATAACAGTTATAACATCCTTCAAAGTCGCGTCCTCAGATAATCTCCAATAGTCTTTCGCAATAGCAGGAGCCGGTACATTTTTAATTGCACCACTGTCAATATCCTTCAAGTACTCCGTATATGAATGTATAGCTTCCTCCTCCAAATATCCGACGACTCTATGTGCCATTTTCGGAGATAGCAAATAAACCACAAAGAAGGCATTGAAAAATACTCCTTGAACGGTTAGAACCAATAATCTCTCGTACCACTTGGGCTTCACAAGCTCAACCATGGTCATCAGGTGCATCCTCTCATTCTCTGCTTCTTCAAGCAAAGCTTTGATCCAACCACCACTTTGCTGGAACTTGCGCAGTGACCTGAGGTGCAGAAGCATCCCTCCCACCATACCTGGAACAGCGGCCACAGTCTCCAGCATCATTGCACGACAGCCATACCTTCTCTGCAACAAGGATCTAGTAATTTAGATAAGATACAAATGGAATTTATATCTTTGCAAAAGCATTTAAGAACTTTGACCTACATAAGAAGTTGTTGAAGCTTGTCGGCTTGATATACTTTGTTGGGCACATTTTCTAACAGATTAAGCTTTTGGAGCAATTGGTGACTAAACAGGGTATCATAGCCTTGTTTGTGGCAGGTCTTGAGTTCAACTCTCCGCCAACTTTCTGGTATATACATATTCCACTTAGTTGCTTGCCTCCATTGTAATGGAGTTTCGTTTTTTTTTATTTATTTATAACTTGTTGCCTCTCACTTACGAAACGGGGTTGCATGTGAGGGAGGGTGTTGAAGCTTGATATACATTGTTGGGTCCATTCTTAAGATTTTGGACGAATACTGATTTAACAAAAGCCAATGAACACCCCACTTTATGCTTATACAAGAGTTCAGTGAAATTGTTGAACTCCTACAGAAATTTCAACAGAGAAATCATCCATAACCAAATGTCACTGCATCTTCAATCAAATCTTCACAATGGAGTCGCATGCACAGAAAAGTACATAGCAATCTGGCAATCCATTAAAACTTTGACAATTTCCCCCACACACACACGACTGTCAGTTAGTCAAGACGAACAATAGCTGCTGGGAAAAAAGAGCTTCATGAAAATAGGCAATTCTCATTGAAAAACTCCAGCCCTTGACAATCACAGAATCTGGCAACCCATGTCAGATCTTCACCAATCAAATAAACTATTATTTCACTTTTGACTCTTCAGTAGAATAAGCTCAACACATAGAAAAGTACAGAAATTCAGAACAGAGATCCGAGAGGCTCAACCCGTGATATTTTCACACATACGTGACCTCAAAACACAAACTTCAAGCAACAATGGTACTCAACATTTCGCTTTCTATTAAACAACATAGTAGGACATTGGCATGAAGAAGAAAAGAACATAATGCACCTGAAAAAATATGTCAGTTGGAATCCGAAGCAATTTCACTGTCCTGTAAGCAAATTTATCCCCAAACGTCTTCGGTACATGGTGCTTTCCCAGATCGATAGACAAATCTGACTGATAAGTGTCCCATGGCTACCAAAAAAAAAAAATTAAGTATAAACTCAAACACTGAAGATACCTACATCATAGTGCTTTCAAGTACTGCATCAGGAAATAGGCACAGTTCAAAAACAAATATAACGATGCTAAAAGCAATGACTGAGCAAAACAGTGCATGCTGGAACGATTTTCAGCTAATTATCTCTATGATATGCTAAAATTTATACTCCCTCCATCCCATTTTATGTGTCCCCCTTTCCTCTTTGGGATGTCCCAAAATTGTTGTCCACTTTCCTAAATTAGTATGTAAATTTTACTTAGTTTCTCAAACTACCCTTCCTTGCAATCAACACCAAAAGAAAACAAAAAAAGAAAGAGCAATGATTATGGGCAATTGTGGAAAGGTGTAGATTCTTTTTATCCCCTTAAATAGTTGGACTCCCCAAGAGGGGACACATAAAATGGGACGGAGGGAGTATTTGCAAGCATGCCACTGTCCTTTTCTACGTTTAGTTGAATTTTAAGGATAAGAAAGGGGACCCAAAAAAAAAACTGTGTAATAGGCCGTGGAATAGAACTTAAGAAATTTTTATCCACACCATCCAACTAATAGGCAATGCACCCTTACAGGAATTCTGGCAGCAAAAGCTTTTGAAGGTCATCGTTCAAAGTTCAAACATCCAAGTTGCAATTGAAGCATCAGCTAATACCAAAAGGCTCATCTCTATTTATCAGCCCGGTACATAAACCAAGCAAAAACAATTCCCAAAATGATTTTCTCAAGTACATGAGCATTGTTACATATATTGCATACATATTCCAGCGAAAAATATGCATAGAGTAAATTACACACATGCCTTAAATTGCTTTCAAAGTTAACTAAAACAATAAGCTTCAAAATCTACCATGTATAGCATATGCAGAGCACACATTTGCCTAAAATTTGCTTTTAGATACTGAGTCTATCACTTTAAGTGGATATGACTGTCAGTCTATCACTATACAATTCACAAGGATAATTTTAGAAGTTCAATTGGCCACTATCACATAAAGAAGGTTGGCATAAACAATTTAGTAACATGAGCTGGCCAGCAGTTCAAGTTCCAACCTAATTGAACTCAGTAGCATATAGAATCAAAACAAGAAAAATATAAGCAAAACAAGAGAATCCAACGATAAATTTATCCCTTTTCAGGATCAGAAGATTCAGAACAACCGTCGAGAAAACATAATCATACGAAAGATATGTACTCCAAATAAATAGCATGAACAATCTGAACTATTGTTCAAGATTTAGAACAACATTCAAAAGGAGGGGGTACGTAACTTGTTAATTTTATGGCTACTACTCTAACAACATCTCGAAGCCATGTCCTCGTGAAAACAATAAGTACCAAAGTAAGATCCAACCGCTTTCCTTCAGTGCAAATGCATCAAAGTGATTTATTACAATGTGTCTGAATCCAAATGCCATAAGGTGCAAGTTTGCACTGTATATTCTAGGAGTAATGATTCATGCACAAAAAATGTGCACATAAAGATCTGGGCCAATAATTTTGGTGGGTCCCATGTATGCAGGCATGGACCCCACCAAAATGAATGGCCCAGATCTTTATGTGCACACTTTAAATGTGCACCCCTATTCTAGCTCTCCCTCATCAGTCATTTATACGATCGCTTTCAACAAGAAAGGGTTGTTGGCTTATCTCCAACAAAGCTGAACACACTTTCAAGTTTGAGGTACTCATCAACACGACATGTAACAAATTAACAACCATTGCCACACTAAATAAAACTCAGAGAATCAGTTGGTCAAATCCTGGTGTAAAAGTCACCAAAAAAGTTCAAAATTCAAATAAAGTCTAAATTAAAAAGTTCAGATTTTTCCACCCTCACCCCAACAGAAAAAGAGAAAAACAATACTTAAAACAAAATGAGTGTTAATAAATCTAGACTAAAACAAAAAGAGAAGAAGATACATTAATAAATCTAGACTAAACACCAAAAACAATTACGCTCCATTTGTTTCGATGTAAAATGTTTTCAGGAAAATGCTATCATGTACTAATTATAAGGTGAAAGCATTTTCCTGAAAACATTTTACATCAAAACAAAATGAGTGTTAGGTAAAAAAAAATATTAAAAACAAAAATAAAGAAGAAACACTAGTGTGGTCATTGATATTAATATGGTAACTTCACAAGGAAAAAGATCTAGGAAACTGTTTAGAAAATTCAAAACATCTAATTTAGCTTATTATAAGTGAAAAGGAAAAGGGAATCCAGGCTAATCAGCCATGAACTAATAAACACAGAAAAAACTGAATTCACATGAGTCTGAGTCCCCAACCTAATAACTCCGAATTGAAATGATCAAACCAAACAGATGACAGATCCATCGAATATTTTGCTCCACCAATAAAACAATACCATACAGTAGAATTGTATGCTTGCCAAAATTGACCTTCCTACACAAGATTCACCGCTCAAAAGACACCAACAATCAATTAATTCAAATATTTCCAACAACCAGACATCCAAAATCCTTGTAATTAGCTAATAGACATGCACCGATATTCTCAAAGGAGCAAGAAACATCAAGGCAGGCCGAATTCGTCGTACAAAGCAATTCATATAGCAATATGTGTGTGTGGATATACAAATAGTATCAAATTCATATTACCATGAAGCAATTCCAGCGCCACACAGTCCCATCCTCCTTGGTAATCGTCGGCCTCTGAATGCCCCAATAGCTCAATGGCTCCACCACACCGTCCTTCTGATGATCCTTCGCCGCCGCATCAGTCGCAGGAGCCGCAGACCTCTCCGGCGCCGTGCTCATCATCCTCCTCCTCCTCCACTGGTGCCCACCAAACACCACAACACCAGCCGTGGTGCCCCTCACTTCACCAATCGAGTCAACAGGTCTGACAATGGCCGCCGCCGCCGCCGGTGTTATGTAGCGGTTACAGTTCCGGCCATTAGTCAAACCTCTCAACACAGATCTGGCAACCAATTGACTCATACTTTGATGATCAGAGTTCAAAATTAGGTTTTGTTTTTGAATCAAATTTGTTGTGAAGAAGGCAGTTACAATAAGTGTGGACTTCTTCTAGTATTCAATAATGAAGTTAAAAATAGAAGGAAGGGACAGGGGCATTTTATTCAGTGTAACCGCAACTTACTGTTTTAGTAATCATACACCGTTATTTACGGTTTGATGGATTGAAGTGACAAATTGGTGTGTGTTTTGAACTTTTTGAGTTTGTTTATTATGGTGAGTTGCGAAATAGATGAACGAGTGCTTTGTGGAGTATTTAGTTGGAGTGTCAGGATTAGCTTGACCTGACCCACACTGAGATGACTGGTTTGACCCTTAGAGTGACGAGATTCACGAATCCTGCCATTGCTTTTTCTCCAATTATTGTGGAAAATGTAAAAGACTGATGTGTGGTGCTCCACTTGGTTTATAAGTTATATATGGGGATAATTTCATTTCATGGGTAAATTACAGTAAAACACCTCAACTATGACTCTTTTTTAAATACTCTTAAACTACTCGTATAAAATTTAATAAACGGATCCCCTTCAACTATTGCATTTTTTATTAGCACCCCATCATTTAGAAATCTGTCAAAAAATTGACGTTTTCCATCATATGAGCAACGTATGATATAAAAATATTAACAATATGATATTGAGTTGAGTAATGTTTGGGCAACACATATCCATACCCAAACAGCATCCACACCCTGAGGTAGACTAATAAGAAGAGACTGATAGTGGATCCCGCAGTCTCTATATCTTCTCATTGGTCCATCTCAGGGTGTGGCCCTAGCATTGTTGGATTGAGTTATCCCTCCTTTGAGCCATTACAGAATTTAGGCCAAAATTATTATTTATTGCACACATAATTATCATTTATTGTACACAAATTTTAGACAGTTTTGCTCTAAAATTTTCAACGACTAAAGAAGAGGCAAAGATATCATGTTGTGAACACTTTTATATTATGTGTTGCTAACATGATACAAAAGTATTCGTCTTTTTAAACGACAACCTAACCATATGGGTGTTAGTGAAAAATTTTAATAGTTAAGGAGGTCAATTTTTTTAGTTTTATTGTTTGGGGGGATTTGAAAATAGGTCACAATTGAGGGGGTGTTAGTGTAAGTTGCCCTAATTTCACTAGTTGCCTAGCTTTTTGTGTAAGTTTTAAAAACAAGCCTACTACTTTTTCGAATTTAGACAAATCTTAATTTTAATTAAAGTCGAAAGTCATCAAGTTTTACATAACTTTGGGGGCAACCTTCTATAACGTTGGAACCTCTTGATAACGTCCAAAGCAACTCTTTATAATGATAGAGTCCTGGGGAGCAACTCTACACAAAGTCGGGAGAAAACTCGTCACAAAGTTGAAAGCAACTCATCAAAATGTTAAAGCACTCTTGACAAAAGTTTACAACATGCAAACATAAAGTAGACTGAAACCTAAGGGGGTGTTTGATAAAATTGAAAATTCAGTGCTGAATTTTAAATACTGAAAATTTTAAGCAATTGAATTTGCAATACTTAAAATAGTGTTTCAAGTACTGAAATGGAATACATTCAGTGATTATTTTCAGTAGGAATTTTTAACTTAAAGTTTTCAGCAAGTTTTAGGTTAGTTTTTCAATTAAGTGGAATGTTATCAAACGCACTGAATATAAATAAATGCTGAAAAGTTTCATTTTCATCACTTAATTGGGTTATCAAACATACCCTAAATCAACTCTTCAAAAGTTGATGTTTATGTTAAATTTATTTTGTTGATACCTTTTATATATATATATATATATATATAATTATTGTTGACATTTTTTAATTTAAAAAAAGAAGTCTAGCTTCTAATTTTTTTACATAAAGTTGACTGAAACTTAATTAATCCCTGTGTTATAACAAGGATTGTTATTGAAGACTACACCTTGAACCTTAATCGTGCTTACTTAGGATCTGTTTGGCAATAGCTTTTGCTTTTGCAATTTAATCGTAAAAATTTATTTTTGGACAAAACCTTTCTATGGTAGCTTTTGGCTAATGACAAGTTTTCACTATTGGCTTATAATTTTATGCGAGATAGGTTTGCTAAACAGTTTCATTTCAATTTTTAGAGTTCTATAATCACTTAAAATTATCAAAAGTGGCTACCAAACATGACCTTACTATGGCACAACAACGAAATGGTTGCTTATGGAATTTATTTTCAATGGGACTCAAACGAGATTTTGGGACTCGAAATGTATATTTGAGCCTGTTTGCATATATTTAAGAAAACACATTTGAATTTCAAAATCACGTTTTGCAGGTCAAATGTGCATCAGTCCAATTTTAATATTTGTGATGTTAAAAGCATATTTATGTTTTAATATATATATATATTTTTTTTAATTTCTATGGTACCCTTATAATTGGGACTTCTATATCTATATCTATATCTATATAAATATAAAAGTCGAAACCAATACAAATCGTAGAGCAGAGACAAAAACTGCAGAGATGTATAAGATTGCTCTTTGATTCTCATCGTCTTTCACATTTCCCTCAAAGCCTACATAAGCTTGTGAGGATAATTTTGACTCTTCATCAAGATCAAGAGTCCAAATATTCGGTAGCCATTGTGGTAGCAGCTACGTATGTGGTACCTGCACCACTACACACATTTTTTTATAAAAAAAATACCCAAAAAAAAATTATGGTCTTGCAAGTGGCCATGTGAGTGCTGCCCACAATGGCTACCTACTTTGGCTGTTGAGGATCCAAAACCCAAGATCAATCAACAAGGTCCGTGAGATTATTTTATATTAGACTTAATTATAAAACATTCCTTTAAAGTTTGGTCCTTGTCTCATTATAATTCTTGTAGTTTCATTTGCATTAATTTAGTCCCTGAAGTTTTTAAATAGAAGCAATGTGGTCCAAATGTCCATTTTATGAGAAAAGTTGATGGAATTTACTCACATGTTATGCATCGTCACGCTTTTTAGGGTAAGCACGGAACACCACCAATCTCTCCACCCGCTTATAAGCGTAATTGTGCATAGCAATGAGTGAATTCTATTAAATTTTTCGACAAAACGGGACATTTGAACCATGCTGCTTCTATTTAAAAAATTCAAAGATCAAATTAATTCAATTGAAACTACATGTACCAAACTTTATTGTGTATTTTGTATTAAAGCCTATCTAATCCCTACATAAAATATTTTTAGAGAGAGAAGCTAGATGTCACAGAAAGTTCATGACCCTTGAATCTTCATCAATCAATACTCTTCTGTTATCTGATTTGAATATGTCAGTATGTCACATTGGCTGCTAGCAAAATAAATGACCTGTTTTCATTTAACAAAAGATCTAGGATACAAGTATACTCCATCACTGTTGTAACATTTAATGTGTGGGGCAATACCATGATAGATACCCTAAACCCAAAACCACTAATTTACATCCTGAAGCAGAAACCTTGAACAGTACAGTAATTAGCCTGGTTGGCATGGTTTATGTCGCACCCCAAAAACCAAAGACAGGAGGACAGGGTCAAAGAGTCAAAAAGTCAAATACAAAGTAAAGGACTCACTGAGTGTTACAAATATAATAAATAAATAAATGAATTCTGGGTTATTACATTATACCACACCAGTCAACTAAGAATGTATTAAGTGACGTTTGGGATTTGTTATGTAAACCAATTACGCGATTGGCTTCCATAAGCAGTTCAGTTATGGTGTTGGTTTCATTCGGCAAACCGCATAGCTAGCTTACAGCAAATCAAAAGTTATATGTGATTGCCAAACGGAACATAAGGATGATGAGATTGTCAGAGAGCACACTTACCCTGCCATTCCATAGTTGCATATACAACAGATAGCCATGGAAATGCTACATAAAAGTCCTTGGATCTTCACCAAATTTGAAACAGGAACACAACCAGCTGTAAAAATTCCAAATTCCAAACAGAAAATTCAAAAATACGAATCTGTCGAGCCAACCGTGCACAAAATCACATATTCAAAACATGATCATCCTTCCCAATTAAATGTGAAAAACAGATGAGAAAACCCTCGAAAAACTGCTATAAACTGGGGAGCAATTTTTATTCAAATAGCATCGAATTTCCAAAATCTCATAAAACATGATTTACACCCCGTTTATTGGTAAGACAAACAAAAGGACAGTGTACTTGCTTCCACCATCCGCTGTACACAAAAAGCACGTAAAATTTCTGAACTAGTCCCACCTGTTATAAAAGAGAGACAGAAATAAACCCACATCATGTAAACGATCTTTAAGTTAAAACACCTTTGATCAGCTCTGGCCATTGGTAGAAAGGCTCTCGTAAAAGAGTATGTAGCCATGATCTGTATTAGTCGAGTACTCCTGAGCAGATCCGAAGAAAGTTTGAACCGCAGACTCATCGATCATCTCCACATTCTCGTCATCAAAAAACAACCAGTGATCGTGGCTTTTCACGAGACTAACATAGTGCCCGTGGCTGGGCCCGCTTCCAACATGAACAACGACAGCAAATAAGGAATACTCTGAGTCGGTATCTTCCATGGTGTTGCTCAGTTTTAGCTCCAAGGGGTACACGACACGGTAAGACAACTTCTTGTACCGACTAAGCTGTTCCATGTACTTAAAGCGCTTCAGATGAATAACCAGAATGTGGGGCGGTTTCTTTATCTTCATCCTCTTCTGCGCCTCTTGCAAACTACATTTGGGAAAAATTATTTTTCTTTCCCTTTTGTGAGATTTAGGCTCTGTTTGGTTTGATAATCTAGGGAAGGAAAACTAGTTCCCTCATGTTTTCCCTTGTATTTCCCTCCAAGCTTAAATAACGTTTAAAATTAAAAAATCCCAACACATTGATGTAACTTGAGGAAAAAGGAAGGAAAGTGAGTTACAAAATTCCAAATTTATAATTTATTTCTTGCTATATTTTCTTTTCCTTCCTACTTCCTGATTTTCCTTAATAACCAAAAAAAGAAAAGCCTTTCCATTTCCCTTGCTAATTCCACGAACCAACCCGAGCCTTAACAGAAAATGCAATGAATAAAGGCACACCTACCTGCAGCACTTGTCGCAGAAGAATTTATCTTCGGCATTCAGAGTTTCAGTGGAACTGAAATTTTTGAGGCAGCTAGTAATTGAACTGTTCTGTTCAATATCAAGGCTCAAATCTAAGAACGTCTCATCCCTAGCTGTTACGGTCTCACACCTTAGGCACCTTGTTTCATTGGTAAGTATACCCTGCATTTTTCGATGCATCAAATGGCAATCAAGTAAATATAAGTAGGCAAACATCATCCAGGAAATCAATAAATACACCATTTGAGAAACGCCAAGGGTAGAGCCACATAGTATTGAGTGAGGTCAAGTGACCCCATTGGAATTTCAAAAAGATCTAGGTTCTACGTGATAAATATTAAATTTTCTGCTATTCTCCCTTCTAACTAATTGAAAGTGAATGTTTGGGGGTGATCCCTCGACATTGAGATTTGTGAGAATGTTTTATAAATAATTAAGTAAAAAATAATAACATAACTTCTGACTAAATTATATTCAATCACTCAAAGCTCCTTAACAATACAAATATAGACTAAAAATATTGTCCTCATAGCTGGGTAAATACCAAAACTGATATGGGTTGAAATCACAAGAGATATTGTAACTTGTGATTTACGAGAAGATATAGCTTTAAACTGACCAAAGTGAAGAAATAAAATCCAGGAAGCAGGACTTCAATTAGGTGGGATAAGACTTTGTTGAGCCGAACAAGAAACTCCAACCATGCAAATTGTCCTAGTTATTGAGGTCATGGTAACCCTTACTGTTCAGCAAATGCACATAATGATCTGAAGTTACTTTTGGAGGTTGTAATGGATCTTAAAGCTAATATCATGCCATCGAGGATATGCAGGTATATACGTGCGTGCCTGCATACGTAAATTATTAACCCTTATATCTATATAGATATATAGATATGAAAAAAGAAGACCATGACCAGGTGTTAGTCCAGTTCTCGTACTCAGCAACACAAGCTTCTACTAATGCACCAAGCAATGGCCCATAAAATTTCATTCAGGTTAATCGATCGAACCTACACATGAAGTATCTTATATCTGACTAGAAAGGCAATAACATTACAGTGAAGGCACCTGAAAATTCTTGTGAACCCAAGTAAGTACAGGCTCCTTATTCACACCATTGGGCTGAGCAATCTTTGGCCCATTTGCGATCTTTTCAGAAGGTGAGGAAGTTTCAGGTGAACTTTTCGCTGCATGGGACTCTTTCTCCAGTATGTCAACAAGTTCATTTAACAAGAAGTTCAAAAACTCGTGAGCATCCTACACAAAAATTTTAAATGAAGATCACTGGTCTCTGCCACAACTTTTTTAAAGAATTACATAAATATATGTTGCTTACTGGATTAAAGGCTTATTCAAGACTTTGTGGATAGCCGTGTAAAGGATCGAAACACAAAATGTGGAATCATCATTCTTTTCTACTTCGTATATTTAAATAGTACAACAAAGGGAAGGTTGCTAATCCATTGACTATGAAGCCTATTCAATTCAAGGGAAAAGCATCCTATCACTACACAGGTACTAAACACTTTAATGAGAAACCAATTCCTGCAATCAAATTTAGTGCTTTAGTAAGAATTAGGGAATTACTTCCCCTGTATGATGCCGTAACCTCCCTTTGGTGATTTCATTTTTTTGTTCTTTGATTTAGCAAACAGCAATAAGAAAGTCCTGGAAAGGATTGGCTATTGCTGAAATGCCTAATTTAACCTTTCTTATGAATTAAATTCACAACTTTCCAAGTCGATTGTTATAAAAATGGAAAAAGACAAGTTACTTTAAACGTAATGCTTATTAATTAAATTCACGACTTTCAACTGTGTTTTATTGTATTGTGAGTTGTCTCAAAGTACCTGATGCATGTATCCACGGAAAAGCTCATTTTCTTTCTTCACTCTCTGTACAAAGCGTTTTGGAGCAATTACACCTGTTTTTTTCTTCTGTGAACTTATCTGCACAAAGAATAACCCAAAATTGGAGTCAACTGTCAACATCTAAAAACCAGTTTTTATGATCAACAGTAAGAACAATACTACCATATTTATCTCCTCTGCATAAAGTTTCAACCGAATATTAAACGTTTGGTAGATCTAAATGATAAAAGTGATTTCCCATAAGCTACAACAAGTGTAAACAGAAAACTATCGTGTAAACAAGCCAATTTTTTTTTTTTTTTGGCTCACTAGGACCTTCAGAGAGATCCAGAATACATCTCAATCACTTGTGATTTTCCCCATGTTCTTGGAGTTAAAAAGTTATGGGGCACTGAATAATTACATTTATACTAACAAACAAAAGTTGTTCAAAGTTATATCATTAGCCTTTTACAAGCCAGCTCCTAAACAATAATCAAAAAAAAAATTTCGCTCCAGTTTTGGACGCACTAGTAAAAGTTTCACTATTGAAATTAAATATCCTCTCATTCTATTTCTTTCTCTCTTTCTTTGGAGGGCGGGGTTGGAAGAAACAAGTACAAGAAAACTTTATCAAATAGACAATACATTGTGATATATTAAAAGTTAAAGAAAATCGAAGAAAGTCATATGTAATTGGGCAGGAACTAAAAGTTACACTATAATTGTTTGGTCGATTGACTGTGTATCAATTGATGGTCAATATACCATCCATAATTGATTTCTTTACACCATTAACATCTCATACTTTCTATCCTGTCTTTTGCTTTGCTATACTGTCCATGTTTTAGTATCTCATTTTTGTCAACTTTTCACTACACTTAACCAACACCTTAATTAATATTTCCGTCATTACCTTTAGATTTTGGACACTCAATTTGGCTATCGAATTTTTTTTCCCATGGCTAGAACACAGTGCATGACTTTCTCAACAAAAGGGTAAGTAAAACAAAGTCATTTGAGGTTTAATGTCATGGTTTAACAAAAAGACTGATGCAGTGGTATACCAAAAGTAAAGTTGGCTGCAGCTCATAGCATGTATCATGGTGGAAACAGAGTTGTAGGAGTTTTAAGATGGTGAATACTGATTCACCAACTCTATCAAGCCTAACACGACGGCATAGCAAAAGTGAAAAGAACTAATGACAATGTAATACATCTTAAAAAGAAAGACAGAAAACTTTATTTCCTGCTAATTTAACTACCTGTGCAAATAGTTCTGCCAAACAAGTAAGGACATTCTCTTCCGTGTCCCCTGGGTTTTTGTTATTTGCATAATACTCTTGCAACTGTTCACGAAATGGAACACAGAAATAAAGAGCCTGCAAAATACAATAAAATGGTAAAAGAAAATTAGGCAACATACTGAAGGGCAATCATGCTCGAACAAATCATGATCTTAAATTGTAAACATTTCAGAAGATGCGAGTGCAAAAAGCGACTTCAGTTTTGCTCCTAACACCAAGAAAAATGCTTTTGAAATGCCAACCAAATAGTAACAGTAGATAAGCAAAAATGTACATGCGTTGCAGCATTGTACCCCTTTCTATTTGTAAGAAAAATTGTATGATACAAAACAGTGGTGATAAAGATTACGAGCGCATCTTAATGGCTAATATAACCATGCAACAATATAAGGCCCTCAATTGAACTTGGTTCCACATTCCTCGTATACTAATGTCTATATTCTCCGGGCCTAGCAAACGGGCGGTGGGTTTGGGCGGGTCACAAACGGGTTGGGTCCAAAACGAGTTGAACCCGCAAGCTACCCGCCATGGCCGAGTCACAAACGGGTTGGGTAAGAGCGGGTAAACTAGTCCCCCTCCTCCGCCCCCCTCCCCCCCCCCCCCCCCCCCCCCCTTTCCTTTCTTCATCTTCTTCTTCTTCTTCTCTTTCTCTTTCTCTTTCTCTCTCTCACAAATGAGTCTGTTTCAGCCTTATATACAAAGGTAGAAGAAATTTTTCTAAAAGAAATCAGTCCATTTGCCACAGAATTTTCCATTTCCGACTTTATCCATCTTAAATTACCTTACTCTTAATATTTGAAGTTATGCCGTATGAATGATCTGGGGGAAAAAAAAATTGTAACCGTCAATGTAAACATTAAATGCTTGGGCTTTATTGTAGATGATGCAGACCAAAAATTACACTCTGCTTGGACTGTGCGTGTATATATTGACACGTCACTCCCAGGACTAAGCAAGATAAGGAAACAAGAAAGAAGAAAAGACCTAAATCTCATCTTTGACACCCAATCATAAGAGTGAAATGTACAGAGAGAAAAACAAAGACCCCGTCACTCCCAGGACTAAGCAAGATAAGGAAACAAGAAAGAAGCAAGTACCTAAATCTCATCTTTGATACCCAATCATAAGAGTGAAATGTATAGAGAGAAAAACAAAGACCCACATAATACCTACCATCACACTCTAATAGCCAACCAGAGAGAGAATCCAGATGTGATTTTGGAAGATGAACCAGGCCCACAGGTTCAAATGACCAGATGAGTTCTCAAAAACCTAAATCGTCTTCTTCCATTAAAAAACCCTCAATTGATTTCTTGCTGTGAATCAAGTCTGAACATGAGAGATGGTGCAAGATGGTCCTCCCATCCTCTGTTTCTTCTTCCTCATAACCATTATGGGAGATGGTGTTGTGCTGGAGAGAGAGAGAGAGAGAGAGAGAGAGAGAGAGAGAGAGAGGTGCGGCTGGGGCAAGTGAAAAGAGAACATATGAGTTTTTTTTTTTTCTAATTCTTAACCTAGAAATGTGTATATGTATATGCAATGTCCAACCATAGATCAGCGTGCAGCCCAAGTTCGGCACCCGCCTTCAACCCGCACCCAACCCGCAGAACATAATATATATATATATTTTAATGTCTGAAACCCGTTTGAACCCGCATACATAAATCAACGACACGAATCCAACCCGAAGCGGGTGAGTTTGGGCGGGTTTGCGGATTTGGGTTACCAACTTAGCATTGCCAGGTCTGATATTCTATAACCAAGTGATCACCTAATGTCCTTCAAGATGTCGATTCTTATGATAGAATAATAGGAGATCTTTAAGGAAATCCAAGACTCGAGGCCTAATGGAAGCTGTTACACCTAATTGGTGGTGACACCTTAACCACTACGACTAGAACTGGCAATGAACCAAGTTCTCATTGTTAAAGACAGAAATGCCAATGTTTAAAAATTATCCATAATACTAAATCAATTGTTGTTATCTAGATAACTTTGAATTGGTCATTGTCACTGATTAATCAGGTTCTGTAGCTGTATTTGAATTTTGATTCCACATCGAATGTGAATGTTAAAGCATGAGAACAAATAAATTGTTGGAGTAATCATTTCCATCTAATACCAACACACTACGTGACTACATGTAAAGAAAGGATCTCTTGGCTATTGCCTTGAAGTCAGCAATATATTTCTCTGTATCAGCATGTATAGAGTGTAGGCCTAAAAAATTAATTACATCTTAGCAAACAAACACTGAGTGGATGAAGACTCAATCCACCGCTATTTGCAATCAAACAATATACAGAGCTCCCATCATCAAAATTCAAACAAATACCCAAATCAGATTCACACACAAATCTCAAAAAACCAGTATACAACTTTAGGATTCATGTTCAAAAAATCCATAGACATATATATTATATAATTAAACCAACACAAAGACTGATTGAATCTAACCTGCAAGACACTGTTACAGTAGCAAGTGTTGCCGAAATTCTCGAGTCCGAAGTAGCGCTCGCCTTCGGGAAACTGGTCTCCTAGAGCTTTCTCGAGCTTCGAACCCGCCGCACCCATGAGACCATCAACAAAATACCAAAATTCCTCTATCTCTCCCCCCTTCACCGTACAGCCTTCAGCTTCGTCAATTCAGTCCTTTATTAGGGCTTCAGACTCCATAAATTTCTTTCTTGTTTCTCTATCTTCCAATTAGGGTTTCGCAAACAGAGAGAGAGAGAGAGAGAGAGAGAGAGAGAGAGAATTGTGAGATATGCTCTCTGTGTTCAATCGATCACGGATTAGGTTTTGGTTTTGATGTACATGTCGAGGAAGAAATTTGAAATTATATATATGTATATTCAATAATATATATCTATAAATATATATATATATATCTATATGTATAGGTCTACAAGTGGGGAGAGATTGTGGAAGAGCACACAGAAACTTTGGCTTCGGAGAGTTTTTTGATCTCTCTTTTGTGCTCTGACTTTGTTATTCCTCACAGGTTTCTGTTGACTGCATCATGTGTTTGTCTCACTCAAACAAGGGCCTGTTTGGAAAGTTTAAAATTACCCAAATTCAGTCTACGTCCAACTATTTTATCAAATTCTTGTAAGAATCAATATAATGTTGGATAGAGTACATATCAATTTTAAGAGAGTTGTTACTATTAAATTGGGCACAAACCCTTATACAAGAAATTTGACACTCATTAAACAACAGAATTAGTAGAACAAGTTCATGAATAACAAACCGATTCTTTGTATTCCCAAGGTGCGTGTAAGACTTATTTTTCATGAAGTTTTATCGGAACTCCATTCATTCTAGTTGGGGTTAATTACATTTTTTACCCACATGTGGTTAGGTCTATTTTTATTTTACTCTTCTGTGGTTGAAAAGTGGACATTTACCCTATTTGGTTTTGGACTAAAGTAAAATTATTAAGATTTCTCTCAAAATAATCTCACATGAGAATTAACTGTTAAAATTAGCATCACGTAGGAGAGTTTAAGTGTCAAAATTAATCTCATATAGACAGTTAACTCCAAAATTGGATCCACCAAGGGGTTAAGTGTTAAAAATTAACCGTCCATTGGTAAGACCAATCTCATCATTATCTCTACATAGACGGTTAACTCCAAAATTAACCTCACAAAGAGGGATTAAGTGTTAATATTTTGGGCACATTTTAGAGTTTTCGTTAGTTTTGATGAAATTTTAACAATTTCACTTTAGTCTAAAACTTAATTGTTCACTCTTAAAACACAAATGGTAAAGAAAAAATTGACCTAAACACGTGAGACTAAAATATAATTTACACTTTTAGTTTTAAGAAATACTCCAATTTTAAGAGAATTTTTTAATAGGATACTCTACAGGAAAAGTGCATTTATCATAGTAAAATTTTAAAGACTGGTTCACTTATAAATTACGATTGTTTCCAACTCTGTCCTTGATGTTTTAGTTCATCTTGTTTTTAATTTGAGTAAAATTTGGGACACACTCAAACACATAATTTTTTGGACACAATTCAATTAATATGTCTATCTCTCTCCTGTCACTGGACTCCCAATGACACAGAAGAGACATTATCCAATTGAATTATGTCTCAAAAGTTGTGTGTTTGAGTACGTCCCAAATATTACTCTTTTAATTTCGAAATGTTTAGAGCTACTCCAATCCATAGCCTTAATTATTGTTGCCATTTTGGCATCTCCATTTTTTGAGGGGGTGACCCTACATTTTTCAAACTGAACTTCAATCATCTCTCCTCCATTTTACTATTCATTTTCTTCAAATCATGAAATCACTATTTTTATTCAAAAAAATCTTAAAAATTACACATTTTGTTCTTAACTTTCTACATTATTTAATTTTCTAATAAACTTTTATTCCAACTCGATTTTTTTTTTGTTTTTAAATAAATAATATGTCTACTAAGTTCTAAAATATAATTCTTTAAAAATTAAATGACATCACAAATACAAATTTATCAAACACACTAGAATTCATTAAAACTTAAATGACATCACAAATACATATTTATCAAACACACTTTAAATAAATATACATTGAAAATAAAGATACATAACAAACGATAATTAAAACTAATAAGAAACAAACTCGCCTTAAAAAACATTCACCGAGTCTAGAGAAATTACATACACTAGTAATCGGGTAAGTCACCTCCTCCGTATCCACCTTCATATTGACTAAAGTTACTGAAATTACCGTGACTAAACTTAACTCGCTTTGCTCATCATGCACTTCAAAATACATTGCTCGAACATTTATGGGACAAATAAGATAATGCTTGATTTAACGAGTAGTCTTCGTAAAATTAGAGGGATGATACGCAAAGATCATGTTATTATTGCAATTATAATTTAAAATTATTAAGTAGATATTAATATGTAAGATTTTGGGACATAAGTGAAATTTTAGGGGATGGATAATATGTGGATAATGTTTTAGAGGGATTTCTCCAAATATTTTGGAAGGTTTCAAAATATGAAGCCTTACAATTCATAGCAACTCCAAATTAGCATCTTATGGAGTATGAATTGATTGGAATTTCTCCAAATTAGGTGGGTTGGAGTTGCTCTCATAACTAGCGTTTATTTCTCGTTTGGACAGGAGGTGAGAATTCGTGCACTAAAAAATGTAAAAGGAACAGGAGGTGAGAATTCATTCGTGCACTAAAAAATGTAAAAGGAACAGGAGGTGAGAATTCGTGCACTAAAAAATGTAAAAATTTATGTTTGCCCCCAAAACACCCACCCATATGTTTAAATTCTCATATCACCACTATCCACCGCCTCCACACTCAAAGCCACTAGGCCCACCACCACTCTCTACCGACTCTACCTCTCTCCACACTCAAGGCTACTGTCACGCCCCGACGTAGCATAAATTAGGATATCATTTAATTTACTTTATGGACTCGTAGGTCGTGACAAGTGAGAATGACCAATTGTCCCTGCAACAAAATAACTTAAACGACATATCTAAATAAAAGATTACTAATAAACATAAGCTCCCAAATTTAAAGCTTATTAAATTATTACATCAGTTAATATCTTAGGCACAAACCGCCTTATTCAAATCTATCATAAAGTCAAATACATCTCCACAATAAAAGACATAAGAAAATATAATACAATCCTCCTGCCTCTAACTAGCATAATCGAAATACTCTAGTTGCTCCTGACCTGGAAAATCTGGACATAGAGTCCAGGACATATCAACGCCATCAGCTTATGCAAGATGGTGAGCAAAATAAACATGTGCTCGCAATGTATGTATAAGCATATGAAAAATGATACAATTTAAACTTTAAAATCAACTAATTCAAGGTTCCAACTTCAACATAAGTCACAAGGGGAAGGTAGTAAGCAATAAATATGCAACCGTGCATACACAATATAATATCTCATCTGACCAATTCTTTTCTCTCGACAAACTCGATTCAACTATCCCATTACCTCAGATACCAGGAATAATATCCGCTCAGTATCTAGGTCGTACACCCTATCATCGCTTCGGATACCAGAAATAATATCCGCTCAATATCCGAAACGCGCGCCTCAAATACCAGGAATAATATCTGATCGATATCTGAGTCGTACACAACACTGCCTCAAATACCAGAAATAATATCTGATCGATATCTGAGTCGTTCACAACACTGCCACTCTTTACTCTTTTCACGCTTCTTCACACACCATGCATGTCAACTCAACCTCGACCCTACCATGCTTGTCAATGTCATGAATCGTAACATCAGTCACTAATTACAAATCAGAATACTCGTACGAATATAAACCTCAGTCTTAATCATCCTTATTAATCCAATTCTTAATTGTACACCTTTAAAATAGTATATATGTCAAACAGTTCCTTAAAAAATTCCAAAACCTTTTCCAAACAGTCCCTTATACAAAAATACACAAACTACCAAAACACATGCCATGTCGAGCGAGCGGGCAGCGCGAGCGAGGGGTCGCACGAGCGATTAGGCCTTTTCTGCGAAATCTGTAAAACTCTCATTTCTGCCCAAAACTGCCCAGGCCACACGAGCGATTAGGTCTTTTCTGCGAAATCTGTAAAAATCTCCTTTCTGCCCAAGTCGCGCGTGCGAGATGAAGCAGAATCTTCATCTTCTTCGTTTTTCCTCTATTTTCAATTTCAAAAATGTATTTTGACCCATTTTCAGATTCTGTTTCAATCAAGGCATGTAATATATGAATTTATTCAGTTTTCCATGTAGATTAAGTATACGCAATCGGATTAAACTGATACGGATTATATCTCAAAATTTGTAATTAAAGTAAGAGTGATAAAACTTTAAATCATCAACACGTCGCGATACGGATGAATTAAGCCGTAGTATTCGAACCACGGCTTATTGAGATAAAGATCTTTCATTCCCAATTCAGGGAATTGATTTTGATTAACTTTCATAAGGCAATTTCATATATATATATATATATGTGTGTGTATATACACCTCTATATCCACTAAATAAACATTGGGAGTGAGTTTATAATACTCACAAAGGTTCTAGTGCAGAGAATTAGAGATCGAGAATTCCGCCGCAATTCTGTCGTTCTAAGAATTTTCTTCCCGTTCTCTCTCTTGATATATAACTATGTATGAGTAAGTGTATACATATATATATATATATATAATTTGTAGGTGTGTTTGTTGAGAGAGAGCAAGAGGGAGTTGAGAGAAACGGAGAGAGATTGAGAGAAACAGTGAGATTTTGTTAAGAGAATTGAGAAATTGTGATATACATATCGAGAAAATTATTTGGAGCCCAAGCAAACAAGAGAAATCACCCGGTGTGGTTGAGCTCACGTGCTCCCACACCTAAATCACGATATAGTCAGAGCTTAAAAACATAAACTGGTATTTACGTGGTGCCCGCGATTAAAATACAATACAAAAAATCATATAAGCGTAGGAATTAAATTCCTAGTTGTACAAAAGTATAGATACAGTTTTCAAATCCGTAAAAAAAGAAGTTTTCTATATTTACGAAAATTATAGTTTGACCCCAAAAAAAATATTTATAAATAGAAATTAAATCGAAATATTTATTTATTAATGGAAATAAAAATTACAGAGTGTTACAACTACCAACACCGCCACTCTCGGCTACCAGGCCCACCACACTCGACAAACCTCCACTAGCACACCCCAACCCGGTTGCCCCTCACAGCCACCCAACACCACCACCATACCCCAACTCGGCTGCCTGCCACCACCACTCTAAGTCCCACCTCTCTCCGTCTCTCTCCTCTCTAATTTGTTCTACCCAGCCCCAAACTTCCCTCCACCACCACAACTCGTCTCATACCCTAAAAAAACCCATAATTCAAATCTGCAGACTACAAACCACAATCACCCTGGTCCCTCCCGACACTCCCCACCACTGCCATCCCCATCCCCAATTACAGCCCTCACCACCAAATCCTCATCCCCATCACTAATAAAAGATCATCTCCTGTGGGTTCGCGCAATCGATGGTGGCAATCTCTGCGTTGTTCAAACAATGGTGACAGTGAAGGTTATGAAAACAATGGTTGTGGAGGGTCGTTGGTGATACGACTACGCCAAAGAAATTCACATTGTAATTTTAAGAGGGTAAATTACCTGATTTCTGAGAGAGAGAGAGAGAGAGAGAGAGAGAGAGAGAGAGAGAGAGAGAGAGAGTTTGAGAAAAGCTTCCACATTGATCCGAACGGTGGAAGGAAAGGGGTTGGATAGCAGGACGATGGTGGTGCTATGGTGGCCGATGGTAGAAGGAGAAGGTGGGTGGGTGTTTGTAAGATTTGGATATGGGTTTGGGGAAAATATGAGAGTTTTGGAAGGTGGGTGGGTGTTTTTTAAAAGAAAACATAAAAGTATGTGTATTTTCCGTTAACTTTTTTTGACAGAGTTAGTCAGAAGGCCCACATTGCAACTAATTTGAAACTATATGGTCTTAAGTGTCCAAATTGAAAGTTGATGGCCTAAAGTGAAACTTTCGCCAAACTAGAGGGTACTAAAGTGTAGTTCAGCCTATTATATTTAAATCTCAATTCCATTGTGTTGGCCTCTTTCTACTGAAGTCATGTTTTTTCAAATGTGTCCTTTAATGTTTTTATTTTTGGGGCTGTTGGCCATGGCTCCTTGTCACATCTCCATGACCATCTTCCATCACCTCAAACTCCATTTTCATCATCACCACCATCATTCACACTACCACCCCACATCTGCACATATATATATACACACACAGAACATATATACATATCAAAATCCAAGATCAGTTCATGTGTTTTTTTCATGCCAAAAGTCCTTTAGTTTTTTTTTTTTTGGAACCAAAACGACCTTAAAATGCTATGGGTAATACTTGGGACACAACCTTCATACAACTTTCATACAACCTCCCCAAAAGATGTGTCTATCTCTTTCCTGTGTCACTGTGGGGTCCAGTGACATCAGAGGAGAGAGATAGACACATCTTTTGGGGAGGTTGTATGAAGGTTGTATGAAAGTTGTATGAAGGTTGTGTCCCAAATATTACTCAAATGCTATTAACGTGTCTCTTTTTATATTTTCAGCAACTAACCTACACGCTTCCCAAAATAATATATTTTTTTAAAGTTTTTCAATCTGTAAAAAAAAAAAAAAAATTGCCATAACTTTCATATCACAAATCAGTTTTCGATAATTTTATATAAATATAAATATATATATACACACGTGCTCTACAGAACAAGATCTACGAACAAGATGCTTATTGACTATTAAATTCTTCAAAAAAAAAAAAAACAAACAAAAACAAAAACAATTTTTTGCAGTTCAACAACTGATATATATATATATATATATATTTTTTTTGGGGGGGGGGGGGGGGGGGGGGGGGGGGGTATGTTATTGCGTAGATCTCAAAAAATTACACCAATTTTTTTTTTTTTTTAAAGCATCCAAAACGGACAAAGAATTGCAAAGTTATGGACCTATGATCATTTTTGCAGATGATACTGTTTTTTATAGTGTTGCCCATGTAAAGACAACGACATTTCTTCAAATCAACCAAATAATAGCAAAATTATGGGCAATACAAATGTTATTGCCTTTATAATACTGCCCAAAGTAAAGACAGCAACATTTCATCAAATACAAAATGTTTTTTTTTTTAGGATAGTAACATGTCACATTCTAAAAAAAATTACAAAATTATGGCCAATTTTCATACGCTACTACATTTACGTAACTGCTAAAGTAAAAACGGTAACATATCATAAAGATTAGTGACTTTGGATTGCACAAAAGAGACAGTAACATGTCATCAGCAGTAACATTGCTTCAAATGATCAAATAATCGCAAAATTATGGCCAATTTAAAGATGTTACTACCTTGACAATACTGTCCAGGTAAAGACAGTAACATATCATCAAAGACAAAAAAAAAAATTCAAAGATAGTAACATGTCATTGTCGCAAAGATAGTGACACGATTTTTTTCCATAGTCTCTATGGATCTTATTTTATAGATATTTTTTTTCTTCTAAATTACAAATATTTAAATTTTATTAAAAATAGAGTTGTGATTTGAAAGTTATGATATTTTAAAGTTTGAAGGAAAGAGGGGAAAAAAAAATCTGCCTTGAAGCAAGTGCTAAAGTGACAAACAACATGTTCTATATACGTGTGTGAAATGGGGGCAAATTTGTCAATAACCTTATTTTCAGTTTAAATATTGATTTAATGCCAAACATTTCAAAAGCCCCATATCCTTATCACATGGGGAAAAACATTCGCTGGACTGTTCTTGGATTACACTCTCTATTAGGGAAGTCTAATTAATTCTCCCTTTTAATTATTAACTCCATTCTTTTATTTTTATCAGAAAATCTACTCTTTTCTAAACTTTGAAGTGCTTACTCTATATTATATAGCGTTTCTTTATATACTATTAGCGAAGCTTGACTATTTTTTTTTAAAAAAACATACACATCAAAAGAAGGGTATGTTTGATAACCCAATTAAGTAATGAAAATGAAAAGATTCAGCACTTATTCTTTTTCAGTGCGTTTGATAACATACCACTTAATTGAAAAAGTAGTCAAAAAACCACTGAAAACTTTAAGTGAAAATTTTCTACTGAAAATAATCACTGAATGCATTCTATTTCAGTAGTTGAAGCACTGTTTTCAGTATTACAAATTCAATCACTTAAAATTTTCAGTACTTAAAATTCAGCACTTAATTTTCAGCACTTAATTTTCAGTTTTATCAAACGCACCCTTATCTAAAATTCTATAATAATAATAAGAAATAAATAAATAAAATCAAAATTGACCTTTAACACCGCCCAATAATCAGGTTTAAAATTCATTTTTAAAAATCCATGGGTATCTTTTGAATCAGTTTGATACTTAGTTAATTGGGGGCTATAGGTCCCTATAATGACCATAGGTCTCTGCACCTTTTTTTTTAAACCTCAAAAGATCCTTATTTGTTTTGGGACCAAAATATCCCCTTTAAAATCGTATTTTACTATCTTTTGACTAATTTAACTGCCTTCTGAGTAATTTTACTACCCGTTTAACAAATTGGACTCTCTTTTGAACTCCAATTTTTTTGGTGCAAATCTTTTGAACTGCAATTTTTTTTTTTGGCTAGTGTATCAGAAACGAACCACCTCTGTGACATGAGTGGGGTTAGTTGTTAGACATAACTCATTTTACTGCCTTCATATTTTAATGAATTAAAAAAGTGAAATCACTTCCTACTGTTACCATTTCCAAATATGCCTTCAACTAGAATGTATTTCTCTCATTAAAAACCTACCAGTCAAAGGAAGGAAGAAGATTGTTCTTGTATGCTAGTTCCAATTGGAGACTATTAGCTACATCCACGTGAGAGACGCATTTGCCAATGCTAGCCAAATTTCTCCCATGATGTGCAACTTTAACTTTTTGAGTGTGCCTCCCAATCACAAGTGGATTTGGATCCTCGGCATCCATGCATGGAGGCGCTGCTGTTGTGTTGACAACACCATCTTTACCCATTTTTCAATTTATGTCGGAGAGGAAGCATCTAAGGGTGCACCCGGCGATCCTCATTCATCAGTCTCTCCTCCTACACGCCAAAATTGCAAACATCTCTTCTTATCAAGTCACAGAGAGTTATTCGCAAGAATTGTTTGCCGATGAGTCTGGAAGCTACGTGTCGGCAATTTTGGGGGATGAGTTGTTGGCTTGTGAAGGAGAGGACTACGTCTGAGAGACACTATGGAATCAACCGCGGTCCATACATCGGATAAGGTAAGGGGACGGCGGCAAGGCAATTTGTGGGAATGTGAGGTGATGAAGGTGAGGGACTGATTCGAAGGAGAGGTAAGGGGCTTAGAAGTATAATTGTCGATAAAACATATATTTGTACTTAAAATTGGACTGGAAACCAACTTTTACTCCGTGCTAATGGCCTAAAGTGTCAATTTCAGGGATCTTAATAATTTTCCTATGCTTCAAAAAAACTTGTGCCAGTTTAACACTGATTCACCTATCTTATAATACAAAACAAGAAATCAAGATGTTTTGATTTACTAGATATATGAAAACGACCCAAAAAAAAAAATGGCAATAAATTTTTTAAAAAACTCATATTTCCCTCGGGTTTCACATCCCCCTATATTTTCTATGGAGACTAAATGGGGAAAAAAAAAAATTTGTTCTCCACAAATTCTTAATTAAAAAAAAAAAAATCTCCAAATCAAAGGTAAAAAGACAACCATAGATAAATAAATTTCAATCTTCCTATTTAATTTCAAACTTGCCGGGACAATAGAGCAAGGTTATAATCAATTAGTACACAAGCTTAACTTATATATATATATATATATATATGTATTACATTAGGCCTAACTTATTTGTTAAAGTGGAAATCCATGTACATTCATAGTCATGAGAATCAAGAAGGATCAGGCTAACAAAGTTGCAAAATGATGAACCTGCGAGTGAACTGATATTGATTTTATCATCCCAGTTGTTTGTATGACAAAAGCATCAGAGAGAGAGAGAGAGAGAGAGAGAGAGAGCCCAGAAGATTACTGGATCTTCCAAAGGATTAAACTCAAATTATGGATGATACTGATCAGAAACGCGTCTTGGAGGCAGCTTTCTCAGAAGGACACAATTACCTTCACCTAATTGGATGATACTGATCAGAAACGCGTCTTGGAGGCAGCTTTCTGAGGATGAAGAGCACCAATGCAGATGGGAAAATCTCCACCAACTGATAAAAAAAAAAAACAGGTATATAGTTATATAGATATAAATAGTTCCACCAGAAAAGGATGAGAAAATAGCTCCTTCAGCGCAGTTTTTACTTTCATTCATCACTTTGGCTATTAAGATGGCTGGTAACATATATCAAACCTCTCACACTATATGTGTTACCCTTGTATACAAATCACGAGAATGTATATTTCCTCGAATTTGGTTATTGAGAGGTAACGGATTAAATCCTTTTAAGAAATGAAGTTTTTGGTCTTGATTCCAAACCGAAAGACCCCTTAACTATGAATGTTCACTTATTATCCGATCGGAGAAAAGTGTTTTCCTCATTGTTCTATTTTCCTCTCCGTCACTAAATCCATAAACCAAACAAATCCCAAGTATCATACGATTCATACCAATAAGAACATAAAGAAACCAAGATCCAGAAACATACCATGTAATAGATGAGGTTTAGGACAGGATGGTTCAAGACATCAACATCTGCATTATCATCGAAGGCAGAGAGAGCGACCTACAACAGAAACCATTAAATTATTCGGGTCACACACGTAGAAGTTTGGTCATATTCAAGGATATTACATAATCAAAATAAACTCACCACAAAGCATCTTATCAAGAAACAAGTGCAGCATATTCCTGTCACAAAGCCAACCTGACAGGCACAGAGATTAAGACATTTATGTGTTAAGGAGAGTTGAGCCATGGCCCAAAGATCATACACTTCAAAACTTGTTCTATGGCAATGCCATTACAAATGAATTATATAGAAGCAATATGCAACGATATGCGTGTTAAGGATATATACTTTAAGCCATGCTTTATGTAGTCAATTTATTATTTATTTAATAAAATCAGTTATTCCATTTTAATGAGAATCTGTGTCGGCAATGTTTGCATTATATTGCTTATTTAATAGTGTGCATGTGTGTTTCTTATTCTACATAGTAGGTGGTTTGGTGTGTAGAGTTCGGCTTACACACGGAAGATCAGACTATCGGATATTGTAGAATATAAAATTTTGGTTACAGTTTTAGATGGGATTGGACACACCATCGGTAGGACTGCAGCAGTCTTAGATGGGATTGGACAAACCATCGATAGGACTGCAGCATGGTGGTGTAGTAGGTTTGTCTTGACTATGGGAAACCGTATAGTTTCAACTCACTTTGCTGGTACACTTTGTGTATTAATCGGGACCGACTTGGAGTAATTATTTTTATACTGACTTATAAGATAATTAACACCTCATGGCTATTATGAGTGCTTATGCTCTAAATCCTAAGTTAATTTATAGACACGTACATTTGATACTTACAGTATTGTAATGACCCGAAAATTTAAAGCGTATATTAAAATATTAAAAATTTATTTTGGTCAAAGAAAATACCAGATTTGAGATTTACAGTATAAATTTTACCTGTGTGTGTGCGTGGCTGACCACATGGGATGATCTCCCATGTGACCAAACAAGTTAGATGTGACCAAACAAACAAGTTAGATGTGACCAAACAAATTAGGTGTGACCAAACAAGTTAGATGTAACCAAACAAACAAGTTAGATGTGACCAAACAAATTAGGTGTGACCAAACAAACAAGTTAGGTGTGACCAAACAAACAAGTTAGATGTGACCAAACAAATTAGGTAACAAATTAGGTGTGACCAAACAAGTTAGATGTGACCAAACAAATTAGGTGTGACCAAACAAGTTAGGTGTGACCAAGTAAACTAAGCCTGTAAATAAACCCCCCTTATCTCATTCTCTCACTCTCAATCTGGCATCTCAACTCTCTCTATACTCTCAACTCTCTGCCTCTCTCCCACCCTCACAGTCTATACACACACACACACACATATAGTCAGAGACATTTATGTTCCTAAAGCTTGTGGATTCAAGCTTTGATATTGGTAAGTAATTCATACATATTATTTTATGTAATAATTAACTTCTATTTACTGTTTTTAGTAGTATGGTTATATGAAATTAGGAACCTCTAGAAAATAACTCGGTTTGATTCGAAATAATAGAATTAGTGTAACTCTTTACTCCGACCAGCTATAGCTCTCAAATTTTAAGGGTAGACTCTTAAAATACCCATGAAACTACCCTTAAAACAGTTTTTGATTTGCTTGTACCGTTTGGATTTTATTGAAGATTCATTTTAAAGGGTAAATTGGTCATTTCACATTCTGTGATTCGAATTTGCTAAAACCAACTTTGGATTTGGATTCTCCACGAAATTTCACTCAAGATAGACACTGATTCCACTTAAAAAGGTTAAGAAATGAGTGAGTTATGGCCATTAGAAGTTTATAATTACAATCTGTCCAAACAGGGCATTCTGCCCAGTTTATTTCCGAAAATTTCATTTATACCCTAGGAAACTTTAATTACTATTTTACCCCTACACTTGCACCTTTCCTTATATGTTTAGCTCTTTTACCCCTGTTGATGTAGGAACTATCTCATCATCAAATCCCTAAGTTATCAAGGTGAGTGATTCATATTCCTATTGCTGATTCTACTCCTCTCGAGTGAATCTGATTCTACCTTCGATGGTTAATATTATGTAATTGTTATTATTCGATTGGGAACATTGTCGTTGGTTCCACTGAAACAGGTTTATGCTCATTGTATGTCATAACCAGACTTTCTATGTTATTATACAATGTATTCCTTTATCCATGTACATTGTTAATAAGGTTTTATATGCCATCTGGTCAATTACCACTACAACAAACTATGTATTATAGCCCTAAGTGGTTGGTCCTATTGGGCCCATGTAATGAAGCTCAAGTGGCTGGTCCTCTGGACCCATGAACCCGACTAGCAGGGTTGCACTTTGATCACTGTGCCATGTAATGAAAGGAACGTGTGCGTGAGTGGGTAGTTGGTAATTTGACATTCACTTTAAATGGTTTCATTTCCATATCGTTGAATTCTCATTTACTCCATTTTCCTTATATAAATTCCATTGCTTTTGTTATAACTCCCTTTCAATATATATGTATGTACAACTCCTTTTGAGATCTTTTAAACAGTGTATGTTCATTCACTGAGCCTTACGCTCACACTCTCCAAATTATTTTTAAAACCATTTCAGATGACAAGGACATGCCCTATGCTGATCCAAATGACGAACAGGAGATAGCTATAGAAGGAGAGGACCCTCTTCTAGATGCCCTTGAAGGATCCCTGTTTTAGAAAGTCCCCTTACTGTATTTTAAGTATTCCTAGAATAAATTCCTTACTAGTACTGTATTTGAAGGCGTTGTAAGCCTAGAACTCTGTCTGTAAACTTAAGTATGGTTTGGAGGTTCTACTAATCTCATTTAAATATTAAATAAATGTTTGTATGCTTCTGCTGGACTCTGTACAGGTTATAGGTGACCCACAAGGTCGGTCCCGCTCTCAGAATCCACGGACGGATTTTGGGGTCGTGACAGTTGGTATCAGAGCCTAAGGTAGTTCTAGAGACTATTAGGAACCATAGGTATTGACTAGAACCCTCATATTAGGAATTATTAAAATATGGAATACTAATATTTCTTTTCATGTACAGTTTAGTTATACTAACAACATCGCTCTACTGTAGCTAATGGATCAAACCACCAACGAATGTTTTGATCGCGTTGAAAGAATCATAGAAGGACTAGCTATTGCTGCCCAAGAAAGTGGAACAAGAAATGACGGCAATGGGGATGGCAACATACATATGGACGGACGAGGAGGAACACTTCTGGATATAGAACGATTTCAAAAACTCAAACCTCCGTCGTTCTACGGAAAAGCTGACCCTACTGCAGCTGAAACGTGGGTTCGAAAGATGGAAAGGATATTCAAGTACTTTCCGTGCACTGAAGAGGAAAAGGTAGGCTATGCCACCTATACCTTCGTAGAAGAAGCTGATCATTGGTGGAGGACATTGGAAGATAGTGTGGAAGGCATAACCTGGGAACAATTTCTGGTTCTCTTTGATGGGATGTACTATCCCAAATCTGTAAAAGACCAAAAAGAGAAAGATTTCATGCATCTTAAACAGGGGAACATGACAGTTCTCCAATATGCCACAGAATTCACTTCCTTGTCACGCTTTGCTTCCTATCTCATTCCAACGGAAGAAAAGAAGGCAAGGAAATTTGAGAACGGGTTATCACTTCATCTTCGCAGCAAAGTGGAGATGTTTGAATTTCCAACATACAGACAAGTTTATGACCGGGCTCTCAAGGCTGAGAAGACAAACGCAGAATTTCAACAAAGGAAAGATGTCTCCAAAAGGCCGATGAACAATCAAGGCAGAATTCAAGGAAGTATGAAGAAACAATTTCTTGGAACATCTAGCTCCAATTTCAACAACCAAGCCAGGAAAGGACCTCAAGACAACAGAGTCCCGTGCAAGACATGCGGAAGGATACATGGAGGTGTCTGTCGATTCAACTTTAGATCTTGCTTTAAGTGTGGAGACCCAAACCACATGATCCGAGACTGTCCCAAGAATAATGCGATTGTCTCAGCACCAGTCCCGATCAACCAACGTCCAGTGCAGAACTATGGAGGCCAAGGAGGAAATCAACAACGTCAGGGGCGTGTATTTGCACTTGTTCCGGGTGAAAATAATAAGGAGGCAGATGCAGTAGTAGCAGGTACTATCTCTATTTGTAGTATCGACGCATATACACTTATGGATTCTGGATCTACGCATTCATTTGTATCTCCATCTTTCGCTTCAAGGTTTTGTATACCTCCACAGCCCCTAGGTTATGAACTATCGGTCGCCATTCCTTCTGGCACTTCTTTGATTGGTACCCAGGTGTACCGATCATGCCCAATCGTGATAAGTAATGTACCTTTACTTGTCAACCTCATACCTTTAGAGATCCAAAGTTTTGATGTCATCTTGGGTATGGACTGGTTATCTTCAGTTCACGCTCATATTGATTGTGCTGCAAAGCAAGTCAATTTCCAAATTCCTGGTCAAGCTAGTTTCTGTTTCATAGGAATAGGTGTCGCATCGCCACCCTACCTTGTCTCATCTATGCAAGCAAAGGAAGTAACCTTAGAAGACGTTCATGTGGTGAGAGAATTTCAGGATGTCTTCCCTGAAGATCTACCCAGCACTCTCATAGATAGAGAGATTGAATTCACCATCAGTCTTATTCCTGATACTCAACCTATATCGAAGACTCCTTATCGTATGGCTCCCGTGGAATTGAAAGAGTTGAAGACGCAACTGCAAGAATTATTAGACAAGGGTTTCATCAGACCAAGTACATCTCCCTGGGGTGCACCGGTCCTTTTTGTAAAGAAGAAGGATGGAACTATGAGACTGTGCATCGACTATCGCGAGTTGAACAAAGTGACAATCAAGAATCGTTATCCTCTCCCAAGGATTGACGATTTGTTCGATCAACTGCAAGGAGCACAAGTTTTCTCTAAGATTGACCTGAGATCAGGTTATCATCAATTGAGAATTAAAGCAGAAGATGTAGAGAAGACAGCTTTTCGTACTCGTTATGGTCATTATGAATTCTTAGTAATGCCCTTCGGTGTTACTAATGCTCCTGCAGCATTCATGGATCTAATGAATCGAGTGTTCAAGCCTTATCTCGATGATTTCGTAATCGTATTCATTGATGATATTCTTATATATTCAAAGAGCCTTGAGGACCATGAACGTCATCTGAGAATAGTGTTACAAACGCTAAGAGATCGCCAATTGTATGGGAAGTTCAAGAAATGTGAGTTCTGGCTTCCCAAGATCTCATTCTTAGGACATGTGATATCTAAAGAAGGCATAATGGTGGACCCACAGAAAATTGAGGCGGTGAAGTCATGGCCTAAGCCAACAACTGTATCTGAAGTGCGTAGTTTTTTTAGGTCTGGCTGGCTATTATCGGAGATTTGTTGAGAACTTCTCCAAAATCGCAGGACCTATGACGCAGTTAACACAGAAAGGAGTTGCATTTGAATGGACTGAAATTAGAGATAAATGTTTTCAAGAGTTGAAGAATCGTTGATTTCAGCACCGATCTTGAACATACCTATCGGAGAAGGAGGATTTGTAATTTACAGTGACGCTTCTTATCAAGGGTTGGGATGTGTTTTAATGCAACATGGTAAGGTTATTGCTTATGCATCTCGACAACTGAAGATTCATGAGAAGAACTATCCCACCCATGATTTGGAGTTAGCCGCAGTAATTTTTGCGCTAAAGATATGGCGTCACTATCTCTACGGTGAAAGATGTGAAATTTTTACCGATCATAAGAGTTTGAAATATTTGTTCTCTCAAAAGGAGCTGAATATGAGACAACGCAGGTGGTTAGAATTCATGAAAGATTATGATCTTGATATACAATATCACCCTGGAAAAGCTAATGTTGTGGCTGATGCTTTAAGTCGAAAATCTTCTGGAAGTGTGGCTTCTATGATCACGTCACAACAACAGTTGATTAACGACTTCGAGAAAATGGAGATTGACGTCACCCCTCATCAATCTCAAGGTTTTCTTACAGCTCTCATCGTAGAACCGACTATTCTTGAAGAGATCAAGAGGTCGCAGATATCCGATGAATTCTTAAAGAAGGTGAGTGAAGAAATAGCTGAAGGAAAGAGGCCCGAGTTCCATTTAAAAGATGGAGTGCTCAGATATCAGGGCAGAATTTGTGTTCCAAATATTGTTGAAGTCAAGAGGAAAGTTTTGGATGAGGCACATTCGTCTAAGTTCGTTGTTCACCCAGGTGGTACTAAGATGTACCATGACGTGAAGAGGTCTTTCTGGTGGCCAAATATGAAAAGAGATATTGCCGAAGCTGTTTCACGTTGCTTGCATTGTCAAAGGGTAAAAATAGAGCATCAACGTCCTGGTGGAACTTTACAGTCACTTTCTATTCCTGAATGGAAGTGGGAACACATCACCATGGACTTTGTTGTTGGGTTACCCCAATCGGTAAAGAAAAATGATGCTATTTGGGTAATTGTGGATAGATTGACGAAGTCTGCTCACTTCTTACCAGTCAGAGTCACCTTTTCATCTGAGAGATTGGCAAGGTTGTACATCGCAGAGATCGTTCGACTTCATGGTACGCCGGTTTCTATTATTTCAGATCGAGACACTAAGTTTGTGTCACGTTTTTGGAAGGGCTTCCAAGAGGCTATGGGCACTACTCTTAACTTCAGTACAGCTTTTCACCCACAGGCGGACGGTCAGTCCGAGCGTGTTATTCAGATTTTGGAAGACATGCTACGACTTACTGTTCTGGACTTCCAAGGTAATTGGGAAGAACATTTACCTCTCGTTGAGTTCGCTTACAATAATAGTTTCCAAGCTAGTATCGGGTTGAATTTTAAATACTGAAAATTTTAAGCGATTGAATTTGCAATACTTAAAATAGTGTTTCAAGTACTGAAATGGAATACATTCAGTGATTATTTTCAGTAGGAATTTTTCACTTAAAGTTTTCAGCAAGTTTTAGGTTAGTTTTTCAATTAAGTGGAATGTTATCAAACGCACTGAATATAAATAAATGCTGAAAAGTTTCATTTTCATCACTTAATTGGGTTATCAAACATACCCTAAATCAACTCTTCAAAAGTTGATGTTTATGTTAAATTTATTTTGTTGATACCTTTTATATATAGATATATATATAATTATTGTTGACATTTTTTAATTTAAAAAAAGAAGTCTAGCTTCTAATTTTTCTACATAAAGTTGACTGAAACTTAATTAATCTCTGTGTTATAACAAGGATTGTTATTGAAGACTACACCTTGAACCTTAACCGTGCTTACTTAGGATCTGTTTGGCAATAGCTTTTGCTTTTGCAATTTAATCGTAAAAATTTATTTTGGACAAAACCTTTCTATGGTAGCTTTTGGCTAATGACAAGTTTTCACTATTGGCTTATAATTTTATGCGAGATAGGTTTGCTAAACAGTTTCATTTCAATTTTTAGAGTTCTATAATCACTTAAAATTATCAAAAGTGGCTACCAAACATGACCTTAATATGGCACAACAATGATTACTTCCCAATTACCTTGGAAGTCCAGAACAGTAAGTCGTAGCATGTCTTCCAAAATCTGAATAACACGCTCGGACTGACCGTCCGCCTGTGGGTGAAAAGCTGTACTGAAGTTAAGAGTAGTGCCCATAGCCTCTTGGAAGCCCTTCCAAAAACGTGACACAAACTTAGTGTCTCGATCTGAAATAATAGAAACCGGCGTACCATGAAGTCGAACAATCTCTGCGATGTACAACCTTGCCAATCTCTCAGATGAAAAGGTGACTCTGACCGGTAAGAAGTGAGCAGACTTCGTCAATCTATCCACAATTACCCAAATAGCATCATTTTTCTTTACCGATTGGGGTAACCCAACAACAAAGTCCATGGTGATGTGTTCCCACTTCCATTCAGGAATAGAAAGTGACTGTAAAGTTCCACCAGGACGTTGATGCTCTATTTTTACCCTTTGACAATGCAAGCAACGTGAAACAGCTTCGGCAATATCTCTTTTCATATTTGGCCACCAGAAAGACCTCTTCACGTCATGGTACATCTTAGTACCACCTGGGTGAACAGCGAACTTAGACGAATGTGCCTCATCCAAAACTTTCCTCTTGACTTCAACAATATTTGGAACACAAATTCTGCCCTGATATCTGAGCACTCCATCTTTTAAATGGAACTCGGGCCTCTTTCCTTCAGCTATTTCTTCACTCACCTTCTTTAAGAATTCATCGGACATCTGCGACCTCTTGATCTCTTCAAGAATAGTCGGTTCTGCGATGAGAGCTGTAAGAAAACCTTGAGATTGATGAGGGGTGACGTCAATCTCCATTTTCTCGAAGTCGTTAATCAACTGTTGTTGTGACGTGATCATGGAAGCCACACTTCCAGAAGATTTTCGACTTAAAGCATCAGCCACAACATTAGCTTTTCCAGGGTGATATTGTATATCAAGATCATAATCTTTCATGAATTCTAACCACCTGCGTTGTCTCATATTCAGCTCCTTTTGAGAGAACAAATATTTCAAACTCTTATGATCGGTAAAAATTTCACATCTTTCACCGTAGAGATAGTGACGCCATATCTTTAGCGCAAAAATTACTGCGGCTAACTCCAAATCATGGGTGGGATAGTTCTTCTCATGAATCTTCAGTTGTCGAGATGCATAAGCAATAACCTTACCATGTTGCATTAAAACACATCCCAACCCTTGATAAGAAGCGTCACTGTAAATTACAAATCCTCCTTCTCCGATAGGTATGTTCAAGATCGGTGCTGAAATCAAACGATTCTTCAACTCTTGAAAACATTTATCTCTAATTTCAGTCCATTCAAATGCAACTCCTTTCTGTGTTAACTGCGTCATAGGTCCTGCGATTTTGGAGAAGTTCTCAACAAATCTCCGATAATAGCCAGCCAGACCTAAAAAAACTACGCACTTCAGATACAGTTGTTGGCTTAGGCCATGACTTCACCGCCTCAATTTTCTGTGGGTCCACCATTATGCCTTCTTTAGATATCACATGTCCTAAGAATGAGATCTTGGGAAGCCAGAACTCACATTTCTTGAACTTCCCATACAATTGGCGATCTCTTAGCGTTTGTAACACTATTCTCAGATGACGTTCATGGTCCTCAAGGCTCTTTGAATATATAAGAATATCATCAATGAATACGATTACGAAATCATCGAGATAAGGCTTGAACACTCGATTCATTAGATCCATGAATGCTGCAGGAGCATTAGTAACACCGAAGGGCATTACTAAGAATTCATAATGACCATAACGAGTACGAAAAGCTGTCTTCTCTACATCTTCTGCTTTAATTCTCAATTGATGATAACCTGATCTCAGGTCAATCTTAGAGAAAACTTGTGCTCCTTGCAGTTGATCGAACAAATCGTCAATCCTTGGGAGAGGATAACGATTCTTGATTGTCACTTTGTTCAACTCGCGATAGTCGATGCACAGTCTCATAGTTCCATCCTTCTTCTTTACAAAAAGGACCGGTGCACCCCAGGGAGATGTACTTGGTCTGATGAAACCCTTGTCTAATAATTCTTGCAGTTGCGTCTTCAACTCTTTCAATTCCACGGGAGCCATACGATAAGGAGTCTTCGATATAGGTTGAGTATCAGGAATAAGACTGATGGTGAATTCAATCTCTCTATCTATGAGAGTGCTGGGTAGATCTTCAGGGAAGACATCCTGAAATTCTCTCACCACATGAACGTCTTCTAAGGTTACTTCCTTTGCTTGCATAGATGAGACAAGGTAGGGTGGCGATGCGACACCTATTCCTATGAAACAGAAACTAGCTTGACCAGGAATTTGGAAATTGACTTGCTTTGCAGCACAATCAATATGAGCGTGAACTGAAGATAACCAGTCCATACCCAAGATGACATCAAAACTTTGGATCTCTAAAGGTATGAGGTTGACAAGTAAAGGTACATTACTTATCACGATTGGGCATGATCGGTACACCTGGGTACCAATCAAAGAAGTGCCAGAAGGAATGGCGACCGATAGTTCATAACCTAGGGGCTGTGGAGGTATACAAAACCTTGAAGCGAAAGATGGAGATACAAATGAATGCGTAGATCCAGAATCCATAAGTGTATATGCGTCGATACTACAAATAGAGATAGTACCTGCTACTACTGCATCTGCCTCCTTATTATTTTCACCCGGAACAAGTGCAAATACACGCCCCTGACGTTGTTGATTTCCTCCTTGGCCTCCATAGTTCTGCACTGGACGTTGGTTGATCGGGACTGGTGCTGAGACAATCGCATTATTCTTGGGACAGTCTCGGATCATGTGGTTTGGGTCTCCACACTTAAAGCAAGATCTAAAGTTGAATCGACAGACACCTCCATGTATCCTTCCGCATGTCTTGCACGGGACTCTGTTGTCTTGAGGTCCTTTCCTGGCTTGGTTGTTGAAATTGGAGCTAGATGTTCCAAGAAATTGTTTCTTCATACTTCCTTGAATTCTGCCTTGATTGTTCATCGGCCTTTTGGAGACATCTTTCCTTTGTTGAAATTCTGCGTTTGTCTTCTCAGCCTTGAGAGCCCGGTCATAAACTTGTCTGTATGTTGGAAATTCAAACATCTCCACTTTGCTGCGAAGATGAAGTGATAACCCGTTCTCAAATTTCCTTGCCTTCTTTTCTTCCGTTGGAATGAGATAGGAAGCAAAGCGTGACAAGGAAGTGAATTCTGTGGCATATTGGAGAACTGTCATGTTCCCCTGTTTAAGATGCATGAAATCTTTCTCTTTTTGGTCTTTTACAGATTTGGGATAGTACATCCCATCAAAGAGAACCAGAAATTGTTCCCAGGTTATGCCTTCCACACTATCTTCCAATGTCCTCCACCAATGATCAGCTTCTTCTACGAAGGTATAGGTGGCATAGCCTACCTTTTCCTCTTCAGTGCACGGAAAGTACTTGAATATCCTTTCCATCTTTCGAACCCACGTTTCAGCTGCAGTAGGGTCAGCTTTTCCGTAGAACGACGGAGGTTTGAGTTTTTGAAATCGTTCTATATCCAGAAGTGTTCCTCCTCGTCCGTCCATATGTATGTTGCCATCCCCATTGCCGTCATTTCTTGTTCCACTTTCTTGGGCAGCAATAGCTAGTCCTTCTATGATTCTTTCAACGCGATCAAAACATTCGTTGGTGGTTTGATCCATTAGCTACAGTAGAGCGATGTTGTTAGTATAACTAAACTGTACATGAAAAGAAATATTAGTATTCCATATTTTAATAATTCCTAATATGAGGGTTCTAGTCAATACCTATGGTTCCTAATAGTCTCTAGAACTACCTTAGGCTCTGATACCAACTGTCACGACCCCAAAATCCGTCCGTGGATTCTGAGAGCGGGACCGACCTTGTGGGTCACCTATAACCTGTACAGAGTCCAGCAGAAGCATACAAACATTTATTTAATATTTAAATGAGATTAGTAGAACCTCCAAACCATACTTAAGTTTACAGACAGAGTTCTAGGCTTACAACGCCTTCAAATACAGTACTAGTAAGGAATTTATTCTAGGAATACTTAAAATACAGTAAGGGGACTTTCTAAAACAGGGATCCTTCAAGGGCATCTAGAAGAGGGTCCTCTCCTTCTATAGCTATCTCCTGTTCGTCATTTGGATCAGCATAGGGCATGTCCTTGTCATCTGAAATGGTTTTAAAAATAATTTGGAGAGTGTGAGCGTAAGGCTCAGTGAATGAACATACACTGTTTAAAAGATCTCAAAAGGAGTTGTACATACATATATATTGAAAGGGAGTTATAACAAAAGCAATGGAATTTATATAAGGAAAATGGAGTAAATGAGAATTCAACGATATGGAAATGAAACCATTTAAAGTGAATGTCAAATTACCAACTACCCACTCACGCACACGTTCCTTTCATTACATGGCACAGTGATCAAAGTGCAACCCTGCTAGTCGGGTTCATGGGTCCAGAGGACCAGCCACTTGAGCTTCATTACATGGGCCCAATAGGACCAACCACTTAGGGCTATAATACATAGTTTGTTGTAGTGGTAATTGACCAGATGGCATATAAAACCTTATTAACAATGTACATGGATAAAGGAATACATTGTATAATAACATAGAAAGTCTGGTTATGACATACAATGAGCATAAACCTGTTTCAGTGGAACCAACGACAATGTTCCCAATCGAATAATAACAATTACATAATATTAACCATCGAAGGTAGAATCAGATTCACTCGAGAGGAGTAGAATCAGCAATAGGAATATGAATCACTCACCTTGATAACTTAGGGATTTGATGATGAGATAGTTCCTACATCAACAGGGGTAAAAGAGCTAAACATATAAGGAAAGGTGCAAGTGTAGGGGTAAAATAGTAATTAAAGTTTCCTAGGGTATAAATGAAATTTTCGGAAATAAACTGGGCAGAATGCCCTGTTTGGACAGATTGTAATTATAAACTTCTAATGGCCATAACTCACTCATTTCTTAACCTTTTTAAGTGGAATCAGTGTCTATCTTGAGTGAAATTTCGTGGAGAATCCAAATCCAAAGTTGGTTTTAGCAAATTCGAATCACAGAATGTGAAATGACCAATTTACCCTTTAAAATGAATCTTCAATAAAATCCAAACGGTACAAGCAAATCAAAAACTGTTTTAAGGGTAGTTTCATGGGTATTTTAAGAGTCTACCCTTAAAATTTGAGAGCTATAGCTGGTCGGAGTAAAGAGTTACACTAATTCTATTATTTCGAATCAAACCGAGTTATTTTCTAGAGGTTCCTAATTTCATATAACCATACTACTAAAAACAGTAAATAGAAGTTAATTATTACATAAAATAATATGTATGAATTACTTACCAATATCAAAGCTTGAATCCACAAGCTTTAGGAACATAAATGTCTCTGACTATATGTGTGTGTGTGTATAGACTGTGAGGGTGGGAGAGAGGTAGAGAGTTGAGAGTATAGAGAGAGTTGAGATGCCAGATTGAGAGTGAGAGAATGAGAGTAGGGGGGTTTATTTACAGGCTTAGTTTACTTGGTCACACCTAACTTGTTTGGTCACACCTAATTTGTTTGGTCACATCTAACTTGTTTGGTCACACCTAACTTGTTTGTTTGGTCACACCTAACTTGTTTGTTTGGTCACACCTAACTTGTTTGTTTGGTCACATCTAACTTGTTTGGTCACACCTAACTTGTTTGTTTGGTCACATCTAACTTGTTTGGTCACACCTAACTTGTTTGTTTGGTCACATCTAACTTGTTTGGTCACACCTAATTTGTTTGGTCACATCTAACTTGTTTGTTTGGTCACATCTAACTTGTTTGGTCACATGGGAGATCATCCCATGTGGTCAGCCACGCACACACACAGGTAAAATTTATACTGTAAATCTCAAATCTGGTATTTTTCTTTGACCAAAATAAATTTTTAATATTTTAATATACGCTTTAAATTTTCGGGTCATTACAGTACTATAACTGTGAGGAACACTTCAAAAGCTATAAATGTGCAAATAAGGAGGTTAAAAGGACAGTCAGAGTTGCTAAAATGGAAGCCTATGACGCCTTCTACACCAAACTAGACACCAGAGAGGGAGAAAAATGTATTTATAAGCTTGCTAAGTCGAGAGAAAGGAAAACAAGAGACATTAATCAGGTTAAGTGTATAAAAAGCGATGACTCTAGGGTATTAGTGAACGACGAAGAGATTAAGGAGAGGTGGAAGAGCTATTTTGAGAAGTTACTGAATGAAAAACATATGGATAACACAATGGAAGAAGAAACTGGAAGTTACGATGAAACTAGAGAATACAGATTCTATCGGAGAATAAGGAAGTTTGAGGTGGATTTTGCTTTGAAGAAGATGAAACCCAACAAGGCCTTAGGACCAGATGGGATCCCCATTGAGGTTTGGAAATGCTTGGGAGATGTGGGGGCATCTTGGCTTACAAAAGTTTTTAATAGGATTTTAATGACTAGAAAAATGCCTGATGACTGGAGGAAGAGCATCCTAGTGCCTATATATAAGAGTAAAGGAGATGTACAACAATGCAACAACTATAGAGGTATTAAGTTGATGAGCCATACTATGAAGCTATGGGAGAGAGTGATGGAGCATCGCTTAAGAGGCGCAACATCAGTGTCAGAAAATCAGTTTGGATTTATGCCTGGGAGATCAACTATGGAAGCAATTTATTTACTTAGAAGACTAATGGAAAAGTATAGAGAGAAGAAAAAAGATCTACATATGGTTTTTATTGATTTAGAGAAAGCTTATGATAGGGTGCCTAGAGATTTAATTTGGTGGGTGCTAGAGAAGAAAGGAGTGACTAAGGGTTATATTGACGTGGTGAAGGATATGTATGATGAAGCGGTTATTACAATTAGATCACCAGCCGGAGAAACAAGCGAATTCCCAATTACCGTAGGCCTGCACCAGGGGTCGGCCTTGAGCCCTTATTTGTTCGCCCTAATTATGGATGAATTGACTAGACACATTCAAGATGATGTCCCATGGTGTATGTTGTTCGCAGATGATATTGTCTTGGTTGATGAGACTAAAAGGGGACTCAACACTAAACTAGAAGCTTGGAGAGAAGCACTGGAGACTAAGGGGCTAAAGATAAGTAGGACGAAAACAGAATACATGGAATGTACTTTTAGCAACAGTGGAAGTAGAGACAACGAAGCAGTGAAGATCGAAGATCATGAGATCCCAAAGAGGGAACACTTTCGCTATCTAGGTTCAATAATCAGTAGAGACGGAGAGATTGGTGATGACGTGACCCATAGAATTAAAGTGGGCTGGCTTAAGTGGAGGAGTGCTTCTGGAGTATTATGTGATCGGAGAATACCAGCAAAATTGAAAGGAAAATTTTATAGGACAGCTATTAGGCCAGCTATGCTGTACGGGACAGAGTGTTGGGCAACTAAGAAACAACACATTAACAAAGTGAGTGTAGCGGAGATGAGGATGCTAAGATGGATGTGTGGTAAGACTAGGAAAGATAGAATTAGAAATGAGTACATCCGAGAGACTGTAGGAGTGACACATATTGAGGACAAGTTGAGGGAGAATAGACTTAGATGGTTCGGCCATGTGCAACGAAGACCTGTAGATGCACCTGTGCGAAAGAGTGATAAGATCGTAGTGCCTGGAATGGTTAGAGGGAGAGGTAGACCTAGACTGACTTGGGAATATGTAGTGCAACAAGATATGAATATATATAATTTAAATGAGCATATAGCTCTTGATCGTGAAGAATGGAGAAAAAGGATTCATATAGCCGACCCCAATTGATTGGGACACAAGGCTTGGTTTGGTTTGGTTTGGTTTGGTTTACAGTACTATAACTCATAATAGAAAAGTGAGCGTAAAAAGGGAGAGCAGAAAACAGAAAGGATTTCGAAAGAGCTCATATACAGTTTGAAATTCTGGCAGCAGAGGAATATGGTAGAAGATTGTGAGCTGTTATCGAGCCCGTGTTCTCGATTCGTCTACTGCAGTAATCCGCTTTTGCAGTCAAGGTAACCCTAGTTCCACCTTTGTAGGGTTATTGTAACTGTCACATAATTTTTTGCAGTACCAACTTATACGCGCTGTCAACGGATTTTGGGAACGCAGTTCCTAACAATAGGCATAGGGCTGAGTATCTCCAAGAGCCTAGCTATTATGACTTTTGAGTCAAAATAGCTAGTCAGAAAGGAGATTTTGAGCTCCAGCAGACTAGCTACATGACTTGCCACTTTAACTTCTATCTTTTTGATTAACTAGGTTTATCTAGCAAGAAATGGCTCTCTATCTAGCAAGAAATGGCTCTCTATCTTCTCTCTCTAAATCTTAGCCTTTGAACATTTTTCTAATATGAATTGGCACAAATCACAACCATACAAAACGAAATAAAGTACGATAACTAGATAAATTGATGAGCCCTGCTGGAATTGAAGGTCAAATAGTGAATAGCTAAAATAATTTTTAATTAAAGTAGCTAGCTGAAACGAATATCATTATTGGAGTTGCTCCAAAAAAAAGAAAAAAAGAACAAGTGAATTGTGTGTCTTGACAATCAAACACAATCAAGATAAAATTGTAACAATTATATGAAAGCATCTAACTAGGCATGATGGTACAGATGAACTCTCTCCATTAACTCCACAGGAAACAGTAAAACTCCGTTTTGTTTGTGGATTTAGAGAAGGAAAAGAAAAAGAAAGGGAAAACGATAATTTTTCTAGTGCTCTTTCTAGCGTTTCCTCTAGGCTTAAATAACATTGGAAACTAAAAATATTGAAAATATAATAAGAGCTCAAGAAAATTGGACAGGATGTGTTGGAATTAGGAGTTAATCCCCGGATCTTATTATCACATTTATGGATCATGTTGACCATTGTTATGAGATTTTATTATCTTTTATTCTCTTTCCTTTTCTTTTTAATCGTGTAACCTATATAGCCTTAGGATGTAAGTAATACAATTTATCCTTTTTCCATAATACTATTTGGTATCAAAGCGTAACCCTAACCCTAACCCTAACTCTAACCCTAACCCTAACCCCTTCACCACCCTTGCGCCGCACCACCCACCACTTCCACCCTTCCTGCGCCACCTCCACCACCCTCGCCTGACTCTCGCCAGGACCCCAGACCCAGTCGCAGCCTCGCTGAGACCCCTTGCCTAGTCGCAGCAGCACAGAGCCTCTCTCTGTCACAGCCTTTGGCTGCTTTTTGTTTGCCCTCTTTGGGCTTGTTTTTCATGATGTACTAGAGCCTTTATGTGCTCTTAGTCGTTTGTTTGGGTGAGCCGAGTGTCCGGCTACCCCGTTGTTTTTCGCCGAGTGTCCGGCTGTGGTTGTTTTCTTTCTTCCCAGATCTATTATGTTTTTTCTTTGGTTTTTCTGCACTCAGTTTTTAGCTTGCTTCTATGGCTATGGAAACTAGTAAGGATGTCACTGTTACTACAGTTCCTCGCTCTGACCCCTCACTATCTCATACTACACTGGCTCAACGTGTTACCAGCAAATTGTTAACTAAGAAGAATTTTCATGCGTGGTCTAATTCTCCCCGCCTCTTTCTTGGAGGCAAACGCAAGATTGGGTGATTACTTGGCAAGGAAAAATCACTGGGAGAATCTGATCATAAATATGAAGAATGGTACACCGACAATTGTATTATTCCGAGATGGATGTTAACTCAATGGAAGAGCATGTTCATGTACCACCGCAATGTTTTTGACCTCTGGAATGCCCTGAATAAAATGTAAGCTCATGCTCACAGTGATTCCCGTATTTTTGAGCTCTATCAGGATATCTCACATGCTTCTCAGGCCACTTTGGGACTTTCTGTTACGGATTACTTTGGGTACCTACAGACTCGCTGGGAGGAGCTCTCTCAATATGAACCTATTACCGACTTTCCTAATGATGGTGCTGTTGAGATCAAGCGTCTTAATCGACGTCATATCTACCAGGTTTTGATGGGCCTAAAGTCAGAGTTTGAGGCCCTTCGCACCCAAATCCTTAATACTGTCCGCTTACCCTCTTTATTTGAGGCTTTTGCTACCGTAAATGGCGATAAGTGACGTCGTCACATTATTCCTATATCTCCTGTGACTAGCCCTCCTCCGTCTGTTCCTGACCAGATGGCATTTGCTGCTCCTTCGGGTCTTCGTCCCACCGGTTCTTGTTTTTTCTGTTAGCATTGTCGTAAGCCTGGCCATACCATTGACGCTATTTTGATCTTCATCCCGAGTTGAAGCAGCAATTTACTAAGAGTCGGCCTCCCACTGGTCATGGGAGAGGTGCCCCTCGTACTGGTGCTGTGATTGAAGTCACCTCCCTGTCACCTGATTTTGGACAGCTTCAGTCACAGATTGCCCAGTTACAGTCTCACTTGGGCCTGGGGGCCTCCTCTTCTTCTTCCGGACCCACCACTGTTGTTGCCACAGATACTCCTACTGCCCTTCATGGTAAGTCAACTCACCCCACATGGATTCTGGATTCTGGTGCCAATAATCATATGACTGGTGAGTCTTCTATTTTTATTTCTCCCTTTACCTCCATTAATCAGTCGGTCTGTATTGCTGATGGGTCTTTTGTCCCTGTACATAGTCAAGGTGAGGTTTATTTGTCACCCAACATTACCCTTTCGTCTATCTACTATGTTCCCAACTTTGCCTATAATCTCCTTTCAGTTAATAGTCTCATCAAAGATCATGATTGTACTGTTGTGATCTTACTCGATTGTTGCTATTTGCATGACCCGACATCTAAGAAAATTTTTGGCAGGGGGCATGAGCGTGACGGTCTATGCTACTTTGGGGCTCCTTCATTTTTTGGGACGCAAGCTACTAGTTTATTTGTTTCTATTAATTCTGTCTTACCGAATTCTAATAACTATGTTTTTAGCCTTAAGAGTTTAGATTTGTGGCATGCTCGTCTAGGTCATGCAAACTTTCAATACTTGTGTTGGTTATTTCCTCCTTTGAATAAAGCTAGCAAGGATTTCCATTTTAATTGTGTGGTTTGTGAATTGTCTAAACATACTCGCACTTTTTATATTCCACGCATGCATAGAGAACCTAGTGCCTTTGATCTCATTCACTCAGATATTTGGGACCCTTCTCCTGTCACGGCCTTATCACAGCACATTATTATGTTACGTTTATTGATGATTACACTCGCTGTACTTGGACTTATCTAATGAAGAAAATATCTTAAGTTTTTACGCACTTTAGAAATTTTCTGCAAATGATTAGAAGTCAATATCATATTGTTGTGTGTAATATACGGTCAGATAATGGTCGCGAGTATATCACTGATAATTTTAGGGCTGCCCTTAACAAAGAGGGAATTCTCCAACAACTTACCTGTCCATACACCCCTGAACAGAATGGTGTGGCGGAACGTAAAAACCGACACATCATGTCTGTGGTAAAATGCCTCTTGTGTGGTATGAATATCCCAAAATATTTTTTGCATATGCCCGTCCTTACTGCCACTTATCTTATTAACCGTACTCCCAATCGTGTCCTTGGCGGAAATGCACCTCTTCATTGTCTTAAGCCCGCTGTCACTCTCTTTCCTATTTAACCACGTGTGTTTGGATGTACTTGCTTTGTTCAAAATAAGAGTCCTACTCGGACAAAACTTGATGATAAGGTTGTTCATTGTATTTTCTTGGGATACTTCTCCATGTCAAAGGGGTATCGATATTATGATCCTGTTACCCGTCACTTATATCATTCTTTGGAAGTTACTTTTTCTTCGGATGTTACTTTTCTGGAAACTGTTCCCTTTTTTCCAGGTTCCTTTCCTTCTGCAGGACAGGCATCGGTGGAGCCAGTTGTGGCCGATGAATCTATTCTACCTCGTCCTATACCTATTCTAGACTCCACCGGTGACTCCCTGCCTCTAGTTATCACTAATGACCCCTCGCAGGTTTATTCTCGCTGCCCACGCTCCTCTGATCCCCTGCCAACGTCTTCTCCGGATTCAGGTATCCCTTCTCCTTTATCTCCTGTTGTTCCTCCTGAAACTGTTTCTCCCCGTTATTATACTCGTGTTCGTCGCCCCCGCTCGTTTTTTGTTGTCTGATAGTACTAACCATCCTATTTCTAAGTATGTTTCCTATCAGGGTTTATCTCCTTATCAGTCTTTTCTTAGTCATGTGGATTTGGTTCCTATTTCTCATTTGGTTCATGAGGCTTTTCAGAATCCTAAGTGGGTGGCAGCTATGAAAGCAGAAATGGATGCTCTTCAGGGCAATCAGACTTGGGAGCTTGTTCCTCTTCCCGCGGGTGAGCGCACGGTTGGGTGTAAATGGGTTTTTAGCCTGAAGTATTTGGCTGATGGGACTATTGATCGCTATAAGGCTCGTTTGGTTGTTAAGGGCTTTACTCAGATTCCTGGTAAAGACTTTGGTGCCACTTTTGCTCCTGTGGCCAAGTTAACTACTGTTCGTCTCCTGGTCTCTTTAGCAGCTTCTTCTTCATGGCCCCTTCACCAACTCGATGTTAAGAATGCTTTTCTTAATGGTGGCTTGACTAAGACTATTTATATGGATCCCCCACCAGGTTGTCGGGCTCAGGGAGAGTGTTCTGGGAAGGTTTGTTGCTTCCGCAAGTCTCTTTATGGCCTAAAGCAATCTCCTCGTGCTTGGTTTAGTTGCTTCAATGATGTCATCCTCGGTATGGGGTTTATTCGGTGCCATTCTGATCACACGTTTTTTATTCGTCGCCAGTCTCAGGGAAGGTGTATTATTGTCTCAGTATATGTGGATAACATTATTATTACTAGCAATGATGCATCTGGTATTGTTCAAGTGAAGCGTGATCGTGGTACATCGTTTGATGTTAAGGATTTGAGCCCTCTTCTTTACTTTCTTGGTATTGAGGTTGCTAGGTCTCGCCAGGGTATTTCTTTGTCTCAGACAAAGTACTCTCTTGATCTTCTTCTGGACACTGGAATGCTTGGGTGTCGGCCTGCCTCGTCGCCTATGGATCCAAACCTTAAGTTAACTTTAGAAATGGGAGAGCTTTTGCCCGACTCTACAGTGTATCAGCGTCTTGTGGGTCATCTCATTTATCTGACGAACACCAGACCAGATCTTACTTTTGCGGTCAGTGTTGTGAGCCAATTTATGCACTCACCGCGTTCTTCTCATTTGGATGTTGTTTATCATATCCTTCGGTATCTCAAGACTTGTCCTGGTCTTGGGCTGTTCTTTAAAGCAGGAACTCAGTCAGGTCTCTCATGCTTTACCGATGCAGATTATGTGGGCTCTATGAGTGACAGGCGCTCTATCTCTGGTTTTTGTACGTTTGATGGTAGTCATCTTATATCTCGGAAGAGTAAGAAGCAAGATGTTGTTTCACGTTCTTCTGCTGAAGCTGAGTATCGTGCTATGGCTCAGGGCACGTGTGAACTTTTATGGCTTCGGTCTCTTCTAAGTGAGTTGGGTTTCCCAGTAGCAGGAGCATCCACCTTGTTTTGTGATAATAAGTCTGCTATTATGATGTCTTCTGATTCTGTTCTCCAGGAGAGAACTACGCATGTGGAGGTGGATATCCACTTTATTCAAGAGAAAGTTCAATCTGGTGTTATAGTACCAAGTTTTGTTCCCTCATCTGATCAAACTGCTGATATGTTTACCAAGTCTGTTGAACCTACACTTCTTCAGTCATCTCTTGGCAAGTTTGGGCTCGTTAATGTCTTCGCTCCAGTTTGAGGGGGGAGTGTTGGAATTAGGAGTTAATCCCGGGATCTTATTATCACATGTATGGGTCATGTTGACCATTGTTATGAGATTTTTAATATCTTTTATTTTCTTTTATTCTCTTTCCTTTTCCTTTTAATCTTGTAACCCATATAACCTTAGGATGTAAGTAATACAATTTATCCTTTTCCATAATTCTATTGGATGAAACTATAAAAATTCAAAATTTTTGATTTATTCTTCACTCTCTTTTCTTTTCCTCGTTGTTTTCCTCATTAACCAAACAACGAAAATATTTTCCTCCATTTCCCTCGTTGGATTCATGTAACAAACAAAGCCTAAAAGATATACATGTGAACAGCAACCATCAAGATAAAAGAAACACAAGAATCCAGTTTTTTGACGAAGTTGAGGAAGAACTCAGGACTTGACACCAGAGACATAAATATAACTTCCCCTACTAATAAGCAGCCAGCGAAAATAAACTCAACAGAAACCTGAAGAACAAACCTCATGCAGCTTCTTCTGACGACCTCTAGATTCAATAGGAAAGCGCTGGAGCATGACAAATAACCTAAAGGCAAAAACAACTCAAATCAGCACGAAAAGTGAAATACATAATTTATAGCATGTCACAAAAGTACAGAAACTAAAATTATTACCTCCCACCATATATAATGAATCCCAGAGCAGCACACAATGAAATAACTGCACACAGAGACAAAATTACTAACTCTTCTTTTTCTGTTTCCATCATCACCCCACCAGGATGTCAATAAATACTACTATGTCCAGTTACTGAATATAATACTAATAAAAATTAAATGTGCCAAACAAGTGATTGAATTCAACAATCAACAAGATCAATTCGAATAATGTATACCTGAAAAGAAGAGCTTAGAAACTTCAACCGCAGTAGGACTATGACTGAGTCTTATGTAAATCCAGATGCATATCTACCATTAAAATATAATTTATACAAACGAATAGAACACAGTTAAAAGTGTCACCAACATAACCACTTTCATTTGTTTGGCTTCTTCTTCTTTTTTTTTGGGTCATGTATCTATATAATATTTCGTAGTAATGGACAAAGACTTGGAGAGCTTCTCTACCTGTATGAAGTATACAAATCCGTTGATAATAAAATATGCAGGTCTAAGTTTATTAATGGGAAGGCTTCTTGCCTGAGGAAAATTGTTAACCAACTTAGCAATAACAGCTTTGGCATTGTAATAACTTAAATTGTTAAAATATAAAAGAACCCATGACAATAAAGCAGTACCTGATGGTATATCTCAGCCCAAAATAAAACAAGCAATGAATATGTGGAAAAGAATAGAAGACCTGGAAGATCCAGAAGCATCATTTCAAGTGCCTGTACCGTAATGACAATGTTACATGCCACAGAAAAAAAATATGGGCTGTCAAGTTACACAAGAAAAGGTGATGATCCATACAAGAAGTTGAAAATTTTAAAACTGCTTTCAGCTGTTATAAATGATTTGATACAACATAAGGAGAAAAAGAGAACCTTTTTAGGTTACATAATATTTCACTCATACAAAAGTTTGCTGCTGAAGTTTTCTATACCTCCTAAGGCTCCGCTTGGTTTCAGATGCGTAATATCCTTACTTTCAAAAATTCATAATTATTTGTAATTCTAAGATTCCTAAGTATTATCATGATGTGAAATCCATATTATACTCAATGGACCCTTTTTATTCCTTTCAAAATACCCATGTATCGATTCAAATAATCCTAATTGTACTACTATAGTAAGAGACCCTAATCAGTTGCGGCTTCTACTTAGGTATGACTGACACAAGTTAAAAGGGGTTTGGCATGTGTTGTACGAATGTCCGAAAAAAATACTAAGAAAAAAGTAACATATTTTTTATTGTCCGACACCGTATGGGCATCTGACTCTTCTAGAAGTGTCCATGCTTCCTAGATGAAAATTTTAGGATTTTCTTTTAAATTTCAGTTGCTTTTCGTTTTTCTTGATTTTCAACCGAGTTGGAAATAATAAAAAAGATGTATAAATTCAATTTATTATCCCTAACGCAAATTCTAGAAACCAAAATCAATTTATGTATCAAGCACTCTCCTAATTGAGGTATTTACTAAAAATGAAGATCGTGTCACTACAATCCAGATGAATAAACTTACTTTTGGTTTAAGATGGAACACATCCCTGTAGAGTCCAAAAAGGATAGCCCTCACTATCAAAGTGCAATTTCGTTTTAGCAAGGATCAGATACATTTAATCAAAAGTTGATGCATGAGAACTGTAACAAACGCAACGCAACGCAACCTTACATCCATTAACAACAAAATTCATCAAGTGGAAGACCTTTTGTGTTGTCCAACCATATTCCGGCACTCTCAACTCAATGCGGATGAGTTGTACCTGGAAATTTGAAACCACTATGTCATTTAGACAGATATGAAATCAGTACTTTTGTATACTATACGGTGACAATAAAAATGAAGGGAAAATTAGAATCATACTACAGGACCCTGACAATTTGGGGGCTATAGGTGAACATTTAAAGATGGGTTAGGGGATATTGGGCGAAAAATTCTGGGTCTATTTATACATACGGGTAAGATTTTCAGCATGTGAAAGATTATAGTTTTGCACCCTGGGTTCTTTTGGCTATTTGATAGCACAGAGCTAATCGTTCATTATCATTTGCAAAGCCTGGACTAATGTAAAATAATTTTGGTTGGACTAAACAAGGAAGTGAGAAGAAAAGTGTAGGGCCAAATATGTAAGGTGGGCTAGATTTTAATGGGACAAACATGTTACATTTAATTTATTTTTTAGTATACGGGTGGGCTCGATTATAATTGCTCCAATATATTACATATGAAAATTTTAATTTGGGCCCAACTCAATATTTATCAAGGACCTTCTTAAGAGTGAAAAATGGACAAAATTTAGGGGCCATAGGCGGTTGCCTCTCTTGCCTGCCCTTATATAGTTTTATTTATTCCCACACAAACAAAAAATAAGAGAGAGAAAGCTCAATCATGAGTAACTAATATACATTCTTGAACATCCCAGGGGTCAACCTCTTAGATTCTATTAAAAACCTAGTTATTGTTATCCGTTTCAGGAATTGAATCAACACTGATTTCCAATGGAAGTTGTCAATGATAAATGTCTTACTATCTCTCCCCCATATGGAAATTAGAACAATGCTTGCCGTGGTTTTCTAATTCAGCTTTGCCATAAACTTTCCCCAATTCAGCAGGTACATTACTCCTATATTCAGCAGATACATATATGCACACACCCATACATACTCACACTGCTAAGGGCCCGGTTGGCACAGCTGCGATTCAATCGGAAAAAAAAAAAAAAAAACTGCTTTTGACCACTGCCCAATGTAGCTTTTGGACTATTCTCACATTTTTTGAGATTGAATGGCAAAATCTGGTTTTGGCAAACTGGTATCAGTTTGGTTGTTGGAGTTCCAAAATCACTTTTGAACTCTAAAAGCTATTGCAAAACACCATTTAAATCTCAATGTAAGTACACTACATTGATATTTATATATACCTTTACAAGAAATAAAAAAAGCAACATTCAGTATATCAGTTTAAAGAGAATTCAAAAATATACACACACACCAAAAAATATATATATATATATATCCAACAGAAAATGAGAAGAACATACAAGTGCAACCATGGCCACCAATGCGTAAGAGGCACAAAGAGCATAGAAAATGCTTTGTTGCCATAGTTCCGAATTCTCCAATTGGTCCGACCAATCGAACAGCCCTAGCCCTCTCTCTCCTCCTCCTCCTCCTCCCACTTTCTCTCTCAACCCAAAGCTCTTCGTCCTCATCATCGACGCCATCGATGAAATCAACAACAGCTTCTTCACACTGGCAGCAATAGGGAGAGAGAGAGAGAGAGAGAGAGAGAGAGAGAGAGAGAATTAGGGGTGAGGGGCACGTGGAAAGAGAAAATCGATGAAACGTAGACAAACGGAGCTATGTGTTAGCAGAATTATTCGTTTTTTTTTTTTTCGCTGATCAAAGAACTTTAAAGTTAGCAGAATTATTCGTTGATTTCGCAACGGTGAACCTGAAACTTTGCTTCTTTGCTTTGCTTTGCTCTGCCTGATGAGATCTTCCAGTTTTACAAGTCTTTTTCAGCAAATGTGCCCCCCCTGCTTTTATTTTTTTTTATTCTTTTTTATTTTATTTTTAATCTCCAAATTCTCTCATTTTTCAATAGAATGTTAGTAATATATTCCTCAGACTTGATTTTGTAAATATAAAGCCATTCTGTTTTTTATTTTGGGCAAAACTCCATCCTTTAACTACACCAATTCGCTTGACCCATTTTATCCACTAATATCAAGACCAAAATACCCTCAGCCCTTCTATATCTATTTTCCTCTATTCTCTTCTCTCTCTCTATATTGGAGGACCATCACACACCACGTCCGTCGACTACCACCGTCAACTACCTTCACACCATCGACGACCGTCCTCGCCCAACTGCCACCGATCACCGTCACCCAACCTTAGTTATTCAATGTCCAACATCGCCTTGAACAACTCCACCAAAAAATCTGTTGATGATGGGTGATCTGATGAAGATGCTGACAAATTGATCTGCTAGAGTGAACGACCTGATGAAGATGGTGAATGTTGACACTAACTAGCTTTTGATTAGACTCTTTTGCCCTATCATAGCCTAAATCAAATTGCATGGTTACTTGTTTTCAATTAGGGTCCCCCATTTTCTCTCTCTAGCCCCATATATCTATGGTTATCTAGGAGTATTACTTTATCTCTCTAAATTTGCTTTGGTAATATCTCCATTAGATGTAATTGGTGATGAAGGTAGCTAATGATTTAAGTTATGCCTAAGTGTTTTTTTTTTCTACTTCTTTGTTGATACAAGTGCGTATGTTGATGCCTCTGCTTTGTTTTTATGAAATTCTTCTAATTGTGTATTTTAAGGTTTTGTGAAATTAAAAGTTTCACAGAGCTAATTTTGTAAAAGTGAAGTTATGTGAAATTTCATAGAACTGCACGAAAAATAAATCAAGTCATGATATATATTACTGCAAAGCAGAAGAAAATTGTGGACAATGAAAAAGGGCATTTCCCGATTGACTTCCATAAAAAGGGAAGTTGTGCATAAATGAATTCATTCAAAAGTTAGCATAACCATCGGGGCCCTCCATATATGTCACACCCCAACCCACATCGGGCGAGCTAGGAAACATGTAACAAAACCCACACACCAAAAATTACACTAATCATTAAGAAAAACATGATTTAGACTCCATAATGAACTTTCTTGACACAAAACAGCCCCAAGGGAAAAATGGTAATTAATAAGGTATAGCCAAATTTTATACCAAAAGATAGGTCTTTGAGTCCCGGTTCCAACGCAAAAAATGGCGCGCAAATGCGAGTTTTCTAGAAAGAAATATAATTGTTTCCGTAAAAGTCGACGGCTGCCAAAAATAAGGGGCGGATCAAGTCGACGGATGCCAAAAATAGGGGCGGATCGATTCTCCCTTTGTACTTAGATCGATCCGAATCATCAGTTTCTGGCAGAATGTCCTCGAAAAGTGCCGGATCGATCCACGTTAAAGGCCAGATCGATCCGGCTTTGCAGAAGTCCATTTTTACTGCTTAAAAACTATGTTTTTCAAAGCCAAAACCACTCCAAACCAAACCAAACTTTATAGGAATATGAATAATCATTTCAAGAACATATCTAAGTGTCTCCAATTCATAAGTAATCATCATAAGAGTTTTCAAAATCACTTCTAAACATTTGAAAAGATGTTCACTCATACAAATTCATAGAAACTTCCAAAGCCATTTCAAAACATTCCCAAGTGTTCCAAAGTTACAAACTCCACGAGAGTTTTCAAAATCATTTTCAAACATTGATTAGCTATTAATACCCACAAAACTCATTATGCTCCAGCTAAGAGCTCAAGCATGCATCAAACCTTTTTTCTTCCCGACATAAACATGAACACTCAAACAAGAGAAACTAAGTTTAATTTACATCAAGAGTTAGTTAACTCCCCAAGTTTCTTCCAACACATATAACTTGTGACTTGCAAGTACAACTCACATCATAAGACTCAACCAACACTAAATTGAACTTGACATATTACAAAGTTTTCCAAAGCACAAATTGTTCCCAACATGGATTGTTTCAACCCAATAAGAACATGAATTACATTAGGAACTCCACACCTAGCAAAATAGGCATATTCACATATATACAACCCCCCCCCCCCCCCCCAAAACCTGTCGTACAAATCATTTCCTCTCATCTTTCCGTTCTGTACTTGCGGTGGTTATTCAATAACCACAACAGAAAACATATATTTTAGTTTAAGCTTTCGCTTAGTGAGAGAACTAATTATGCTATTGGAATGTTCAATATGCAAATGCAACAATAATTATAAATAACAACATAATGATCTTCGAAAAGTCAAGTAACTCTAGCCACCACCCAAGGTCCTTCTCACCCAGGATCTTTCTCACTCTTTTGTCACATATATCGTATTGTACACTCTTGTGACCCCGAGGGCATCTCCGTCATTTCATTGTGGTCGTCACCACGCCCTTTCTCTTGAGGGCTTACTATCCCTTACATATGAGACCTATAAATGATGACCACTACTTTACTTCCCTTTTATCCACATAAGCATTTAAGCAATTTAGCATATAAGCATAGCAATTTCACATTATTGACAGGTTTTTACCCAAATTCCTCATAATCAAAATTACATAAACATAAATTAAGTATTCTAAGTTAACAATTATCACATCAACACATCTAACACCCAATTTTGGGATTAAAACACTCACCTCTTTGATTCTTAGCCAATTAAGCTCCTAGAATCCCAACCTCTTGCCAATTTTACCTCAAATCCTAACTTGTGACAATCCTACATGATTTTAATACATCAATTGCAAACAAACAAGAACGATTTCTGGAAAAACGTTACCGAAATTGAAAATAAAAGGCGTACATGTGATCCTCTTACCTCCACGAGTCAAAAAATGGTCACGGATCTCAAATCCGACATCGAACGGTGAAGGAACGAAGTTAAACGTCGTCGGAGAAACCCCTGTCGTCTTTGCCGAAGCACTCGGTTCTATCTCTACGTGTCTCTCTTCCTCTCAATCTGTTATGACTTCAAATGAGTCACCAAGTGACTTGCTTAAGAGATACTCATCTCTTTTTCCCCAAATTTTCATTTATACCCCTGGATTTTTACAAGTGATTATTATGAAACCCCCAATATACTTCCATTAACCAACCAATTTTGCTAAATGGGTTTAGTCTACATTCCAATGGGTCCCAGACGTGGTCCCACATATATTTGAAGTTGTTATTAAACTTACCAATTATGAACCATATTCATAAATGTCCTCACATGGGTACCCAAACTGGTCCCCTTTACCTATCATAAGACAAAATGATACCTTTAAACACTTAAACAATTATTCATATAAGCATATAACGACATGTAAATGCATATTATTTTAACTAGACCCTCATTGGACCCCACTTCCATACCAGTTCTGTCTTTCACAGAACTTTCATTTGTATCCGCATTTGAATACCTTTTTTACATGTGGGTTCGTAACCCCACCTTAAACCATATTATGCGTTAATTATCTTTAATTAACACGTATTAATACTACATTAACCTTCTTTTTCGGGTACGGGCGTTACAATATAATTTACAATGTTTTCTCTGCTCAAAGTCGTGATAAAATCATCGTGGTCTAAGGTCTCAATGCTCCTCATAGTGGGCGGAGGAGCCATCGGCACATAAAAGGCAGGGGTGACGAGGGATTGTCTAGCCACCCTCTTACCCAAGTACCACTCCCTGCAAGCATCCCCAACCATCAAAATCCTCTTCCTGGAGAAACTCGAGACAGCCTGAAGCTCCGCACTAGCCTCTGGGAATGCCGCTGACCACAGACTCTATATCATATGAACATCTCATAAGTTAGGAAGAAAATTTCTACAACCAATGAAGTTATGAGCCCTAACTTTTCGGCTCGTCACACCCTTTATCCATTTCAAACCCTGGGAAAGGATGTCATTCTTGTCCGCTTTAGTGCTGGGAGGCCATATGCAAACATACTCATAAGACCATATCTACAAGATAAACACCAAAGGGCGAATTCAACGGTTGAAACAAAATAAAGATGAGTTTTTGAAGGGCAAAGAAAATGTAAAAGAAAAATGAAATTCTACCTCTCAAGCCCTCCAAAAACCGCCAGTAGAAGGAAAATTACCCCGAGAAACATCGCTCATATGGCAGTAAAGGTTGGCTAAACCAGCTCCTCCACAATTATACTGGTTAATGTGATCGATATGTTCCAGGGATGCCAGGTAGGACAAATTAATCCTATTCCCCCTAGTGCGTATCAAAGAGCAGCCTAGCACGTACATGATGAAGGCTTGAATCATCTAGTGTCATGCCCTAGATCCACACATGTGAACCTAGGACACGTGGCACGCCACCAAGGCCTTCAAACACCAAGTTAAGAATGAAAAGAAAGGAAAACAACCACTTTTATACCATTATGTTAGAAAAATCAAGCCCAAGGGAAAAATGGTCATTAATTAGGTATAGAAACTTTATACAAAAAGATAGGTTTTTGAGTTCCGGTTCCAACGCAAAAAACAGCGCGCGAATTTGAGCTTTCTAGAGAGAGTTATGCTCGTTTCCGTAAAAATCAACAGTGCAGCAAAACTGACCTACGGATCGATCCGCCCCAAAACCGGATCGATCCGGTTTTGATAGAACACCATTTTTGGCCCTCCAGAAGTGCCGAATCGATCCGCCCAAGACTCGGATCGATCCGGATTCTACACCACTCATTTTGACAGCAAAAACTCCTGTTCTGCAGATCCAAAACACATCCAAACACTACCAAAACCAAATCAAATTTCATAAAACTTTCTAAAAACATTTCAAAATCATTCTAAAAACCATTTTGAATCATTCTCAAGATATATTAACATGTTCTTATACTTTTAACAAGATCTATAAATGTTACAACACTTGAGTCTTCTCTAATTTTCATAAAATCAACCAAATTACATGAGTCTTGATCCACAATCACAACTAACATTCCCAAATCATACGAAATAAGAGTTTGAAAAGTCCCAACATGATTTTAAGCCACAAACAAGATGTGCAATGCAATCTCTCACAAATACTCCCAAATCTCTCCCAAACCTCTCATGATTAATCAAAACAAATTTCTTAAACCAAAACTCCACTCAAACATGCTCCAAACTATATTAACAAGGCATGAAAGATACCAACAACATTTTAAGCTCCGGTTACAAGATTCATATGAGTCTTGGAGCAATTAAACTAAAACTAACATAATCTACTAAGTTTTAGTACAAACCCAAGTTAGCTATTATAAACTACAAGTTTTACTCAAAACAACTATAGATATAAGCTACTATATTTACAAGCTTCCTCTCCACTACGAACCCCACGATCATCTCCCCGGATTCTCGCCGTCGTGCTTACCTACAATGGTTATTCAATAACCACTACAATATATAAGCTATATGCTTAGTGAGAGATATCAATCAAGCACACATATGACATATCAATGTTTATATTCAACTCAACATATAAAATGATCTCCGGATAAGCAAGTATTTCTTCCACCATTACCCGCAAGCCCGCGACTCCCCCAATAGTCCACGACACAAGCCAATGACCCACGCCACACACATGCGGTCTAATGCCGTTGTTGGCAACAAGTGGTCGTCACCACGGAACAATCTCATGGCGGATTCATACAAGCTATCCTTTGATCCAAATAATCAACTAAACATGCTCACTTAAACATGACACCATGCTTTTCATATAATTACAACTAAACATGGGTAATTAAGCTGAATAGGCATATAATTAACATCCACATGAACATAACCATGAATCTCATCCAAAAACAAGATTGAAACCACTCACCTCTTTGTAATTCGTTCCTAGTTATGAAATTAAAGCTCAAATCTACTCCGGTTTCAAATCTTACATGAATTCAGCAAACTACTGATTACCGCTCTGATTGGGTCGCGAGAAATACGATGATTATACTCAATAACATCAGTACCAAAACGTAGAACTCACCTCTACGAGTCCAAATCCGATTTCGGAATTAAAATTGGATGTCGAACGGCGCGTCGATTAACGTCGTAGAGCGCCGTCGTCAATTCTCGTTCTAACATTTCCTCTATAAAACTTGATGTATTGTTTTAGGAAGAAGAAGACTCATTGTGAGTCATAGGATACATGTCCTCACACATGTAATTCATAAGATTTTAGTTTCTAAATTTACCTCCCCACATTTTATAAGTTTTGCAATTATACCCCTAATAGTTATAGAACTCTTTAAAATTATCATAAACTTAAATAAGTGTTTGTCTATGTCTCGCGTGGGTCCCGTAAGTGGTCCCACATAATTATATAAAGTCGCTAATTAGCCTACTAATTATTTAACGTGTTCATTTCGTCCTCACCAAGGTATTCCAAATGACCACATAATTAGTCTCTAACAATCAACAATGAATTTAAACAACATATATATTATTTCACGTATGCCTTAATAAACATTTAAGCACATAAGGGTGATTCCATAACTTTGTTCCATCACAATGGAACTTTCTCAACTCATGTCCCAATTTGGGACTGCCACATTGGCCAACATTAGGTTCCCAAATTGGACACCCATAATCAACTAGTGAGTTAAAACTCACTTAAACATGTGTCAGTAAACACCAATTAATTATGCTAATTGTAGACACCCCATTTTGACCTGCCAAAAAAAGAAATAACTGTCATGGGGGGCCCATCGGGAATGCAAATCGAGGAAGGAAAAGCTGGAGTCCTAATCAGAATATCCGGAGGTCAAATCAAATGTCAAATCAAGTTGTCGTCAATTTGAATACCCACCAGCATGGTTTCAAAAGCATGTCAGATCAGTTATAGACACCTGAATTTTGCCCACCTACAAAGAGGCGGACAGATAATGAACATTATGTCCGACGGGTGTGAAGAGCTCATAAATACAAGGCCCCTAGACTTCGAATCGTCAAAATCGGACCACGGGCGAAGAAATGATCATTGTTTAAAGTCCGTCAAATGGCATCCTATTCACACTACCAACCACTGGAATCGGGAGTAAGCCTGTCAAGAGGCGTCCTATTCACATTATCTGTCACCAAAATCAGGAGTACGGCCATCAAGCGGCATCCTATTCACATCATCTATTACTGGAATCAGGAGTTTTGGAAGAAATCAAGTATATCAGGCTAAACAGGGTGAAAAAGCAGAAGAAATGAAGCTGAAAAAGCCAGTTCGCGCGCGCGAGTCGCTCGTGCAAAAATCCCAGAATCGCTCGCGCGATCCGCGCGCGCGAGGTCCCAAATGTCGCGCTCGCGCGATTTGTGTAAAAATCAAACTTGCGTATTTCAATATACTGATGATTCCTACATGAACGAAACTGCCTAATTACGTCTGGAAAGCTAAATACAGCAGTTTTAATGCGTTTCGAGTTGGAAAAGCTTCCAAAAACTTGTTGTAAATCTATATATACCCTATTTTACTTCAATTAGAGGGTTGCCAATTAGTATACACACAATATACAACCACACTTTCAGCCATTGAAGGGAGGGAAACAAGGAGAAGAAGAAGAAGACCAAGGATTCCCATGGCCTCCTCCACCAACTACTTGCCATCTACCACTTCTATGGACAACTAGACCTTAGATCTAGGGTTTCAATGAAACCCTAGCCAAGTAATAGGGTTTTATTTATGTTTTTATTTTAGTTTTATTATGTATGGATGATGATTACATGTTTAGAGGATTTTTATAAATAAATTGTACTTCTATTGATTAAATCATTACTTTCAAAGTTTATTCTTGTCTTAGATCTATTTTGACTGTGATGTGCTCAATGATCTATATTTGCTGTGCTTGTATAGATTGTTTACATGTAATGGTGCTTAATTGAATTGTGCTATCAAGTATCCGAATAGTCCATGCCTAGATTAGACGGATTATATCACAACCCTAGTTTAGTGTGGGATAATTCGTGCTAACCGAAGATGGATTATGTTGGTGCTTGAACCATGATTATTTTCTTGACGGAGGAATTGGGCTTGTAGCTACAACTCCCCATAATCATCCAACTTAGTAAACTAATTGAATGCATAAATATTCCTATTATGAAGCTAGTGGTGGAGTTGCAATCCTAGGTTCCCTTTACATATTTACAAAAACACTTTTAATTGCTTTCATAGTTTAGATTTATTTTTATTGTTATTAGTTTAATTAAAATCAAATCAAAATCCGTTTGCATAATTAACTAAAGTTAGGTTTTAAAATTAAGTCGCTGTAGTTAACCAATCCCTGTGGGTTCGACCTTTGCTTTCACACTACAAATCTTTTGAAAAGTAAAGAACACTTTTTATATATTGATATTTGACAACATCACTATTCACAATCGCACTACCAGGAAACGAGTCCGTCAGAGACATCCTATTCACATATCTCGATCACCAGGAAGTGAATCCGTCAGAGACATCTTGTTATTCTCAATCGTCGGGTATAAGCCCGTCAAAGGGCATCTCGTTCATAACTTTAACAAACAAGCAAGGCCGTCAAGTGGCATCCTAATCAATCATCAGAATCAAAAGTGAGTCCGTCAAGGGGCATCCTATTCACGTCATCATCTATCATTCAATATCAGGAGTGAGTCCGTCAAGTGGCGTCCTGTTCATATCACCTACCATCAGGTATAAGTCCCTCAAACGGTATCCAAACTTACATCGGCATCAAGCATCAGGTATTTCTCTTACCCTCCCGCACTCTACAGCAATCACGCGCGTCGTATTTTGCTATCCCCACCTTTTCACGGCGATCACGCATACCGCATTTCGCTAATTTTATCACTCTTCACAGCAATCACGCCCCATGTGGCATTTTGCTTCTCTTATCCCAAACTCTTTACAGCAATTACACCTCACGTGGCATTTTGCTCTCTCATACTCCCAGCAGTCACGCGTATCGCAGTCTATTGGACCTTATCTCCACATCAATTACCCGTATCGGACTTTGCTATTCTCATCTCTTATATTCAAGGCAATCACGCGAATCGCATTTTGCCACTCTATAACTTCATAGTAATCACGCCCCGACGCGACATTTTGGCTCTCTTATTTCACAACGATCACGCCCCCCGCGTGGCATTTTGCTCTCACATACAGCAATCACGCCCCGACGTGGCATTTTGCTCTCTCGTCTCACACTTTTCATCACTCTTATTCTATCGTAGTATGAACTACGCTCGGTCTGATTCTCCCGACGGGAGATACGTAGGCATCTTTAAGAGCTCGACCATACCTTCACTTTACTACATTTTCGGTTAGAGTTTGAGATTACGCGGTTATGCACTTCTTGACTACACCATCCCTCTTCTACTCGATTCTCATGTGAATCTCCAACAGAGTCGTTCACCCTTTCTGGTCACGCTCTCAATCCCCAGCGGAGCTATTTGCCTACTCTGGTAGGTACTCACATTCACTCGCCTACGTTGGCACCTCATACTCACTTGCCTACGATGACATTTCACATTCACTCGCCTACGTTGGCACCTCATACTCACTTGCCTACGATGGGATTTCACATTCACTCGCCTACATACCTCATACTCACTTGCCTACTCTGGCATTTCACATTCACTCACCTACGTTGGCACCTCATACCCACTTGCCTACTCTGGCACGTCTTTTTAATTATTCTCATCACTTAAACGAAAAGGGTTAAAATGGGTCGCCTTGTTTCTTTGTCACGATTTGCTTCGCAAAACATGACAAAGAGGGGCAGTTGTAGACACCCCATTTTGACCTGCCAAAAAAAGAAATAACTGTTATGGGGGGGCCCATCGGGCATGCAAATCGAGGAAGGAAAAGCTGGAGTCCTAATCAGAATATCTGGAGGTCAAATCAAATGTCAAATCAAGTTTTCGTCAATTTGAATACCCACCAGCATGGTTTCAAAAGCATGTCAGATCAGTTTTAGACACCCGATTTTTGCCCACCTACAAAGAGGCGGACAGATAATGAACATTAAGTCCGACGGGTGTGAAGAGCTCATAAATACAAGGCCCCTAGACTTCGAATCGTCAAAATTGGACCACGGGCGAAGAAATGATCATTGTTTAAAGTTCGGACGAATCTGCTATTTTGCCAAAGAGGGACCGGGATTACTTTTTTTAGCTTTTCGAGTGTCAGAACAAGCATTTTTTATGACCAAATGGAAGTGCGTGACATTACCGAGGACTCTCTAAAATTTCATCTCAATTGAACACCGGATCTGGAAAAAGTACTTTATCAAGCGTAGAAATCAAACAAGAAAATTCTATTTCATCGCCAGAGAACTTCAGAAGGTTTAAAATTGATGCCAAAAAATCATATTTGTCAAGATGAAGAGCCTTCAAAAATTTCGTTGCAATCAAACAAAGAAAGTTTCAAAACTGCGATAAAATCGCTCACAGGCGCGTCAATTTATACTGATAAATCATCAGAAAGCCTTGGTCTTCAAGATCAAATCAGCTGTGGTATTTTTGGTCTGGATTAAAATACCTTTCACATCAAGACAGAGAAATCCCTAAAATTTTATCTCAATCCGATACCAGATTCTGAAAAAAGTGCATTTTAATTAACGGATTTGTCAAGACAGATGCTTAATACGAGTCAGATAGCATTTCAAGAATTCCATTTTTGCACTAAAATTTTGCGTTTGTCGAGAGGATCGCGGATGTCCAAGTTGTCGTCGCACTGCCTTCCAGAAAATTCGAAAGCGCGGCGCTTGTACAGATATCTAGATATTTTCTTTGCTTAGCGACTAAGTAATCCAGATTTGAGCCAATCGCGCCATAGGAGTCACTTTCTGATTGGAGAAAAATACTCCTCACATTAAAATAAAGGGATCCATGTAATTTCGTCTCATTCCGACACCGGATTTTGGACAGTTCACCTCGATTGTCGCGTTCTGCCATAATTGGTGCCGAATGTGGGTCACGCAATGTTTTAAAAATCCGATTCCGACTTCAAAATTCTATGTTAGTCGAGAGGATCGCGGATGTCCAAGTTTTCGTCGCACTGCCTTCCAGAAAATTCGGAAGCGCGGCGCTTGTACAGATATCTAGATATTTTCTTTGCTTAGCGACTAAGTAATCCAGATTTGAGCCAATCGCGCCATAGAAGTCACTTTGTGACTGGAGGAAAATACTCCTTATATTAAAATAAAGGGATCCATGTAATTTCGTCTCATTCTGACACCGGATTTTGGACAGTTCACCTCGATTGTCGCGTTCTGCCATAACTGGTGCTGAATGTGGGTCACACAACGTTTTAAAAATCCGATTCCGACTTCAAAATTCTATGTTAGTCGAGAGAACCCAGCGGTCCAGTTTTCAACCACGTAGCTTTCTGAAAAATCCCATAGAACGCAGCGCATACACACAATATCTAGATATTTTATTACTTTATTATATTTATTTTTATTTTTAATTAATTTTTTAAATCAAAAATTTTCCTATAAATAGGAGGTCCACCTCTTCCAAAAAATTTGCTAATTCACTCTCCCCCTTAGGCTTTGTTTGGGAATCCCTAACCCTTTTTCTCTCCTAAGCCTTGTTTGGCTACATTAGCCAAATAAAATCCAAACTCCATCATAAGCACCTCTAATCTCATACATACAATATATGTACGGGTACTATTCATACATACTGTATACATACGGGGTACTATTCATACATATAGTAGATATATAGTACTATTCATGCATACACTATTCATACATACGAGTACTATTCATACATACAATATACGTATAGATACTATTCATATGTACAGATACTATTCATACATACGGGTACTATTTATACGTACGGTACTATTCATACATACGAGTACTATTCATACATACAGTATACGTACGAAAACTAACTCTTCCGGCCCTTCCGGACCCAACCATGACGTCTATTTAAGTCGATTTTGTGTCAAAATACGACTTAGGCCTCCTCGGATTATTTTTGCAACGCTTCTCGGATTTCTTTCATCCTTTCTCAACAAACATTGACTGAACTTCAATAGTCGCCTCTGCACAGGTAACATACTAAAACTCATACTCTTAGTAGTGCGGCCTCCCTATAAATCCACTGGTTGGATATTCCGCCTTTACTGCTTTGTTTACTTACTGTTGTACATACTTATTATATGTAACAAACCTATGAACTTATCAATTATTTCACGACTACTTTCAAACCTCTTCCGCAGGGCACCGACCCATACTTCCGGTATACATTTTTACCAGAGGGCACCGACCCGTACTTCCGGCAAAACTTTCACATCACCTTTTTTACATCACTGGGCACCGACCCTTACTTCCGGTACACTCTTTTACACCACTGGGCACCGATCCTTACTTCCGGTACACTTCTCAGTCATTTGGGCACCGACCCTTACTTTCGACACATAAAACAAAAAGACAAATAAAAAATCTTAAAAAACAAAATACAAAATCTCAACGCACGGTCGATCTACTCCGATTTTTACTCAAAACACTTTCTCATAACTCACTACTTTTTCAAGGTTAAAGTCTATGACTACACCATACATGTTAAAGTTCCTAGCTACACCGACTTTATTCAATACACTATTTTACACACTAACGGTCTAGATCGACCAAAACACTCACACACATACACAGCACAGAACTACGTACGACCTGATTCTCGTGTCGAGATACGTATGCAACCCATACTTGGGTGCGGCCATAACTTCACTTTCAAACTATCTCGTATCGAGATACATATACATACTTTCGAACTAATACATACTTTAAAAAACTATCTCGTGTCGAGATACGTAAATCGGCAATCGCGTATCACGGATGCTCGCGTTTTAATTTCTTATATATGTATCATACTACTCCGTACTTACGCCTCGTTAATATGAAAATCACTAAAATTGGCAACCGTGTGTCACGGATGCTCGAGGGTGCCTAACACCTTTCCTCGGCATAATCGAGTCCCCGAACCCACTTCAAGAACTCTGGTTTCGCATGACTATTCGAGTCACACTTTTAAAGGGCCTTACTGTTCCAAAACGTTTTTCAAAAGTCAAAAATGATCATGTCGATTGTCTTTGCAAGGATCCTAACTCCCGAATAAATGTTAGGTGGCGACTCTGAACTCTTACTTGGCCCTACTCCCACTTTTACACATTTCTGTACCATCTTTAACGCTTCTCGACGTAAACGATCGCGACCCACGAGGGGACCGCCCCCCACCTTCGGGGCGGGCACGACACTAATGCATGCTAAATCATAATTAACGATTAATTGCGGGAGCAGGTGTTACATCTCTCCCCTCCTTAAAAGAAGTTTGTCCCCAAACTTAAAGTACCTCAAGTTTCGAATAGGAATGGGTATTTCTCATGCATCTCATCTTCCCATTCCCATATAGCCTCTTCTATGGAGTTATTCTGCCACAAAACCATAACTAATGGAATAGACTTGGTTCTCAAAACTTGAACTTTTGCATCGAGAATTCTCACTGGATGTTCTATGTAAGTCAGGTCTTCTCTAATTTCTATCGGTTCTGGCATGATGTTATGACGTGAATCTAACACACAACGTCGCAACATTGATACGTGGAATACATTATGCACATTCTCCATTTCTTGTGGTAGCTCTAACCAGTATGCTACTGGTCCAACTCTACCAATGATCTCAAATGGTCCAACGTATCTCAGATTTAATTTTCCACGTTTTCTAAACCTCACAATTCCTTTGGTCGGTGACACCTTTAGAAACACGTAATCACCCACCTCAAACTGTATCTGTCTCATTTTCAATCTGTATAACTCTTGTAACGACTTTGACCTATTTGTAACCGTTGATGTATCAACTTAACTTTCTCGGTGGTTTGCTGAACTATCTCAGGTCCTTACAATTTCTGTTCTCCTACCTCAGCCCAACAGATCGACGAACGACATCTATGCCCATATAAAGCCTCAAAAGGAGCCATCCCAATACTGGATTGAAAACTGTTATTATAAGTAAATTCCGTTAATGGCAAGTGTTGCTCCCAACCACCTTTAAAATCAAGAACACATAATCTAAGCATATCTTCTAATATCTGAATTACTCGCTCTAACTGTTCGTCAGTCTGGGGATGGAACATTGTGCTAAAATTTAACTTTGTGCCCATAGCCTCTTGTAAACCCTTCCAAAACCTTGATATAAATCTACTATCTCTATCAAAGATAATAGACACTGGAACTCCATAAAGCCTTACTATTTCCTGAACACACAATTCAGCCAACTTCATCGGATCATTCATCTTAATCGCTAGGAAATGTGCAGACTTGGTTAATCGATCAACGATTTCCCAAATACTATCATTTGATCTTCTAGATTTTGGTAAACCTGCTATAGAATTCATCGTGATGTTATCCCATTTCCATTCTAGTACTGGCAATAGTTGTAATAATCCTACTGATCTTTGATGTTCTGTTTTTACGCGTTGACATACGACACATTTTGCCATATATTCGGCAATTTCTCGCTTCATTCCAAACCACAAATAGTTCCCTCGTAGATCACAATACATTTAGGTACTCCCCGGATGAATATAATATTTGGTATTGTGCGCCTCTTCTAGAATCGTCTCTTTAATTCCATTAACATCGGGTACACAAATTCGATTTCTATATTTCAGTACACCATCCACGTAAGTAAAATCCAGTTGTTTACCCTCGGGTATTCCATCACAAATCTTCCTCAAATTTGGATCTTAAAGTTGTTTGATTCTAATTTCATCCACAAGTGTCGGTTGTGCTATAATTCCCGCCATCAAAGCCCCCGCGGTTCTTGGAATTACTTCAAGTTCCAATAGCTCCATTTCACGAATCAACTTCTCTTGAGAAGTCAAAACATAGGCTAAGCTACTAGTTTTCTTTTGGCTCAATGCATCGGCCACCACATTGGCCTTCCCTGGGTGATATTGAATCGACAAATTGTAATCTTTCAGCAACTCTAACCACTGTCTCTGCCTCATATTCAAGTCTCTCTGAGTGAATATGTACTTCAGGCTCTTGTGATCCGTGTAAATTTCACACCGTTCTCTGTATAGATAATGCCTCCAAATCTTTAAGGTAAAGATTACCGCCACTAATTCTAGGTCATGTGTCGGGTAGTTGGTTTTATGTGGTCTCAATTGTCGTGAAGTGTAAGCAATTACTTTGCTATTCTGCATTAGGATACATCCTAAACCCTGATGTGAAGCATCGCTAAAGATAATAAACCCTTCAGTCCCTGACGAAATCGTCAATATCGGTGCTATCATAAGTCTAGTCTTCAATTCCTTGAAACTTTTCTCACATTCGGAACTCCAAACAAAAGGAACATCTTTTCTCATTAGCTGAGTCATAGGCATCACAATTCTTGAGAAATTTTCCACAAATCTTCGGTAATACCCAGCCAAACCTAAGAAACTTCAAACTTCTGACACATTCTTCGGTGGATTCCAATTGGCTATAATTCAATTTTTTGAGGGTCCACTGCAACTCCTGCTTTAGAAATCACGTGTCTCAAAAATGCTATCTCAGTAAGCCAAAACTCACATTTATTCAATTTACCGAATAACTTTAATCGTAAATGCTTCTCGTGATCTTCAACACTTTTAGAGTAGACCAAAATATCATCAATGAAGACAATTACAAATTCATCTAAGCATTCTTTGAATACCCGGTTCATCAAATCCATAAAAGCTGCGGGCGCATTGGTAACTCCGAATGGCATGACCATAAACTCATAATGTCCGTATCGCGTCCTGAATGTTGTCTTCTCCACATCTTCCTCTTTAACTTTCAACTGATGGTAGCCCGATCTCAAGTCGATCTTTGAGAAAACTTGAGCTCCTTGAAGCTGATCGAACAAATCATCAATCCTCGGTAATGGATACTTATTTTTAATAGTCAACTTGTTCAGCTCCCGATAATCAATACACATTCGCATGGTTCTGTCTTTCTTCTTGACAAACAAAATCGGTGCTCCCCACAGAGAAACACTAGGTCGTATAAATCCCTTATCGAGCAACTCTTGTAACTGGTTCTTTAACTCTTTCAGTTCCATAGGTGTCATTCTGTATGGTGTCTTTGATACCGATTGAGATCCAGGTGCTACCTTAATCATAAACTCAATCTCTCGTTCGATCAACACGTTTGGTAGATCCTCAGGAAATACATCTGGAAACTCCCGTACTATTGAAATATCCTCAACTCGAGCCCCCGTGACATGTGTATCAATTACAGTACATAGAAACCCTTGACAATCCTTCTTCAACAACTTCCCAGCCTGAATTGCCGATATTATATACGGTGGCGCTGTTATCCCAACCCCTTGGACGGTAAACTCTTTTTGTCCAAGTAATTGGAAATGAACCCTTTTCTGTTCATAATTAATTGTAGCCTGATTTGTAGACAACCAATCCATGCCCAAGATTACGTCAAAGTAGTTGACGGTTAACGGAATTAAGTCTACAGTCAATACCCTGTCACCAACTCTGACTTCATATGCTTTTAATACAAAAGAAGGCACTAACGGTTTACTTAGAGGTAACGATACAAATAGATCATACCCTAAGGGTTTCGACATGCTGTTTAAATGTTTGACAAATTTATACGAGACAAATGAGTGTGTTGACCCTGAATCTATCAAAATTTGTGCTGGATGTGAACAGATATGAAGTATATCTGACACCACGGAGTTTGTAGCTAACACATTCCCTGGTGTAAGTTGAAAAGACTTCCCTTGTCTCTGTTCCACGCCTTTTCCTTTGTTTATGGGTGGTCCCAGTCTTGCCCCGCTAGACGCCATAGAACTTGTTGATGAGAGCTGATATTTGCTTAATATTAGCTCGATAAAGAGTAAAAATTGACTGGATTTAATCCCATCTCTCTAGTTCTACCTGCATTTGTGTTTTAATTCATTTCTTTACACAAAGATGTATTTTCCTTGGTATGTTGTTGTGTTTAGCTCTTTGAATGCAGGTTCTGAAGTTAGAATGAATAACACAAAGGAATAAATCAAGAAACAAGAAGATAAAGTTTGGGTATCAATCGATTGACATAGTACCAATCGATTGACATATTTTTATAATCAATCGATTGGTATTTTTATCAATCGATTGGAAGTTTTATCAATCGATTGGTATTTTGTCAATCGATTGGTGAAAGCTGGAAATCAATCTGCATTAATGGTACAAGATCTCAGCAATTAGGACGACGACCAGCCGTTACGGGATGAACCTAGACGCCTTCAGATCGTGGATATGACACTATATATAGAGGGGAGTGAAAAGGGTCAGGGGTTGGTTCATTATTCATTATTTTGTAGGATTTTTTTGGGTGGAATTTTCGGATAAGAACGAGTTCGAGTTTGTTTGGTTTGATTTCAATCCTGTTCTTTATCTGATTCAGGTGATATTTCATCTTGATACTAGTTGTTGTCTGTTTAGTTGAAGTTCAATTTCAATTTTTAGTTTGAAACTCCATTACAATTTTAGTTTTATAATAAAATCCATGTTTAGAATTGATTTCACTCTTTTGTTTCAATCTATTTCCATTTCTGGTATTCCAATCATGTTAGAGTAGAACCCTGGTTGGGAACAATGTGAAGAAACATTATTTCCCAGCCAATGCCATGATTCTGTGAAAGAATCAATGTCAATCGATTGAAAGCAGAATTCAATCGATTGACATAGATTCCAAGCCAATCGATTGGTACATTAACCAATCGATTGGAAGTCGTTTCATATCAATCGATTGACAATAATATCAATCGATTGATATGTTTATGACTTGGGTTGACTCCTTTTTGTATTCCAGTAACTTTTGTTTCAGAAACTAAGTCCAAATTGATCTTTTTAAGTTCAAATTTCAATCTGATTTTGAAGTAAAAGCTCTTTTGATTAATTAACTCAATGAACACTTTTGATGAACATGACAATTATCTTATACTTGATTTGTTTATCATTGTTCATAGAGTTAGTTAGCTTAATTCCAGTCCTTCGTAAATAAGTGAGATTGTTGAACCACTAAGTATGTGAAATTCACATACTTAGTGTCTAGAATACTTTACTTAATTAATTTCGAATTATGGAATACTAAAAGAAGAATATCCCAGTTGTCTGTTATTGTTAAATCATGGTAGTGGCTGGTACTTTATGGACTCACATGTTTCTAACTCTTTTTCATATCTAATTTTAAATCACAGTTTTTAGTTCTATTTATTTATATGATCGCTTTACTTCAACTTGTTTCTATACGGCCGTTAGAATCTCTACTCTTAAAGAAATCATCTTTTATTTTTCTTTTGGATTCAATCTAGGTTTCTTTCTCTCAATTCCGTCCCTTGGGAAAATGACTCGGTCTTACCGGTTTTTACTCGACGCGACCGTTTGCGCTTGGACGTACTCTTCAGAGAACACATTTTCAGTCGTGTCACTTGTCCCTTGTTGTCGCGTCTTTAGACAATCCTTTGAAAAATGTCCCGACTACCTACAATCAAAGCATTTACCCCTCATATCTGAAATTGAGCTCACAGAGCTCGGTGGTCGCAATCTAGGTTGGGGACAATTCTTGGATATGTGCCCCACTTGCTTACAAATGTTGCACATGCTGAGCAAGTAACAAACTCCTCCATGTCGTCAGTTGGACATAAGACAGAACGATCGAGTCCCCCTCAAAAAACAAACTTCTATCTTGACTACCTGAACTTGACCCATGCCCTCGTGATAATGGTTTCTTGAAGAAGCCTTTCCCCTTCCCTTTATCTTCACTTTGTCGTTTCCCTTGCTGGCCCTGCTTGTACTTGTTAATATCTCGTTCAGCTATGAGAGCTGCGTTCTGGACTTGAGCAACGATTCCAAATTCATGAGTATCCACCCTACATTGGATGTTATCCCTCAACCCCTCTTCAAACTTTCGAGCTTTGTCTTCCTCAGTTACCACCGTATCCTTCGCAAATGAAAGCAATTCATTGTACTTGGAGATGTATTCATTCACCGTCATATCTCTTTGTTGGAGATTCATGAATTCCCGACGTTTCTGTGCCTTAGCCGCTCGAGGAAAGTATTGCTTGTAAAACTCTTCCACAAACTTATCCCAAGTGGTCGGCCTACCTTGTTCAAGTAAACCCACCCACCAATTCTAAGCACCTTCTTTTAGAGTATCAGTGGAAAATGTAATCTTTTGCTCCTCGGTACATTCTATAGCACGGAATATTCGTTCCATATCCGATACCCAATGAATAGATGTCATCGGATCCAGACCCCCATCAAACATGGTCGGTTTTCTCTTATAGAATTACTCAATAGTAATACGGTCCACTCTTGGTTTAGGATTTGGATTCGCATGCCTTACATCTACTGGTGGCACTCGATCACCAACGACACCAACGAAACTAGTTACCAAGTCCACCAACCGATCCATTCTCGTATCAAGTTCTCGGTTTGGGTCCATTTTTCTCCAAATTCTTGCCTGTCAGTCAAATATGCATAAATGCTATACATGCTATAACATATATCATATGATATAAGTGATTAAGCAATCATAACATGGCATCAATAATCATATGCATACATGTAATGCATATATATACACGATATCTACACGTTACTCTTAAGTTGTCGTCTCTTGTCCCAAAGTTTCTAAGCCTATTACCCTGATACCACTAAATGTCATGCCCCAGATCCACACATGTGAACCTAGGACACGTGGCATGCCACCAAGGCCTTCAAACACTAAGTTAAGAATGAAAAGAAAAGAAAACAACCACTTTTATACCATTATGTTAGACAAATCAAGCCCAAGGGCAAAATGGTCATTAATGAGGTATAGAAAATTTTATACCAAAAGATAGGTTTTTGAGTCCTGGTTCCAACGCAAAAAATGGCGCACGAATCCGAGTTTTTTAGAGAGAGTTATGCCCATTTTCGTAAAAGTAGACAGTGCAGCAAAACTGACCTGTGGATCAATCTGCCCCAAAACTGGATCGATCCAGTTTTGACATTACCCCATTTTTGGCCCTCCAAAAGTGCCGGATCGATCATCCCAAGACCCGGATCGATCTGAATTTTGCAGTACTCATTTTGACAGCAAAAACTCCCGTTCTGCAGATCCAAAACACATCCAAACACTACCAAAACCAAATCAAATTTCATGAAACTTTCTAAAAACATTTCAAAATCATTCTAAAACCATTTTGAATCATTCTCAAGATATGTTAACATGTTCTTATACTTTTAACAAGATATACAAATGTTACAACACTTGAGTCTTCTCTAATTTTCATAAAACCAACCAAAGTACACGAGTCTTGATCCACAATCACAACTAACATTCCCAAATCATAAGAAATAAGAGTTTGAAAAGTCCCAACATGATTTTAAGCCATAAACAAGATGTGCAATGCAATCTCTCACAAATACTCCCAAATCTCTCCCAAACCTCTCATGATTAATCAAAACAAGTTTTTAAAACCAAAACTCCACTCAAATATGCTCCAAACTATATTAACAAGGCATGAAAGATACCAACAACATTTTAAACTCTTGTTACAAGATTTATATGAGTCTTGGAGCAATTAAACCAAAACTAACATGATCTACTAAGTTTTAGTAAAAAACCAAGTTAGCTATTACAAACTACAAGTTTTACTCAAAAAAAAACTATAGATATAAGCTACTATATTTACAAGCTTCCTCTCCACTACGAACCCCACGATCATCTCCCCGGATTCTTGCCGCCGTGCTCACCTACAATGGTTATTCAATAACCACTACAATATATAAGTTATATGCTTAGTGAAAGATATCAATCAAGCACATGGATGACATATCAATGTTTATATTTGACTCAACATATAAAGTGATCTCCGGATAAGCAAGTATTTCTTCTGCCACTACCCGTAAGTCCGCGACTCCCCCAATAGTCCACGGCACAAGCCAATGACCCACGCCACACATGTGCGGTCTAATGCCATTGTTGGCAACAAGTGGTCGTCACCATGGAACAATCTCATGGCAGATTCATACAAGCTTTCCTTTGATCCAAATAATCAACTAAGCATGCTCACATAAACATGACACCATGCTTTTCATATAATTACAACTAAACATGGGTAATTAAGCTGAATAGGCATATAATTAACATCTACATGAACATAACCATGAATCTCATCCAAAAACAAGATTGAAACCACTCACCTCTTTGCAATTCGTTCCTAGTTATGAAATTAAAGCTCAAATCTACTTCGGTTTCAAATCTTACATGAATTCAGCAAACTACGGATTACCGCTCTGATTGGGTCGCGAGAAATACGATGATTATACTCAATAACATCAGTACCAAAACGTAGAACTCACCTCTACGAGTCCAAATCCGATTTCGGAATTAAAATGGGATGTCGAACGGCGCGTCGATTAATGTCGTAGAGCGCCGTCGTCAATTCTCGTTCTAACATTTCCTCTATAAAACTTGATGTATTGTTTTAGGAAGATGAAGACTCATTGTGAGTCATAGGACACATGTCCTCACATATGTAATTTATAAGGTTTTAGTTTCTAAATTTACTTCCCCATATTTTACAAGTTTTCCAATTATACCCCTAATAGTTATAGAACTCTTTAAAATTGTCCTAAACTTAAATAAGTGTTTGTCTATGTCTCGCGTGAGTCCCGTAAGTGGTCCCACATAATTATATGAAGTCCCTAATTAGCCTACTAATTATTTAACGTGTTCATTTCGTCCTCACCAAGGTATTCCAAATGACCACATAATTGGTCTCTAACAATCAACAATGAATTAAAACAACATATATATTATTTCACGTATGCCTTAATAAACATTTAAGCACATAAGGGTGATTCCACAACTTGGTCCCATCACAATGGAACTTTCTCAACTCATGTCCCAATTTGGGACTGCCACATTGGCCAACATTAGGTTCCCAAACTGGACACCCATAATCTACTAGTGAGTTAAAACTCACTTAAACATGTGTTAGTAAACACCAATTAATTATGCTAATGCATGTTAAATCATAATTAACGATTAATCACGGGAGCGGGTGTTACATCTGGTCATCAGTAAAGTCTTGACCCCTGAAGGTATCAAGAAACCATTTTGTCGGAACAATAGGATCCCCGGGTGAGCACCAAGCAGGGTGATAATCAATTCATGTCGACTGTCAATGTCATCGAATCGAGCCACAGGGAGGTCGCCGAAAGGTATGCCAGTGATCATGGCAAAATCCAGCGGGGTCATTGTCATCTCCCCAAAAGGAAGGTGGAAGGTGGAAGGTATTTGTGGTGTCCTACCATCACTCTGCTAGGTCTTGAATTTGAGCCATGTCATTAGAGCTTTTTTTCTAAAAGTTGCACAAAAAGCTCGAAGCCGACTACATTAATTCCTTCTTTTACAGTATTGGAAAATTCCTTGTACCATCTATACTTATGAGCTAAGCTCCTGTGGCCTTTAAGTGCATCTTCGGACACTTGAGAAGAAAAAAAGAATGAATAAAATGAAAATGAATAAATAAGCAGGCAAGGAAGGAAGAAGGGTAATAAAAGATAAGTGACAAAAATAATAATGAAATCTGAAAGAAAATGGGATATGAATTCTTTGAGTCCAAATGACTCCATGTTTGTAGAAAATGAATTTTTTTGAGTCCGAATGACTCTATATGTGTAGAATATGAGCTTTTTGTTGGAAAAATATGAATGAGAAATTGGTTTGTTAACTGAATGGATTTTTGGTCATGCCAAACAGACCCTTAGCCGAATGGATATGACTGTTGACGAACAGTTTCCTTTTGAAAGGTTGTGACTGTTGACGAACAATTTCCTACAACCTATATATATGGGTCTTGTTCATTCATTTTAATATAGGAAAAACACAAAATTATTCTCTCTCTCACTCTCTCTGGAATTACTAATTGAGTATGTTGGAGTGTTATACATATATTTGCGTTCGCTGGATTCTGCATATTGGAGTGCAACTTATACAGAACTGTAAATTCGTTCTATCTTGGGAGACGATTGTTCATCAACCTTGTGCACCGAGAGGGAGCAAATTCGTCTTAAGGAAACAGTTCGCTGGGCTCGGATTCTTTCTCAAATTTATTATGTATTTATTTTGGATCTCCAATCAGTAAGTACTTCAGATTTCAGATTTCAGATTTCAGATTTCAGATTTATACATCCTAATATATTTTGGATAACAATCTTAAGACGAAATTTGCTCCCTCTCGGTGCACAAGGTTGATGAACAATCGTCTCCCAAGATAGAACGGATTTACAATTTTGTAGAGGCTGCACTTCAATCTACAGAATCCGGCGAACACAAATATATGTATAATATTTGAACATACTCAATTCTACTATACAGAGAGAGAGAATAATTTTGTATATTTTCTATATTAAAATGAATGAACAAGACCCATATATATGTTGTAGGAAATTGTTCGTCAACAGTCACAACCTTTCAAAAGGAAACTGTTCGTCAACGGTCATATCCATTCGGCTAAGGGTCTGTTTGGCATGACCAAAAATCCATTCAATTAACAAACCAATTTCTCATTCATATTTTTCCAACACTTTTGAGTCTAAATGACTCCATGTTTGTAAAAAATGAATTTTTGAGTTCGAGTGACCACATGTTTTTGAAAATAAATAAAATAAAAAATTAAATTTATGAGTCCGAATGACTCCATGTGTGTAGAATATGAGTTTTTTGAGTCCGAGTGACTTCATGTTTGTAAAAAATGAATTTTTGAGTCCGAATGACTCCATGTGTGTAGAATATGAGCTTTTGAGTCCGAATGACTCCATGTTTGTAAAAATGAATTTCTGAGTCCGAATGACTTCATGTGTGAAAAATATGAGCTTTTGAGTTTGAATGACTCCATGTTTGTAAAAAATAAATTTCTGAGTCCGAATGACTCCATGTTTGTAAAAATGAATTTTTGAGTTTGAGTGACCCTATGTTTTTGAAAAAAAAGGAAAAAAAATTTAGTCCAAGTAACCCTATTTATGAAAAAGATATGAACATTTGAGTCTGCATGACTCCCTTTTGCATGAAATACAAATTTTGAGTAAAATTCAAGAACTTATTTGGGTCAATATGACCCCCAATTTGAAAAATAAGTAAAATAATGAAAAAAAATAGCATGATTTCGGTGCAAAGTTGGTAAAGCCCGGGGCAACAAGAACAAGCAAGAGCATAATCTTTGATCTCACATATGGTCCTAGCATCTAATAATTCACTCAAAATCAACCTAGAGGGGCAGGATGATTCACAGCAACAATAAATTGGGGATATCAAAAGAATACAAAATGCACAGGGTTAAAGTCATATTCATGCATACATCAGGCACCATACATTGCATTTACATCTATAGAGAGCATGAGGGTTTGGGGTTATACATCTTTGTGAAACACCCGAGCCGAAAGATGTGATCCGGGATCGGCAAGAAGGAATGATGAGTTGTGGCTGGGAGAAGGTTTATATTTTTTCCTAGAAGGTCCATGAGAACCCGAACCACTGGCCATTTACGCGAATCTACAATAAAATAATTTTTTTTAAAAAAAAAATCAATGAAAGGAACTTGAAGAAACATATGTAGAAATTGTAAAGAACTTTGGTTTTGATCAATGAATAAAGATAAAGATGGGATCTTGATGCTAGAAAAGAGTAGACATACCTTGATTTGAGGGATTTGTGAGTTGAAAATCAAGAGAAAGTGAAATCCTAGAGAGAAATCGTATGAAAGAGGGAATGAGAAAATGAGAAAATAAAATGGAAAGTTTGTTTTTAAACAAACTGTCTCTCAAAACGGCAGACGATATGAGTGCCGCCGCGTCATCATCGAGTGCCGCTGAGGGAGACAATTGATCTTCCTCCCAAATTTTTTATATTCATATTGGGGACCACCGAATTTTACTTAGATGTCCCTAAAAGTTTTCCCTCGTTTTGAATAAACCCCCAGTATTTGAAAATTAAGTTTTAAAGCCCCATCTCATAAGTTAAATTGACTCCTATCACACCCCATCCCACACCTGGCGGATTAGGACACGTGTAAAAAGAGTAACCGCACCTAAAACACACATTAATTAGGAAGAAAATGTGGATAAACCACTTTAAAGAACTCCGTGACAAAACAGCCCCCAAGGGCAAAATGGTCATTAATAAATTATGTAAAATTTGTATACCAAAATTTATATTTTTGAGTCCCGGTTTCAACGCAACAAACGGCGCGCAAATCCGAATTTTCTAGAAAGAGTTATGTACGTTTCCGTAAAAGCGGACGTGCTGTGAAAAATACAAGCGGATCGATCCCTTCATAAAACCCGGATCGATCCATACAAGTCTAGTTATCGCTTCGGATATGTTCTTTTGCGTTGGAGTTCAGTTATCGTTTTATAGTGGAATAAACGTTAACTGACCAGTTAGTTAGTTTGCTGATCAAAGAGTTGGGTCATGGTAATTAACAAACTGGTCTGAGCCAACAATAAAGAGCCTAGGAGGTCCCACTCTTAGCTCCGCTAGGATGCTTGGAAAGACACTTGAGGAAGCTGTTAAGACAAGTTCGATCGATTGAAGTATGTTCGATCGATTGAAGTCAGCAGGTTCGATCGATCGAGAATGGTTCGATCGATCGAAGGTTCGATCGATCGAAGTCACTTCGATCGATCGAAGTCTAGGTCGGTTCTGGAAATCTATAAATAGGGCAGCTGCGTTCTGGAAGTAAGTGATCATCGTTTTTATACGCAGAAGCTGCAGAAACTATCATAGTCTTCCCAAAACCTTCATATCCTCTCTATTAGGGTTCCCACGAACCCTAGTCTTTCCGGCAGGCATCCGCAGGAGTCATAAGGGTGAAGATCATCTAGTGGAGGCTACTGGAAGTTAAAGTTTCAGAATTGGGTTCAAGACACTAAGGTATAATTCTTGCACCCCCTTGTACGCATCTATGGAATTGACGAGTAGTAGATCCTGGAATACCAAAAGTTTTATAACTTAACCTATTTCCGCTGCGCGTTTAAACTCTAACTTTAAACCACTTTTTCCTTCAATTGGTATCAGAGCCACGCTCGTTTGGATCTATAGATGCGTTTTTGGAACCCTAGTTTTGATTTGCATGTTGATTTTAGAACTGTTTTCGAAACTGCATCGTCACATATCTGTTTCTGCAGTGTTATCGCAGCAGAATACAAAACTGTGATTGCATAGGATGCAAGGTGGGTTCGATCGATCGAACTTGTTTCGATCGATCGAACATTCTGTTCTCAATCGATCGAACTCGTTTCGATCGATCGAAGCCTTCTGGTGTTCGATCGATCGAATAGTGTTAGATCGATCGAGACAGATTCTCTGTCCAGGTGTTCTGTTCACAGTTGTAAAGGTTTTTTAAATTATACTTTAATCTTAAATTATTTCTGTAAAATTTTTAAATCATTCTGTGAAACAGAATGTTCAAGCGATTGAACAGTGTTCAATCGATCGAAGGTTCGAGCAATCGAACGGTCTTCGATCGATCGAACTGTGACAGAGAAGTAAGATGCCGTTTTAAGTTCTAATTCAGTATGTAAAGTGTTTATATACTGTGTGAATCAATTAAGTGTTCCAATAGTTACATATATTTGTTATGTATGTGTGGATGCGTGTACGACTAACCCTTTTGCAGCAAAATTAGTCGCTATCTCCCATGCCACCAAGTCGTTTAAATATTTATATTTAAATTGTTTGAGATTGGTGCATGTTGTAATTTATTAATGGTTTGGTTTTAAGGCGTATGTAAAGGGCGCTGCGGCTTCAATCCTACGAAAAGGAAAGTCGCACCGGTTTCCCTAGCCTTTTATTTCTTTTTTGCTATTTCCTTTTTCTAGATAAATTGTAAGCTTCAAAAGAAGCATAGGTCCAATGTAATAGAATTAGAAATTCCGTGAAGATGGAGCAAGGAGCCGTTGTCCATAAAGATGGAGCCGGAGGCGACCAAACCAAGAAGGTGGTTCTATGGAAATAGAGCCATGGGAGATAGAGGCATTGTTTGAATGCCTATATTTCATTTTAGTTTTTTGTTTTATGTGCTTGTTTTGTGATTGGCGTATAATACATTGTTGCATGCACTTAAAACAAGTTTTCTAAAATAAAATTCAAAAACCGTTTTCAACACATTAGTAAACATTGGATGTTTATGGGTAGTGTGTGGAAACATTTTTCAAAAGCAAAATCCTTAATTTACTAAATCTAGTGGGAGAGGGTCTTATCAAATAACACCCACGATCTTCCATTAACGGTTCATTGTAAGATGAGTAGTGTATTCTGTGTCACCTTGCCAGGGGTGATCATTCCATACGGAGGGTACACTGCTCATTGGTTACTAGATGTGAACTTCCTATGGATAGGATCAATCAGACGTGTTAGAGGGTGACCACCACACGGAGGCGCTACTTGAGACGGTTGTGATTGGATCCTAGTTAATGGTACACACTAGCTAAGCTATGGATAAGGGATCCCACACGGGGCATTATTCAGAAACTTAGAGATCAAATAGGTTCGGGAGTCATGGCTATTTTGCAAGAGTTGCATAGCGGATAAGTCATGATAAATCGAAAGATCGAACATTGACCACCACACGGAGGCTTTATTCTTTCGTTTCGATATTCCGGCGACTTTGTTTTTAAATAAGAGTTTTAAGGATTCTTTTATTTCAAACTGTCAATTCTGATATCCATATTTATTTTGTTTGATTTTCAGTAATCATAATGTCTGGATCTGCATTTAGTCCACTTGCCACCATACTCACTCAAAACAAGTTAACTGGAAATAACTACACTGAATGGAAACGTAACCTTGACATCGTTTTAACTGCGGAGGATCACATATATGTCCTCACCACCCCAAGCCCTGAAGAACCCGCGGCAAATGCTTCGGCAGCTGCCAGACGCGAGTTCGACAAATGGAAGAAGTCGAATGGAATGGCCCGTTGTTACATTCTGGCCTCAATGGCTGGTGTGTTACAACACCAATTCCAATCGAACGATTCTGCCAGTGACATTATCACATCCCTGAAAAAGATGTTTGGGGAGCATGACAGGCCTGCCAGACAGGTAGCCATGCAGAAGATAATGAGTGCAAAGATGTCGAAAGGTACTCCAGTCAAAGAACATGTTTTAAAAATGATTGGTTATTTAAACGAACTGGAGACCTTGGGAGCCAACATCGATGCACAGACCCAAGTTGATATGATCCTCAACTCGCTGTCGCCATCATTCGCTTAATTCAAACTTAACTATAATATGAATCAAATGGATTTTTCAATGAGCGAATTAATGAGTTCTTTACTGGCAGCAGAAGGGGTGATCAAACCTGGGGGCAGCGTTTTAAACGTTGAGAAAAGCGCTTCATCTTCCCGATCTATGCCGAAAGGAAAGAAAGGGAAGAAGAAAGCTAGCACTGGTGGTTCAAGTGTTGGACCAGTCCCTAAGATTGCAAAATCTAAAGGAAAAGGTAAGGGCAAAGGGAAGGTCGGTGGCCAAGGCAAAGGAAAGTGTTTCCAATGCGGTGAGAAGGGCCATTGGAAGAGGAACTGTCCAGAATTCTTAGCTACAAGAGTTCAAGGTATGATTGAATCACATGTGATTGAAGTAAGTTTTATAACGGATACTTCAAACACTTGGTGCATTGATTCTGGTGCGACTAACCATATCTGTAATTCATTGTAGGGGTTCAGATCAACCAGGAGGTGCAGTGATGGGGAAATCGTACTTGCTCTAGGTTCTAGCGCAACCGTTTCTGCGGTTGCTATAGGAGTCGTAGTTTTAGAATTTCTAGACAATAAAATTTTGATTTTATCAGATGTACTTTACGTCCCTTCAATGAGACGTAATTTAATTTCAGTTTCTAATTTATCGAATAATGGTTATTCTTTTCATTTTGGAACTGAAGTTGTGATTAAAAGAAATAGTTCTTTTATTTGTTCTGGTGTTAAATCAAATGGTTTGTATATGATTACTCCCAATATTTCTAAAGATTCTTGCATGGAACTTAATAACTCAGTGGTTAATGTACCATCTAAAAGAAAGAAACCTTCCACTAATCCAACAAGGCTTTGGCATATGAGGCTTGGCCATATCAATTTAAATAGGATTGGCAGACTAGTCAAAGAAGGGATCTTAGGCGATTTGGTTCTAGAACCAATGGAAGTCTGCGAGTCTTGTTTAGAGGGTAAGATGACCAAAAGGCCCTTTCCTACAAAGGGAAATAGAACCGATGCATTGTTGGAATTAGTTCATACTGATGTGTGTGGACCAATAAATATTAGAGCAAGGGGTGGTTATGAGTATTTCATAATATTTACTGATGACCACTCCAGGTATGGATATGTGTACCTAATGCAGCACAAGTCTGAAGCTTTTGAAAAGTTCAAAGAGTTTAGGGCTGAAGTGGAGAAGCAATTGGGCACACATATCAAAGCCATTCGATCTGATCGAGGTGGCGAGTACCTCTCTAATGAGTTTATTGATCACCTCTTACAGAATGGGATTCTGTCACAGTTGACTGCACCTGGTACGCCTCAGCAGAACGGTGTAGCGGAAAGAAGGAATCGGACTCTTTTAGACATGACTAGGTCGATGATGAGTTATTCTGAGTTGCCATTATTCCTTTGGGGTTATGCTTTGGAAACCGCTGCTTACATACTAAATCTAGTACCAAGTAAATCTGTTCCAAGGACACCACGAGAGATGTGGATTGGGCGCAAGCCTTCTTTGCAACATCTCCGGATATGGGGGTGTCCTGCACATGTGCTCAAAGGAAAGATGAGCAAGTTGGATTCTAGATCGGAAGTATGTTACTTTGTAGGGTATCCAAAGGGTACTTATGGATGGTATTTTTATGATCCAAGAGAACAGAAAGTGTTTGTTAGTACAAATGCTGTTTTCTTGGAGGATGATTATATCATGAACCATAAACCTAAGGGAAGGATAGATCTTAGAGAGATAGAAGGAGAGCCCTCAGTCCAACCCGCAGTTGATAACGATGAAAATCAAGAAAATACCACTTCTTCACCCATTTCCGCACCGGTACCTCGTCGTAGTGGGAGGATTATCAGCCAGCCTGATAGATACATGTTCTTAGGAGAAGTTTTTGAAGCTGTCTCCATAGAATCTGAATCTGATCCTACCACTTACGAAGAGGCAATGGCTGATGTTGATTTAGCTCATTGGATTAAAGCTATGAAGGCTGAATTGGAATCTATGGATTCCAATCAGGTCTGGGATCTTGTAGAACTTCCGGCCAATATTAAACCCATTGGCTGCAAGTGGGTCTATAAGAGGAAAATAGGATCTGATGGAAAGGTTGAGACCTTTAAGGCAAGGCTTGTGGCGAAAGGCTATACTCAGAGGGAGGGCATTGACTATGAGGAAACCTTCTCGCCGGTAGCCATGCTCAAGTCCATCAGAATACTCTTATCCATTGCTGCATGCCTAGATTACGAAATCTGGCAGATGGACGTCAAGACTGCATTCTTGAATGGCAATCTTGAGGAGGACATCTATATGAAACAACCAGAAGGGTTCATAGCTGGTCGGAAAGGTAACTTGGTATGCAAGTTGCAAAAGTCCATTTATGGGCTTAAGCAGGCATCCAGAAGTTGGAACATCCGATTTGACCAAGCGGTCAAGTCGTTTGGTTTCATACAGAATCTGGATGAACCTTGTGTATACAAGAAATGTGAAGGAAAAGTGGTGGCTTTTCTTGTGCTTTACTTTGACGACATTCTACTCATTGGAAATGATGTAGCGGCGCTGTCAACGGTCAAGGTTTGGCTAGCTAGTACTTTCGATATGAAGGATCTAGGAGAGGCGAGCTATATTCTTGGGATAAAGCTCTTTCGAGATCGCAAGCGAAAGATAATGGGATTATCTCAAGCTGGTTATATCGATAAAGTGCTAACTAAGTTTTCAATGGATAATTCGAAGAAAGGTTTGTTACCTTTCAGGCATGGTTTAGCGTTCTCCAAGGACCAGTGTCCAAAGACACAGGAGGAGAGGAATCGCATGACAGGAGTTCCCTATGCTTCGGCAGTGGGAAGTCTCATGTATGCGATGTTATGCACTAGACCAGATATCTGTTTTGCCGTTGGCATGGTTAGCATATATCAATCGAATCCTGGTCCAGAGCACTGGACAGCTGTTAAGCACATTCTTAAGTACTTGAGAAGAACTAAAGATTACATGCTTATGTACGGCGGTAGTGAGTTAATTCCAGTAGGATACACTGACTCGGACTTCATGTCAGATAAAGATTCGAGAAAGTCGACATCCGGACATCTCTTTACCTTGGGAGGTGGTGCTGTTAGTTGGAGGAGCATTAAGCAGAAATGCATTGCAGACTCAACTACAGAAGCTGAGTATGTGGCTGCTTGTGAAGCCGCAAAGGAAGCTGTTTGGCTCAAGAAGTTCCTTATGGAACTCGAGGTGGTACCAGCGTCGCTGTCACCTATTACGCTATACTGCGATAATAGTGGGGCAGTGGCTCAGTCCAAGGAGCCAAGGAACCACGGGAAGGGAAAGCACGTAGAGCGGAAATATCACCTAATCCGAGATATAGTTCAACGTGGAGATGTGACTGTCACCAAGATTGCCACCGCTGACAATCTTGCTGATCCGTTTACAAAGGCCTTACCACAGAAGGTCTTTGATCGTCATCTAGATAGTCTAGGTCTTAGATGTAGTTCTGAATGGTTGTGAGTGCAAGTGGGAGTTTGTTGGGTTTGTGCTCTCAAACCATTACTTTATGTATGAGACATTAGCATTATAATATATTGATATCAGCTTTACATTTCATTGTGTATGTTTCTTTCATGAGATGATTGTTTTATCCTTAAGTATCATAGTAAGCAATTCGTGTGTGTATGAGATACACACAAGTGAGATACGAATTACTATTCTTTGATACTTAGAATATGTCACAGTGGATGATGAGACTGGATACCTCATCAGGTTACCTCATCAGGTCTACACTGTAGCATAATTAACTACCATTGGATGGAGTAATTAATCTCAATCACTAGAGTGTAGCTCTTAGTTGATATGCTAGTGCTTATAGTGCATTGACGGACCTGAGCTTTCCTATTGACGCTTAAGGCTGTCAACAGTCAATAGGAACTCATAACTTGTATAAGGTACGTGTTCTCAATCTTGAGATGATTATGAACACAGACTATGGATATGGCTGCTTTGAATTACCAATCAGTGAGGTCTATAGAAGATCAACACCTGGGTATCTTGGGTATGTCATGTCCATAGGGTTGTGAACATATATTGTCAAGATAGAATCTACCCTCTGATTCAGAGTAAGCATTCCCTTGAGAATGTCACCAAGTTGATTACTGAGTACTGCAGTCTTGTTGATAAGAGTTATGTTGGTCATCGGTCTTCGAGTAACAAGACGATAAGGGTTGGTTAACAACGCTGCATAAAGGAAGAAGATATTGTTATAATAAAATGTTAACTCGTATATTCATAAGCTTGTTTTTACTTCAGATAACTGGTACCTTATTAGTTTATGCTCACTCAGCTCTCAATAAGCTGACGGCCTTTATTGCTTGGACTTTTCCCCGTCCAGACTATCCTGTACCTTATTCTGCAGATGATGGAGCCTATAATGATGGTTACTATCTGGGAGAGAATACACCGAGGGTGGCCCCACTATTGACGTCTATACCGAGGAGGACTACCATGCTGATGTTTACGCTAGCTAAAGACCCGGAGATAGTTTTTAGTTTATATTTCTGTTTAGACTGTTTTGTTATATTTGGTACTTGGGCATATGTTGCTTCCAAACCTTATATATATTTTCGCTGCAGTATTACTATTGTATTAACTCTGATGTTTGTAATAGAAGCAACTGCTATTTGTATCCAGTTTGTTTTTATTACTATTCTTATTATTGACTAATATTGTGTGGTGTGGATCATTAGTGACATTCACCCGTCATTCCCTATGGACCCAAAAAAGAAATTTATTTCTATTTTTGCTGCTCCGGGGCATGACACGCGGGGAGGTAAACACGACTTTCGAAAAGATTGTCTATGAATAGGAGTGGATGAAGTTGTCATTACTCATAGAACTCATATAATATCTTGAAAGAGGAGAGAAAAAAGGAGATTTGATCCTACGGGCTTTGCGATGACTATCGGCGACCTTTCATCCGTCCGAATTTCACCAAAATTCGTATTTGAACTCCCCAAGGTAAGGGCTACATTTTGATAGTCTTTAGGCCACGTTTAGCTAAGTTTTACGAAAATTCTAAATCTAGAAATTTGGGAAAACCACATGTAAACTTGTAGGTTTTGCGTAGGATCAAAGATTTGGCATTTAGTTGGGCTTCTAGTCGTTCCCTCCAAGTTATACGACGATAGCTTGAGGTATGAATTTCTAGCCTATGTTATATAGGTGAACCACATGTTTTATATTTCAACAAAGAAATTGTGATCCAGGCAAAATTCATGCATTAATTGTAGGCCCGTTAATTATGCACGCGATTAAAAGTGAAAATCATGTCTACTTTTACGTGAGCACATTGAGCTGTCGATATGGGTCAAAGGGGGGATTTATGTGATTTCATGCCGAAATAAACTTCTCGATGTTTAAGAATTTTAGTAACGACGCACCGACGGCTACTATGCATGGTTGATAGACTTGGACTTGCCATGTCACTTGGGGATGCAATAGTTGATAGACTTGGACTTGCCATTGGCATCGCGGTTTAAGACTTGGACTTGCCGCTATCAAATGAATCCGTATTTTTCTCCCTAGAGACTATTTGTTATGAATTGTGGAATTAGAGCATGTTTTTTTATCATATATTGCATATGTTAGAAATTATGCACTCAGCATATAGCTGAGCAGTGGAGATTTACTCCATTACAGATGATAAGAAGAAAGGAAAGCAGAAGCGTAAGGAGTGAGACCGCGGGAGTGACGGGGATCCTTTTGTTGTATATGTTTTTGTTTTTAATTCCAAATATTGTAAAAATGAACTTTGAAAAGTTAGAATGGTTAACTTCAACTTGGGAGGTTTGGAATGACTTAGAATGTTGTACTATGTCATAAAACTACTTTTGGTTATGTTGTTATGAATTTGAACTCATGGATTCGTGTTTTGAATGTTAAACTTGTCAAACTCAGATTTTTGAATGTATGTAATAGAACTTTTATGTTTTAAAGCCAAACAAGGCTTAGCTTGTTCTGTTATTGTTTCTTTTCGTGGAATACTAGGTATTAGTGATGTTCTCGAAGGGCTAGTATAGATTGTGGAGTTTGAGGTGCAAAAATGTTTGGTTGAATGAAGGAATGAAGGTTGTTTGATGCCTTAGCAAAATTCTGCAGTTTTGGGCAGAGTTCTGCTAAAGGGTCATTCGACTGGTCGAATGGGGTCGTTCAACCGGTCGAGATGCCCCTGCCAGAATTCTTTTTCTATTCCTTCCGGAAATATTTTAAATGTTTTGAGCAGTTCTTAGGGTACCTTTGCGACCCCTTTTATCATATATTCATCCGATTTGATATAGAATGATGTTTTCAAATTTATACAGATTTTACAACTCGGAGGGTGATGTTTCCTAAAGTTTTAATATTCAAGGTTGTTTTAAATGTTCTTTTTCGCTGCGTATAGTTATTGTTTGGATTGGTTAAGCCTTGTTGGCGTGCCACGTGTCCTGTTCACGCGCGGAACGGGATAGGTCGTGACAGTCACGACCCATGGACAATAGTACTGGGGTGTGTATCTCCATTTAATCCAAAATAATACGACGGAGGAATTGGCTCAATCGTTTATACCCTCACTGGTGAATCACCACCAAACGAGCTGCACATCAAAATACTAACTGCGACTAGGCAAGCATGGTGGTAAACACACACACTGTCACAGCTCAGTCCCACAATATCATAACCGAAGCCCGTGGCACGCCACCGAGGTTAAACCAATTCATTAACGTTCCCAAAAAAAAATTAGTTTTAAGAACGCACGCAGCGGAAAAGAAGCATAACTCTCGTTCTAGTACATACCGGAGCCAACCGAAAATACACTTGTCACCCAGAGGCTTCAAAATTTGATCCGACAAATTTTTCCCTTAAAAGGGTCCCAAAAGAAGCTTAAGTTTGTAATTAGAACTTTTGAAAATATTTGGAAGTAGGAGAACAAACAAGCTGACAGGGGGCATCTCGACCGGTCGAATTTCCCTCTCGACCAGTCGAAAGTCCCTTCGACCAAGTGCCTTTACTGAATTTCCAAGCAGAGGGGTTCGACCGGTCGAATGGTCGAAAGTCCTTTGATAGCAAAGCCACTTGTTTCTGTCCAACTTTCCACGCGACAAAAAGTGCCATATCTAATTCCAATTCTTCCGAAACTTTATGAAAGTTATTTAAACATATATAACAACATGTGTAACACCCGTACCCAGAGAAAGGGTTAATTATTAACTTAACATGCATTAATTGATATAATTAGTGTATAAAATGGATTAAGGGGAGGCTTGGACTCGCCCATGGAAAAGTCCCAGTGAAGAGGGACAGGTTTGAAAATGGAACCCAGCAAAGGGTAAATTGGTAATTTGCATGTTACATGATTAAATGCATTTTATGTGATTACATGAATATTTGCTTAAATGCTTTTATATTATATGTTGATATATGTGTAGCATTTGGTACTGATTTAGACACCCAAATAAGGGTATAAGTGAAAACGATCTAAATTAGTAGGTGCGATAGCAATTTCACAAAATATGTGGGATCCACGTTGGGACCCATACGGAACTTAGACAAACACTCATTAGATAATTGGGTAGTTAATACAATTGGTTAGGGGACTTCATAATAAAGCTTAAGAAAATATTGGGGGAGGTAAATGAAAATCAACCAAAGTTGGCATAATGCCTAAGAGGATGACACCTCTAGCTATGACTCACCATCTTCTTGTATCAAAACAAGAAGAGAGTTGCAGGAGAAGAAGAAAATTCGGCCATTGACGGAAACTCCGCTGTCTACGCCGTCTCTTCGCCGTTTCGTCGCCGTCGGTACACCGTTTCGCGAACCGAGATCGTATTCGGACTCGTGGAGGTGAGAGGATCGTCTCTATACCTTTCATTTTCAGTTTCGTTAACGTTTTTCCGCGACCCTCTTTGAGGTGACGATATATATACATGATATTTGTATGTAGGAATATCATTGGAGTTAATTAGAGCTAAAATTTGCAAGGAATTTGGGGTTCTAGGCTTTTAATTGGAGCAATTTGTGAGGTGAGTGACTCTAATCCATGGGCTGAATGTAAATCATGTTAAATGTGTTAATTTACATGTTAGTTTGTTGAATTCTTGTAAATTAGAGCATGGACATGAGAATTGGGTATATATGAACATGTTGATTTATGTGGGTTTGGCTAGTTTACTTAAAATTGGAAGTTAATATGTGTTAAATGGTGTGTGAATTACCATGCTGAGATGATGATGTGATTATGTGCTTATGTGGGTTGAAGAAAGCCTTATGTTAATTCACCGTGGATTTACTCCATAATAAGGAGAAGTGGAAAAACCCAACGGTGTAAGGGTACTCACCACACTAACTGTGTAAAGGTGTGTGAGTTGCGACCCAGCTGTGGAAGGGTGTGTGAGATTGTGTGAATTAGAGGTGCTATATGCACATAAGGGCAAAAGGCAAGAGCGACGACACGGTGAATTGATATTTGGTCTTTGGAGACTAAATGATATGTTAATTGTTGATTTGTGTATTGAATATGACATTATATTCATACATGTGATTAGTTTACTCACTAAGCGAAAGCTTAAACAAATGCTATTTTCTGTTGTGGTTATTGAATAACCACCGCAGGTACGGCACGGGAGGAGGAAGGAAAATGATCAAAACAACAAGTTGGGCATGGGGGTTATGAGATGTGTGTTGATATGTTTATAAATCTAGATATTTAAGTTTCCTAATGCAACTTATGGTTTGGAGATGTATAGTTAACTCATGTCTTGGGCGAACTTGTAGATACGTTTTAAACTTATGTTATAATGTAACTAGTGGCTTGAGGTTCTCGACTTGGGGCTTGAAGTCTTGACTTGTGGACGGGAGAGAGGAGAGACGGGAGAGATGGGAGAGATGGGGGAGATTTGAGCCTCATGCTTGTGAACTTCTTTTGAACTTGTAAAATGATGTAAATTATGGTTTCTTTTATGTTAATGTTCATATTTGGGTTGTAGAAAAAAGAGTTTGAATCCTAAAACTTGTATTTTGGAAAGTGAAAGTGAATTTGGAAACTAATGTGTAATATCTCTTGTTTTGCTCAAGTGTGGTGCAAGTAATGAATTTGACCATTTCGGCAAGTCCGGATGTGTCGCTAGTGTCTTAAACATGTTTCCTTAGTGTTCACAATGTTAGTTATGACCTTGAGTTAATTCCCAACAAGTTTTATAAACTTTGAATGAGAATTGAGTTTCAAAGTTGAAAAGATCATTGTATTTCAAATTAAATGAGTTCTTAGTGGATTTGACCAAATTGTGAATATGATTTTATGATCCTTGCTTAATTTGAGTTTAAAAGTGTTTGGAAGTGTGTTGGAGATGTTTTCCCAAAGTTTCATAAGGTTTCCATGTGTTTTGGTAACTTAGAAACTTGTTTGACAGCAAAGGAAATTTAGCAGCAGAATTGTGAAGGGGATCGATCCGCCCTTTATGAAGGGATCGATCCGCCCTTTTAAGGCAGCATTCTGCGAGAATTATATTGAGATGGATCGATCCGCCCATTATGAAGGGATCGATCCGCCTTGTATTTTCCCACAACATGTCCGCTTTTACGGAAACATGCATAACTTCTTCTAGAAAACTCGGTTTCGTGTGCCGTTTATTGTGTTGGAACCGGGACTCAAAAATCTAACTTTTGGTATAAAAATTTTACATACTTTATTAATGACCATTTTGCCCTTGGAGCCTATTTTGTAACAACAGAGTTCTTTAATGTGGTTAAATACATGTGTTTCTCTATAATTCGTATATTTCTTTACAAAGTAATGTAATTGGGAGCTTGTAGCCTTGTTACACGTGTCCTAATCCGCACGAGGCGGGTTGGGGTGTGACAACATGCCACTAGAAGGAAAACATTTACTGAACACGTTAAGGACGTGTTTGGCACAAATCTCAAACATGCGCCAAGACTTGCATAAACACGAACTATCGACTCCTTTACGTACTTAAATCTAAGCTCATGAGTTCTTTCAGACATACGCGATATATAATAACGTTTCAAAACATATCCAGAGCTTCTAATCTACAGATTCTAATACAATATACTATTCAATTCTATTACAAGTTCCTTATGAAAGCAAGGTAACAAACGTTCTCGATTTCAAAACTACGGGATAATCACGATGAGCCGCCATCAAAGTGAACTCCCAACACCCAGCAATCACGCCTCCGATTCCTCGCCGACATTAATACCTGCAATGGTTATTTAAATAACCATACATATTTCGATTTATTTAAGCTAACGCTTAGTGAATAAAAGAACATATGCATATGAATGACTAATATGCTCGTATTCACATCTCTACATTTCATAATAGTCACCAGAGACTCATGTGACCGTCCATACTCCCAATCCGCGACTCCTCGCCAATAAGTCCACGCGGAAAGGTAAAACCCATGATTTTTCTCTTCAATCGTGCGACCTTAATGCCTATATCAGCTCCACAAAATGGCTCGGTGACCACGTGCTCCTTCTGACCCAAATAAGCAACTCAACATGCCCAAATACATATCACCATGCTCGCGGTAAACAAAGCATTTCACCGTGCTATTGGGCCTACTTATCAATATAATTGCCCAATATGAACTACACAATATATCTATAAACTAACACATGCTATTCATACAAAACATGAATACATGTCAAGAAATCATTCCACAAACATAGTTGAATCACTCACCTCCGAATAACGCTTTTAAGCTATGATCCAAGGAAAACCTGTGCACAAAGAACGTGCAGAAAAGCTTATAGTACAGTTCCTATGGATCAAAAGTCCGATTATCAACTTTTATGAAAAATTCTAGAAAAAAGGCTTTTTAAAAAAAAAACTTATCAAAATGAAGCTCTTACCTCAAGGAGCTCGAATATGAAATCTGGGAGAAAACAGACTGACAGAAGGTCGTCGTTTGGCGTCGAAAAGCTCGAAGCAACTATATCTCTCTTTGGCCTCCTTTTGAGTTTTAGGTTAGAAGTTATGAAAATTATGAAAGTCATAGCTTTCTATATATAGGCAATATTTTCTAAAATTGTGTTTACCTCCCCACGAGTTTTCAAAACTCATAAACAGTCTCCGAAACTTTCTACACAGCTAATTCATAGCTTCACGAATGAAACTTCAAAATTATAAAAGTTTCTTACTAAGTTCCGTTTGGTTGCTAAAACACGAATTTTTACATGATTTTTATGAAATTGCTAATTAGCCTACCAAATTAATAGCGTGTTAATTCGTCCTCACCAGGATGCTAAAACTAACAACATATATATATATTCTAAACAAGAAATAATACAGATATTGAAATACATAGGTAAACATTCATTTCCAGATAAACATTTAAGGTATTCCACAGTGACCGTCTCAATCTCGGAGAGACGTCATAACAACAAAACTCTCGTTCACATCGTCTCAAAGGGTTCTCTAACACAGACACCCAAATCGACTTGTGAGTCAAAACTCAATCACACATGTGCCAAAATGCACAACACATCACATTATCATGCAAGACAATGCAATGAAATACAATAACACGATTACGAGTGTTATACACACCATGTGTAGTAGCACGACAAGCTCACCGTAGAGGACGGTGCATTAGTAACTGACTAGCGCATGATATACAACATAATAGTAAACTTACTCAACGTGTGTACTATCTCCGACAAACTCCCTCGGACGATTAGTACATTAGAGCACCAACTGCTAAGCAGTACGATGGCAATGCTCACTTAAGCGTATGTACCATCTCCGGCATTATACACGGACGACTGACACAATAGCAGCTCTAACTGTCCTCTTACTATCATAATCACAATCACAATATTCTATATCTCAAGCATACTGTCTTGTTATCACGTATCTTTATCATCTCGAAAGGTTTCCAAAACATAACGACTGCATGATACACGAATCTCAATTGTCCCAATTCCCAATTCCAAAGACTTCCAATTACTTCACTCACGATCTCAGGTGACCGGAGTCACTGACATTGACTGCGTGTATTGACACCGTGATGTGATATTCAGTTACATGATTCTTGATAACATAATTACATTAGGTAAGACATATAGATAAAACCCTTAACATGCTCTTTATTCTCATTAGCGTATTTAGACACGGTTATCAAAGCAATAATGACGATGTGTTCACATAACCAACATTGACATATATAAAACATATAAATTAACGATCAATAATCGATGACAGTTCAACCTCAATAGCAGGGATAGTAGCAAAGAGTCTGACAAATCAATTCACGAGGGTGATGTTTCACAGGCTCACAGCATGATGGGTCCATACTGAATCATGCTAGTGGTCAAGAGATTGGAGAAGCTGCTTGAAAGCACCAAAGACGCAACATAACTCATCTTTTTGATTTTTAGAGATACAAATTGTGAATCATATGTTTTGGATATATGTATCATATAGTCTTGACCATGTAATCATGTATCATGAGGTTTTTGGATGTACATACCTCTTGTATCGTATATTTTGGAAATTTCACACACTGTTTAATGTGTTTAGTTTTGAGTCAAATTTGTTTGAAAACCTTTTGACATATACAAATCAAATTTCACACAATGTTATGTGAAATTTCACGTAACTGGTGATGTAAAATTTGTGAATTGAAAAAGTTATGTGAAATTTATGAACAGAAAAAGTCTTATAAATTCACTTCTGCATATGAAAATTTTACATAACTGGTTATGTGAAAATTGGGGGAAAAAAAGTCATGTGAAATTCAATCCACGATCTAAAATTTCAATAATTGGTTATGTGAAATTTGGGGACAAAAAGGTCATGTGAAAAGAAAAAGTAATGTAGTATATGAAATTTCACATATTTTTTATGCGAAATTTTGCACAATCCCCCCCCCCCCCCCCCTTGTAACAGCAAATTAGTTGATGAAAAAGCACACACCCACACTACAAAAGTCTCCCATCAAAACCAAACCTCTAAGGAAACACAGTCCCTCATAGGCAAACTGTCAAACACAATCCCAACGCAAACTATCAAACACAATCCCAACATTGGCAATATATGATGTGAAATTTCACATAACTAATTGTATTTCAATCTTTCAGTTTTGAGAAAATTTCAAAACTCTTCTAATTAATGCCCCCACCAAATAATGATTATGTGAAAATTATAAGTTTCACATGGCTATTATGCGAAATTTGAAATTATTATGTGAAATTTGAAAATTTCACATAACTAGTTGTGCTAAATTTGTGAAATTCACTCGAACATAAGAAATTTCACATAACTGGTTATATAAAATTCGTAAAAAGAAAAAGTCATGTGAAATCACAATAGCGTCTGAAATTTTACATAATTATTTATGTGAATTTTCAAGACCTTCTAACATAATGTCCCTGCCAAAGATACAAGAGCATTTTTCAAAGCTCTTCTAACATTATACTCAACAGATCTATCAAATAAGTGTCATTGTTGGTTTAAAATTTCACATCAAAAAAGTTCTGTGAAATTTGTATAAAGTATCCATTTCCAAATTTCACATAACTAGTTCCGTAAAATTAGTTCAAATTTCAGATAGCGAGACCAACGGATGGACTAGTGGTAAGGGATTCCATCCCACCTGCAGGTGTCTACAAATTCGAGTCTCATATGGGATGGGGTTTATGGCTTGGGAGAGCATGATCTTCCCTCGTAGTGCATAATGAAAAAAAAATAATGATAATTTCACATAACCATTATTTTAAAGTTGAAATAATTTCTTGTGAAATAATCAAAACTTATCGGTTTGCTTAAAAACTGGACCGAATCGAACCGTTGACACCCATAGATGGACACCTCAACATCATCTAATGAAAATCAAGTGGACCCACTACCACATGTATTGTACATGTATTGTGTAATCACATTTAGGAAACAAATTTGGGAAGCATAGTATTACTCCAAGTTTTGTGAAATTTCACATAACTACTTATGTGAAATTTTATACAATTAGTTATATGAAATTTGAAAATTTGAGATAAGAGGAACCCCACAATACCCAAACAACTTCTAACTTCAACAACCAAGACCACCCTTGTACATGGCAAATAAAGTTGTAGCACCAATTTGTGTATGTAATTTTCATACAACATTTTGCTTAATATACAAACAGCTTCAGTACAAGAAGAGTAAACCCAGCAAATTAACAAAACAATGAAAAACAAGAAGCCATAGAAAATTCACTATGTGAAATTCACATAAAAAAATTATGTGAAATTTTACATTTGTATGAATTTTCAAAACCCTTCTAACATAGTGTGCCAACCAAATATACAAACCTTTCTGAATTAAAATTTCTACTTCAACTTTAACACTCTAGACTTCCTTCTCTTCTTCTTCACTTCAGCTTCTGGTAATCAAGACCACACTCACGCCTTTGATATGAATTGCAAAAGGAAAAGTTGTTACCAAATAGCACCTAATTTCAAAAGTAGAGGAAGAATTGGCAAGCAAAAAAACCATTCTGCACAACACAAACAGAGGTACGCCACACCAATCAAAATTGGTGTGTTTGGTGGGTGAATCCAGAATAATGGATGGCATAATCACAAATATATTCAAATTACTTGAGTATTCTAAACCAGCTTACAGAGTGTGAAACATAATAACTGTGTCCACCATAGGAAGCAAATTGGTATTTTATGAATGAAATCTACCACAAAGATGTGTTGTTGATACATTGCACAGATCTAAACCCCAAACAAATTTGTGTTGATACATAACACAAATCTAAACCACAAACCTGTATTAATGGTGGTCATCGATGGAGATGATGTTGGTCGATGGCTGTCGATGGTGGTCGTCGGTGGAGGCAATGGTAGTCGCGATGGGGGTGAGCAGTCAATCCCTTTCTCGTCTCCTATGATCTCTCTCTCTCTCTCTCTCTAAACGTATGACACCATTTAATAAACGTGATGGGTAATTTGGTCAAAAATATTTGCTAGTTGTTTGGTTAAAGGATTAGAAGTTGGTATGTTTCATTAGTTAGGAGTTTTGGCCAAGATAAAACTCAGGGTGGCTTTAAAACTAAAAAATTCCCAAACCAAGTAGTTTAGGCTAAAATTCTAATTGTTTCTATACCTGAATTCATTGAAAATTTAGGACAAAATTATCATTTGTTCCACACATGCTTGTCTCTTCCTGTACACAAAATTTTAGACAATTTTGTTATAAAATTTTCGATGACTCAAAGAAGGGGCAAAAATGTCATGTTATTAGTATCTTTTATATCATGTGTTGGTCACATGATACAAAATCGTTGATTTTTTGGACGACATCCTATCCGAAGGTGTAGTTTTGAAAAATACAATAGTTGAGGGGGGTCAATTTATTGAATTTTTTTTAGTTTAAAGGCTTATTTGGAAAAAAGAGTCATAGTTGATGCCTTGATGGGGGTGTGTTAGTGTAATTATCCAAAAAAAAAAAAAATTCTCAAAGCATAAAGTAAAGAGTAAAAGATGAAAAAAGAAGAAGAAGACAGTGATTAAAAAAAAAAAAGTACTAACAGAAGGAATTAAACAGTAAAAGCAAAGGTTCCAGAGTTTGAAAAAGTATAGGGCTGACTTCAAATAGGGTCCCCAAAGTATGAACAAATTAGTAGTTTTTTTTTTTTTTTTGTTGGAAACTAAGAAAACTGAAACAGCTGTAATTGCAGATGAACAAACAGTCCCTTGACTGTGTGAACACTTGCCAATAAAGAAACAAATAAAGACTGTAAAGTCAACAAGGGGAGGCCCAACGACTAAGCTAATTCTCTCATCTGTGCACACGAATCCAAGAACTCCTCTTCCCCCATCAATCCCAAAACGGTTACAAACTCCACAGAAAACCCCCAAACCCTTCAACAATCCTCTTTATTGTTTGACTCACGTATATTTTTATACATATACATATATTTGTATTATGTATTGTACAAGGACCCAATTAGCAGAAGATTGATTCTATTGGAAGATTAAGAGGTTGGTGGATCGGTAAGTAAAATTATGAAATACCCATCTGATGATTTTGTGTAATTTTCTCGTTTCTTGATCTGATATGGGTTCCTTGAGGTTTTTTTTTTAATATGTGGGTATTTATTTTTCCGATGAAAAAATTGATGGGTTGTTGTTGCAGTCTCTGAAATTCAAGTATTTGGAAGAAGAGGTAGATGTTGATTTTGAGAGTGAGAAGGTGAGGAGGGGGTGAACTTTATGGGTAATTTCTGTTGCTTAAGTTCTCAGGTGAGAATTTCATTGCTTATTGCTCTTTTTAATTGTTTAATTTTTATTGGGTGTTTTTTATAAGTTATATATGTTTATGTGTATGTTAAGTGTTTTTTCGTTGGTATGAATCATGTTTTACTTTGGCTATCACATAGTTGATAATCAATTAAATCTGAAGGTGATATTTGTGGTCAACATACTTCAATTTATTGGGTTGATTCTAAATTTGGGTTTCTTTGCTTGTGGAATCTCAACTAGGGTTTTAGGTGGTAGAGGGGGGAAAGCATAATTATGTTTGCTCTTAGTTTATTTTGCTTATCATTCTCGTGAAGATATTATTGACATTGATTTTTCTGTCGAATGCTTAATTGATTTTTTTTTTGGGCCAGTATATTGGGTTACTTTATCATGAAGGTATTATTGAGATTTGAGTATGTGATTATACATACATACACTGTATATTTGTAATCAATTTCGGAAAAGACATGGGTACATTTTCTTATGTACTTTTCCTCCTTTTGAGGTATAATTGGTCCACGTGTACAAGTGTGACTACATGGCACATAGGGTGGACCAATATTGTTTTAGAATAGGACGAAAAGTACCTTATGAAATGTATTGAAGTGTTGTTTTTCATTTTATGGTTTCGGTATCGTGCAAGATCCATTTCGAAGTTAAAGTACTTCCTTTTCTTTAGTTTGCAGGAGGACGATCTTCATGCGTCTCCGGGAAAGGAAGAAGCCATCAAGGGCCTATCAAGTATGGGTTTAGTCTATTAAAAGGGAAAGCAAATCACCCCATGGAGGATTTCCATGTTGCTAAATTTGTTCACCTCCAAGGACACGAGCTTGGACTCTTCGCCATTTATGATGGGCATTTGGGAGATACTGTACCCGCCTATTTACAAAAGCATTTGTTTTCCAACATCCTAAAGGAGGTTTGTTGGTGTTTTCTATACAATATTGAAATGCTTTCTTACATATGAATATGCTCTGTATGGTTTCATGGATTTGGTGTGGGAAAAGAAAAGAAAAGGGTCTGTTTGGTTTGTATATGTATAGAAGGAAAAGAAAAATGAAAGGAAAACATGACGTAAGACTATTTCCCTAGATGACATTAGAGATTAAAACTCTCTGAAATATAATTGGAACTCGAGAAAAGATGACGGAAGTGACTCATAAAAATCGACCTTTTTAATTAATTTGGTACGTTATTTTATTTTCCTTCGTATCCTCCTCATTGTTTTCCTTTTAACCAAACAAAGAGAAGTGTTTTCTTTAGGCTTCGGCAGGTTCATGGATTTAGTGAGGGAAAGGGAAAAAGCACAAAGGTCCTAATGAGGAAAATAGGAAGGAAAAAAAAATGCGGGAAAAAAAAATACTTCGAATTTTCTTAGTCACTTTCGTACCTTTTTTTCTCTAGTTCCAATTAGATTCTGTAAAGTTGTGATATGTAATGTCATTTAAACATGAAGAAAACAATGTCATTTAAACATGAAGAAAACACTAGGGAAATAGTCTTTCTTCAAATCCTCAAACCAAATGTTGCATAACTTGTATGTATGGGATATATTCTTACTTTGTTTGCTGAATCAATCCAGGAGGAATTTTGGACTGATCCCAATAGGTCCATTTCTAAAGCATATGAAAGAACAGATCAAGCGATTCTCTCGCACAATCCCGATCTGGGAAGAGGTGGGTCTACTGCTGTCACCGCAATTCTTATAAATTGTCAGAAGCTTTGGGTAGCGAATGTTGGAGATTCACGAGCAGTACTTTCGAGGAGAGGGCAGGCAATACAATTGTCTATTGATCATGAGCCTAACACCGAACGGGACAGCATCGAAGACAGAGGTGGCTTTGTCTCAAACATGCCAGGTTCTGTACTTAATCTATGGTTTACAATTTTTTTTTTCCTTTCCCGGTTTTTACCTTCGTTTGTTGCATAGTCAAAATTTCATGTATGATTACACTCTTTAGCAGCATGGTTTTGTCTGGTGACGTTAAGATATTTTTGGTTGATGACCATTGACTAGATTGTTCTGGGCAGATGGAAGCTAATAATTGCAGAAGTATAGTACTAGAAGAAAAACGAAAAACTAAAATCATAAATGTAAACATAAATCTAGTTCTTATGAATTATCCATGAGTCCTTGTTGACATTGTTTGTTTGAATAGTATGCGCATGATATTTAGATAGTTTGATAGGCCCAGAGTATCAATCTTTACACAACCTTGTTTAAATTTTCACGAATTCAGGAAAAAAAAATGAGGGCGAGTCTCTGAGCAACCCCAATGTTGCTCTATTGTGACCTGGTGGTTATGGGTTCCAAATGCGAAAACATTCTATTACATCTAACCCTCCATAGACCCTGCAGTGGCAGGAGTTTCGTGCATGGGTTTTTATCTTTTAGTGATACATTAGAAGATTCGTTCATTTTGGATGTCGCAAACCATTGTGATCATTGTTAGGGCATTGAGAAAAGACTCCAAGTTTACTGAGAAATTAAATATTCCAAAGTTATGTGGTATTTTGTCATTGGATAATTGCAGCAATTACCTTAGGAAGTATGTGTGTCCAGAAGATATTCTAGATATGCTTATCGCCCCTCGTAGGAAAGAAGGTGAAATTGCTGATGGGCAAGGTGGGATTGCTTTCTATTTATTACAAAAGGGGTACAAAAAGTGCACAAAGAGATTAACTAGCAATAAAGAACTAAATCTCCGAAGAGGCAGAAAAAACGAAGGGATTTCCAACCTCTTAAGGCTCTGCTTGGTTCATGGATTTAGTGAGGGAAAGGAAGGAAAGGAAAACGCTAAGGAAAACACTTTCCTTCATTTGGTTAATAAAATATTGTGAAAAATAAATCAAAAATACTTTTTATATGTCACTTCTCTCTGTTTCTTTTTTAAATTACAAGTATAATGTAAATGTTTTAAATTTTAAAGTATTTAAGCATGGAGGAAAACACAAACTGAGAATTGGGATACACTTTGGATACCTCCTTAGATACGTTCTTGCTTTCATGGTCCTCCTTTTCTTGCTTCCCATATAGCTTGAAGTATGTTAAAGAGCACATACCTTGTCATTTTTCATATTAGACTGGTAACAAAAAAAAGTGATCAAGGCTTTGTTTGGTTCATGGATTTAGTGAGGGAAAGAGAAGGGAACAGAAAACAAGAGGGAAAACTTGTTCCCTCGTGTTTTCCTTGTGTTTTCCTTCATGCTTAAGTAACATTAAACAATTATAAAGTTGTAAAAGGTAGTTGTAACATAAGAGAAATAACTCACAAGTCACAACATTCCCAAATGTTTTTATTTCTCCACTTATTCTCTTTTCTTTCCTATTTCCTCATTGTTTTCCATATTAACCAAACAAAGGAACATGTTTTCCTCTATGCTTTCTTTTCTTATCCAAGAACCAAACAAGCCTAAATCTAACATGAGGAATTACCTATTGAATGTGCACTTTTTTTTGGTTGTTGACTCTTGTTTAAGAGGGTTCCTTTTTCTCTGCCTGTTCGAAAGATCTTTTTCTTCCACCGTATGATTGATCTCTATGTTTCTTATGTACAAAATCCCAAAACTGTTGAAGAGGATGACTAAAGTATATTGGAAATCAGATTGGGGAAGGTGACTTTATTCTTTTCCTTTTACTTGTAGAAAGGGGCAACTATTTTTTGTGATTTCTTTTCTTTTGGATGATAAAAATGAAGTTGGAGAAAGAGAAAAAATAGCAACAATGTTATAGAGTATTAAGTTGAATTATACGATTTTCATAAAGGGAAAAAATGACTAGACATACAACGAAACAATAGAAAACAAGCGCCAAAGCTGACTCCCCTATGCATTATGAAGAAAATGATCTCTAAGTACTTGCAAAGCAGCGAGTCCAGTGACCTCATATAGCTGAGAATATCCAACTTCTCATTCGGATTTTAGGAATTCATGATATGAATACTATCTACCAGTGAAAGGTTTTACCAAGATTTTCAGGAAAATCAAAGTAGCTTAAAGGCTAAAGCTGTATTAATCTTTTTATATGCTTATGAGAGTTCAATGTTTGTTACTTGTAAAGGATTTTTCAAGTGTCAAACAAACACCGGAAAATAAGAAGGAAAATGATTTTTCAATTGAAAAGATTGCATGTGGAAAATATTTTATGCATAAAACATCTTATGTAGAAACCAACGGAGCAGTATAGTTTGAGGTTCTTAAAGTCTCATGGTAGGAGAGAGATTTTTGTGGAGACTAAATTGGCAGAATTTTGTGCTAATCTGCTTTTGGTCTTTAGTCTTTACTTTTGTCATTGCTTTAGAGGTAACCTTTGCTGTATATTTAAGCCCATTTCCGTTCACGTCTTATATTTCTTGTGAAAATAAAAACGTACAAAGTATGCAAGGGTCTATTTCTGCCGCAAATTAGTAGTTCTCATGGTTTATCTTTCAGAAGTGGACTTCAAGTAAGAGCATTCTTTTCTTTCTATCTTCTTTTTAAATTAGGCATTGTGACTTAGGGCGTGTTTGATAACCGATTAAATGTTGAAAATGAACAATTTCGACTAGCGTGTTTGATAATGTATTAGCATTCACCACTTAACTGAAAAAGTAAGTAAACCATTATTTTCGGTACTGTAAATTCAGTAGCTTAAAATTTTCAGCACTAAAAATTCAATACTTAATTTTCAGTTTTATCAAACGGGTATTTTTTTTTTGTGTTATACATGTGGTCGTGGGAATGGAATAATTGTGTCTTGCATTTTTTGTATTCTGTGAATAGTCATAGAACCCATGTTCTCGCATCATATATATCAGGTGATGTTGCAAGAGTGAACGGCCAACTTGCTGTTTCTCGTGCTTTTGGAGACAAGAACCTGAAAAACCACCTGCGGTCTGATCCTGATGTAACAAATGCTGATGTAGACACGGACACGGATCTTCTCATCCTTGCAAGCGATGGTTTATGGAAGGTGGTCTCTCTTTCCTCTCTTCTTTTTTTTGCTTTGTTAATGCAAATAGAGAAGCTCTTTTCTCTTATTCTGCATTTGGTACGGCATTTGTGTTTTTTTTCGAGGTACATATATCGAGGTTTTTTTTTTTTTTTTTTAACATATATTTTGAATATAGAGGGAAAAAACGGATGTGGGTAGAAATGAAGATAGATACATGATAAAGCAGGAGTTATTTGCTATAGAAGTTGAGCGATTCTGTCAACTCCCAACTCATTTGCTCGTATGTAGGACACCATCTCTGCAACTTAAAAGCATAAGCATGACTTGCTTTTCATTAAAAATGTAATTAAAACGTATCCTTCGAATAAGTTAATTATTATTGGTGAGAATGCATTCCGAAGATTCCAAATTCAAACACAAGTCTTATTTACTCGCTATTAATCCAGGTCATGTCCAATCAAGAGGCAGTTGACATTGCAAAGAAGATCAAGGACCCCCAGAAGGCAGCTAAACAACTAGCAGCGGAAGCGGTGAATAGGGAGAGTAAGGATGACATTTCGTGCATCGTTGTGCGTTTCAACGGGTAGAAGACAGTGAGTTTAATCTCGACTTGCAATATTTGTACATTTGGGCACTTTCTGGTGCATTGAATTGCACGATTACAACGATTAATGCAACATATAAGATCTGTGGAATCGGGAAGATATATCAAAACTGGTTATATTTATGCCCCCATCATCTCATTCTGTAATATTTTCGTTTTACTCGGGTTGTGCGGTTTTTCATTGCTTGATTTCTTCAAATGTGTAGATTTTTACTCCCATCATTTTCTGTAATTTTGTTTTGAGGCTGCCCAGTTGACAACCAATGGGTCTGGTAATAATCAGGTAAAAAGTATGTATTTTGTTTTTGTTGGCGGGTTGAACTTTTCTTCCTTTTTTCTTAATAAATTCATGAACCAAACATAGCCTAACCGTATTGCCTTGAACTCTTACAATGTTGCAGTCTTGGCATAGATTGTCTCCTTCAGATGTGAATCTTCCATTGTGTTAGATCAACTTGGGTTCTTAAGGGCGCGTGTGATAACGCTTCAACTATTAAGGTTTTCAAATTTTGGAAAAGGAAAAAAGTTTTTTTTTTTTTTTCGATTTTATATCCTAATTCTTTTGTTTTGTTCTGGAAAAAGAAGAAGAGAACACAAATGATTACTAAACACGTTTTTAGTTTCATTAAAAAGAAAGAAAAAAAAGAAGAGAAAATTAAGAACAGTTGGTTATCTCTAGAGTTTTTCTCTCTGTGTAAATTTATTTATTTATTTATTTTTTTTTTAGCAAAACATGAAAAATGGAAATTGCTTGGCATTATCAAGCAGGCAGCACCTTGCTTGATACCGAGGATCCTCAACTAATTTTGAAGAATTTTTTACTCGAACCATCACTGTTCAGGTCATATTTTCTGACCCATCAAGTTTTTAACTTATTTTTCAAATCCATCACTTTTTGAAATCAAGTAGCAACTTCATAAAAAAAAAAAATCCAAATATAAAACGCTACTAATCATTAAAAAAATTTCCAAACAGAATGCGTAACTTCAAAAGCCGACTTCTAGAAAAACCCAGAAGTTGCTACTTGAGGTTGCGACTCTATCAGTAGTAGTCCATTTCTGTTGTCCATCCCTGCAAAGATCACACTCAACTCACTTTTACAGCTCAATTACGGACCATCTCTATTTCTCTCCTAAGTGGCACTATAGAATTCGATTTAATTTCAATAAGTTCCGGTGCTACTTAAAAAAAAGATAGAGATGGTTATAAAGGAGTGACATGCGTTCGGAATTCTATACTCATTCACAATTCAACCAACCAACCAACCAACAATATCACTACTAAAAACACTGCACTGAAACCATTCCATCAGCTGAAAAAAGAAAATCAAAATCTCCATCTAAAACCATTCCAAAACCCAAATCAAACCTGACTATGTCAATATCATTCAAGCAGAGAGAGAGAGAGAGAGAGAGAGAGAGAGAGAGATTAGCTGCTTTTGGCTGAACGGTTCGAGTTCCTTCCCTTCTCTTCCCTCAGGCGCTCGAATTTCCACTCCCTGACCTTACTAACATTTGCTATCAAGGACATTTGTTGTTTGGTGCTCTCACTCTCTCATTTCGTTTTATATTTACGTATATTAGTATATGTTTATATATATATATATCGTATATATATGTAATATATGTATATGGATTCTTTTTTTTGCTTTGAAAAAAAAAAAAAAAAAAAAGAATCCATATACATATATTACATATATATACGATATATACATATACTAATATACGTAAATATAAAACGAAATGATTTATGTATATTAGTATATGTTTATATATATATATCGTATATATATGTAATATATGTATATGGATTCTTTTTTCTTTTTTTTTTTTTATATATGTAGGACACACTGTTATGGCCTTTGTGTTGCTTATTAGGTCTGTTTTTATGGTGTTTGAAGAGTGGGGCTGTACATGTGCTGGGGCTAGACCTGTCATGGGTGAATTGGCTTTTGTACGTTTATGCGCTCTCTCTCTCTCTCTCTCTCTCTCTCTCTCTGTGACTATTATTGTGCTAATTTCCTGTTGTAGAAAAATATGCACGCAAGCATACGAGTCGGGTTTAGGTCACTTACCTAGCGGAATAACCCAACGGATCGCCGAACGGTGTTGTTACGAGCCCAGCGTTTTCACCTACGAACTACTGCTCCATGTTGCCTCCGTGTACTCCCTTATGCTTCGCGTAGGTCGTGAAGATCACTACTAGAGCGGTCCTCGTACGTATCACGTGCTAAATCCCATGGCTCCTTTGGTGATGGCCAAGAGAGATGAACCGTAGGGATAGAGAGAGAGAGAGAGACTAACGTGAGAGAGAATGAGAGGCTGCTGAAAATTATTATTTTCATTAAGTTTTCCATGGAGTATATATGTGTATATATAGGCACATAAAAACCTACAGGGCTTAGGACTCCAAAGCCCATTACTTGATATCCAAGTCAAGCCTCTTTGGACCCAGTCCAATAACATGTGGGTGCCCGTTTGACCCGACCACAATTTGTTACACCTGTTTCATAAACTGAAAACATGCATAGATGGACAAGAACATAGTGACATTTTCTTTTAAAAAAAAAAAGAAAAAAAAAAGAAAAAAAATTAGTTTCATTTTTAACTAACAGACCGTTTACGCAATTATATTTATGTGTGTAATTTTGTTATTATTGCTATCATTTTTATTACTTTCGTTAGTTTCACTAGGCAAAGGACCGAGGAAGGGACAATAATCAGACCAAGAATAAAAAAAAAATGTGTTTGGTAACTTTGTTTTGTTTTTTAAAAAGAGAAAACAAAAACAAAAAAAATGTGATTGATAAACTATTTTTTTTGTATCAAAAATTTATAACTACTTAGTGAAATGACCATTTTACCCTTAAACTTCACAATGTCATAACTTGTTTAAAAAAAAAATAGAATTTAACGTCGTCAAAGTCTATAAGTTCATATTATTAAGAAAACCATTTTGGAACCTAAAAAATATATACATCGTAAAATGACCAAATTACCCTTAAGGCTTATATATATATAAGAAGTTAGCATTGTTAAAAAATTTCAAATAACACAAGGTGTTATAATCAAAAGTTATTCGAGGTTCTGGATTTAATGGCAGGGTCTATTTGGTCTGAATCTATTTGTAAAATGACTATTTTGCCCTACATACTTCAAAATATCATAACTTGTTAAGACTAAACTATAATTGAACGCCGTCAGAGCTTATGAGATCATATTTAAGATAAAAAATATTTGGGACCTAAAAAGTACATATATGGAAAATTGACCAAATTGCCCTTAGGGTTTACATATACGAAGTTAACATTGTCAAAGTTTTCAAATAATACAGAATGACCTACCCTTAGATTTTTCGACGTTTTGGATCCAATGGTAGAGTCCACTTGGCCTGAATATATTTGTAAAATGACTATTTTGGTCTTAAAACTTTAAGATGCCATAACTTGTTAAAATAAAATCAGAATTTAACGTCGTCAAAGCCCGTGAACTCATATTATTATGAAGAACATTTTGAAACCTAAAAAGTATATAGATCGTAAAATGACCAAATTGCCCTTGGGGCTTACATATAAGAAGTTAGCATTGTTAAAGTCGTCAAATAATACGAAGTGACCTAACCCTAGGTTTTTGACGTTCTGGATCCAATGGTAGGTTCCATTTGGTATGAATCTATTTGTAAAATGACTATTTTGCCCTTCAAACTTCAAAATGCTATAACGTATTAAGACTAAACCAGAATTGAACGTCGTCAGAGCTTGTGAGCTCTTAAGATGAAGAACATTTGGGAACGTACAAGTATTGTATATATATATATATATGGTAAAATGATAAATTACCTTTGGGGCTTACTTGTTATAAGTTAACATTGTTACAGTATTAAAATAATACGGGGTAACTTACACTAAAGTTGTCACAGCCCAGTCCCACAATAGCGGAACCGGAGCCCGTGGCACGCCACCGAGGCTAATCCAATTCATTAACGTTCCCAAAATTAGGTTTTGAAGAACACACGCAGCGGAAAACAAAACACATTTTTTTAAAACTAGGGGTCCAGTCGACTGGGTCTAGACCTCAGTCGACTGAAGAAAGCAAAGAGTTTTCAAAAAGGGTTTAACAGACCATCCAGTCGACTGAGACTGGGGTCCAGTCGACTGGGACTCCAACCTTCAGTCGACTGAATTCCCCATTCGGTCGACTGAAGCAAGCAGAACCAAAATGAACACAAAACCTACAGAGGTCCAGTCGACTGAGGCAGGGCCCAGTCGACTGCTTTTGCCATATTAAAAAGCAGTAGCTAGCAGGCACAAGGGTCCAGTCGACTGAACACTGAAGCAGTCGACTGCTCCCCTGACAGCAGCCCAATTCTGCAGAAAACAAGTTTCAAAAGCTTTTCAAAAACAACCAAGTGTTAACCACATACTCCAACTTCTCATCAAAGTAATCCTAGCTGTATTAAAACATTACCAAAGTATAATTACAACATGTTACCAACTATTACCATGCTTTAGGTCCATTCTAACAACCAAGTTAAACACAAGTTAAAACATTCAAAATCTTTATTACAACATTCCTGTTGTTCCAAAACTACAAGATCAACATTCGGGTTGTCTCCTAATCGAACTCTGAACCCACGTGCTCACTTCTCCGATTCCTCGCCAACATTAATACCTGAAATGGTTATTTGAATAACCACAGATATTCGATTTGTTTAAGCTAACGCTTAGTGAATAAAATAACATATGCACATGAATGATAAACGTGTCCGCATTCACATCTCTACATTTCATACTAGTCGCCGGAGACTCACGTGCCCGTCCATACTCCCAATCCGCGACTCCTCGCCAATAAGTCTACGCGAAAGGGTAAGACCCACTATTCTTCTCTTCAATCGTGCGACCTTAATGCCAATATCGGCTCCACAAAATGGCACAGTGACCACGTGCTCCTTCTGACCCAAATAAGCAACTTAACATGCTCAAATACACATCACCATGCTCGCGGTAATCAAACATTTCATCGTGCTATTGGGCCTACTTATCAATATAAATGCCCAATATGAACTACACAAGATATCTCTAAGTATTAATACATGCTATTCAAACATAACATGAATACATATCAAGAAACCATTCCAAAACATAGTTGAATCACTCACCTCCGATTTACGCTCTTAAACTTCGATCCAAAGAAAACCCGTGTACAAAGAACGTGTAGAAGTCCGTCTAGTACAATTCCTATGGATCAAAATTCCATTTATCAACTTTTATGAAAAATTCTAGAAAACAACTTTTTGAAAAACTTGGCCAAACAAGCCCTAACTTATATCAAAACGAAGCTCTTACCTCGAGGAGCTCAAATATGAAATATGGGAGAAAACAGACTGACGGAAGGTCGTCGTTTGGCGTCGCAAAGCTCTAAGCTCCAAAATCTCCCTATGGCCCCCTTTTTTGGAATTTAGGTTAAGACTTGTTAAAATATCTCAACCATCTCTATCTATATATAGGCAAAACTCTCGGAAATTACGTTTACCTTCCCACGAGTTTTCAAAACTTCTAATTAGTCTCTGAAACTTTCTATACAGCTTATTCACAACTTTACAAGTGAAACCTCAAAATTATAAAAGTTTTCGACTAAGATTCGTTTGGTCGCTAAAACGCGAATTTCTACATGACGTTTCCGAAGTTACTAATTAGCCTACCAAATTAATAGCGTGTTAATTCGTTCTCACTAGGATACTAAAACTAACAACAGATATAAATTCTAAAACAGAAAATAATACAGATATTGAAATACACAGGTAAACATTTATTTTCAGATAAATATTTAAAGTATTCCACAGTGACCGTCTCACAATCGGAGAGACGTCGCAACAACAAATCCTCAATCACCACAGTTTCAAAGGGTTCTCTAATACAGACACCCAAATCAACTCGTGAGTCAAAACTCACCCAAACATGTGTCATAAGACACGCGCCACATCACATTATCATGCATGACAATGTAATACAATGCAATAACACAAATGCGGGTGTTATAAAAGTTATTCGACATTCTAAATCCAATGGAGGGGTCTAATTGGCCTGAATACATAAGGGCAAAATGATTATTTTACACTTAAAAATTCAAAATGCCATAACTTGTTAAGAATAAATCAAAATACCTAAAAAGTATATAGATCACAAAATGATCAATTCTGGTTAAATCTTAACAAGTTATGGATTTTTAAATATTTAAGGGCAAAATAGTCATTTTAAAAATATATTCATGCAAATATACCCCGCCATTAGATTCAGAACGTCGAAAAATCTCGGGCTAGGTCACTATGTATTATTTAGAGTCTTTAACAATGTTAACTTCTTATATTTAAGCCCCAAGGGCAATTTGGTTATTTTACGATCTATATACTTTTTAGGTCACAAAGGTCCTTCATCTTAAATATGAGCTCATAGGCTCTGACGGTGTTTAATTATAATTTATTCTTAACAAGTTGTGGTATTTTGAAGTTTGAAGGGAAGAATAGTTATTTTACAAATATATTCAGGCCAAATGGACCCTACCATTGGATCCAGAACGTAAAAAAATCTAGGAATATAATAGGTCACTCCGTATTATTTGACGACTTTAACAATGTTAACTTTTTATATGCAAGCTCCAAGGGTAATTTGGTCATTTTACGATCTATATACTTTTTAGGTTCTAAAATGTTCATAATAATATGAGTTTACAGGTTTTGATGACGTTAAATTTTGATTTTATTTAACAAGTTATGGCATTTAAAGTTTTAAGGGCAAACTTGTTATTTTACAAATATATTCAGGCCAAATGGATCCTACCATTGGATCCAGAATATCGAAAAACCTCAGGGTAGGCTACTCTGTATTATTTGAAGACTTTAACAATGTTAACTTCGTATATATAAACCTCAAGGGTAATTTGGTCATTTTATCGTATATATATATACTTTTTAGGTCCCAAATGTTCTTTATATTTAATATGAGCTCACAGACTCTGACGACGTTCAATTCTAGTTTAGTCTTGAAGGTCAAAATAGTCATTTTACAAATATTCAAACCAAATGGACCCAATCATTGGATCCAAAATGTTGAAAAACCTAGGGGTAGGTCACTCCGTATTATTTAAAGACTTTAACAATATTAACTTCGTATATGTAAAAACCCCAAGGGCAATTTGGCCATTTTACCATATATGTACTTTTTAGGTCCAAAATATTCTTTATCTTAAATATGAGCTCACAGACTCTGACGACATTCAATTCTAGTTTAGTCTTAACAAGTTATGACATTTTGAGATATGAATGGCAAAATAGTCATTTTACAAATAGATTCAGACCAAATGGACCCCTCCATTAAATCCAGAACCTCGAATAACTTTTGGACATGACACCTTGTGTTATTTGAAGACTTGATTTTTTAAATTTATTAAATGAAAGATCTAAGGGCAATTTGGTCATTTTGCGATTATATACTTTTTTGGTATCAGCAAAAAAAAAATGTATTAGTTCATAAGTTCTAATGACATTCAATTTTGGTTTAATCTTAAATAATTATGACTTAAAATTTGTAAGTGCAAAATTGTAATTTTGAATACCAAAATCGATTTTCCTTTTTTTGGAAGCTACTTATTTTTGTTTTCATTTTTAGTCCCTTTTTTAAAATTGTTTTTGAAAAAAAAAAAAAAAGTTTACTAAACGCTTTTTTTATTGCCATTTAAAAAAAAAAAAAAAAAACCAAAACAAAATGGTTATCAAACAGACCATTATCTAATGGTTAACCACTTTCAACCCATTTTCAAATTATACATTTTATTTAACCAACACAATTTCAACCCACAATGATTTATGACAGATCCAAAATAATTATTCTTCAGGTTGATTTTGCCTTCCATTCAAGTTCTGTCCGCAAATTATTTAATATTGTTTGAGTAACACTTGGTGGATATATTTGGTATCATCATTGTTCCTTTTTATTTGCATACTATTTTTGTAGTTACACTGACTTACTTTGAGATTTTGTTTTGAGTCATACATTCCCTCACACTTTAGCAATTAATGACGTTTAACTATGAATTTGTTAAGGTCAGCGAATTTAAATTGAAAATTTTTACTGTATATTCTACCAAAAAAAAAAAAAAAAGAAGAAGCATACGTGTGTTTTTTTTTAAATGTAAAGTGCATTATCTTAAGACTTAAACTAGTGGTACAGGCACACACGTTGCGTGTGTAATGCAATTGTCTTTGTAATGCATCCCTACCCAATGTAAGACATTAAGGTTGTTGGGAGTAACGCTATGTTTTAATATCTTTAAAGAAAAAACACATGAATTTAAAGCACAGGAAGAAACACACAGTATTGCATACCTACATTTTTAATTAAGTTGGAATTAGCAAAAACTTTTGAGAACAATAACAATTTTACCTTGAAATACAAATTATAGAAATAGAAATGAAAATATTAAACCCCATTTCATAAATGAAATTGTATGTGCTGGAGAAGTATGTTAATGATTCGTGCACATAAAGTCATGTGCACATAAAGATTTAAGACATTCATTTTGGTGAATCCCATGTGTGCGAGGATGGACCTTATCAAAATAAATGGCCGAGATCTTTATGTGCACATAACATTACCGTAATTCAAATCCTGAGTAAATCATGCTAGATACACAGAACAAACAAATAGACAAAAATTACTCACAAATATGAAGACCAAAAAGTCGTCTCATTCTCTTCCCTTGTTGGGTAGTCAATTGGGTACTCATAAAAAGAGGAGGGCACTTGGTATTTCATAAATGGAATTTGCACGTCATTCTGTAGGGGAGAAGAGGGACGGTTGTATTTTTATTTTTATGTTTTTTGAGGGGAGGTTGCATTTTGATTCTATTGAGAGAAACAATTTTTGTTGATTATGTGGTTTCACTTTTGTATTTGAAATTCAAATTGTGATTAAAGGACATTTTAGTTCCCTGCTATTTAATTTTGGAAATGGTTTTGATTGCAGGTACCCATACCTCTCTTTTTATATAACAAATTTGTCCAAGGGTTTAGCAAAAAAAAAAAAAAAATACATAACAAACATTTGAGATTCAAATTTGGAACCACATCATTACTATTATTTAGTAATCTGCAACCTGAACACACGTGTTACCTGTGTTACGATTACACGATAAACATAAAAGAATGTAGTGGTAAGTTAATTAATCTCATATCCTTTCACCCTATCGGACTATGAAGATACTCAAGATAGTACCAGGTAAAAGGCAAAAAAAAGATGTATGAATAATGCAGGACCACACATGCATATATGTATATAGGTTCTAATTAACTTCTAAATGTTCTAATCCAGTACCTCTTGCAGATGGATGTATATGCCTTCACATGTAGAGTTCTATTGGTCATCCTCTTTCAATTTTCAACGTGCACGACACTATCAATGACGTGGAGGGTTTGGTCTTCTATTGTCAGTTTTTTTTTTTTTTTTTTTGTTTGAATTTTGATAACCACTTGGCAGTTAAATGGGGGTAGTTTTGATCAAAATGTAAAATGACACTTTAACATTTGATGAATAAAATATCGTAATTAAGAAAAAAAGTATAATGATTTTACCGTAAATATATATATGTTATATGAATAAAAGAGTGGAATCCGGCCGGCCCTTGTCTTTCTCTTTCTGTAATAGTCTAGATGTTTTTTTTTTTTTTTGACAAATTATGTGTTGCTATATCTAAATTGAAGCGAATATGCATCAGTTGTAGATAAGTAAGATTTTGAAGCTGTCATTGGTCAATTATATACAAACTTTGCAAGACAACAACTATCTTTGTAATTTGTTACTCTTGGAAGTTGGAACGTTGAACTATATTTTTGCTTATTGACTAATTTGTTTGCACATTTGCCAAAATTAGGTGCCAAGTTGGATTTTTCTGTAGAGGGGGAACTATTAACGGAAATTGCAATGAGAAAATGAACCATTTATTATTTTTGCCTCTCTCTCTCTCTCTCTCTCTCTCGGATTGATTTGCCATCTTCTCAAAGAAAGGCGTAACAAAACTGAACATTGAGAAATTGATAGGATTAATTGTTGACGTCATTGAAATATATGGAAGATTGAAAAACAACAATCTTCGATCATTTCTTTGGTGTTTGCATGAAATTAAAATGGTAAAATCATTTAGCTTTACGGCGTCCAGAGATTGGTTCTACCGTTATTTCTTTGCATTCTCTGGCCTCCGGTCCGTCTCCACCGATCTCGGTGATGGCACCATCATGCATTGCTGGGTACCCAAAGCCCACAAACCAGCCAAACCCAACCTCCTCCTCGTCCACGGCTTCGGCGCCAATGCCATGTGGCAATACAGCGAGGTCCTCCGCCACCTCGTCCCCCGCTTCAACATCTATGTTCCTGACCTCCTCTTCTTCGGCCGTTCCTACACGACGCGGCCTGAGAGGACAGAGTCGTTCCAGGCCCAGTGTCTCTTGAGGTTGATGGAGGCTCACCGGGTGCGTAGGGCCAGCCTGGTTGGGATCAGCTACGGTGGGTTCGTGGGGTACAGTGTGGCGGCGCAGTTCCCGGAGGTGGTGGAGAGGCTGGTACTTTGTTGCGCCGGGGTGTGTTTGGAGGAGAAGGATATGAGGGAGGGGTTGTTTTACGTGTCGGATTTGGAGGAGGCCGCCAGCATTTTGTTGCCGCGGACACCAGAGATGCTTAGAGAATTGATGAGACTTTCGTTTGTGAGGCCTGCTAAAAATGTGCCCTCTTACTTCCTCTCCGATTTCATCGATGTATCTCTCTCTCTCTCTCTCTCTCTCTCTGGCTTTGGATGAGAAAAATAGTACTACACATATATATATATATATATATATATATAGTACTCTTGAGGTAACAAAATTATTAGATTTGGCCCTTTTTTACATTACTCTAGTAGTAACATGTTCGTTCGACTTTGAAACAGATAAAAGTTGGTTCTTGATCAGGCATAGACTTCTGTATAATATATAAAAATTTAAGTATAAAACACGCAAATGTTTAGAATTATTCCACTTATGTACCATAGAACTGGTTCTGTACCTTTTTCAGATAGTCACTTACATGTCTCTATTTTGTTTTGTTATACAATTAATTTTTTGTGATTTCATATAATGCTTCGAATCTAATTGATCTCTACATCGACTTATATGCTTTTATGGTTTGGTAATCTTCTCTGTTTTTACAGGTGATGTGTACAGATTATGTAAAAGAGAAGAAGGAATTAATTCAATCGATTCTAAAAGACCGAAAGCTTTCTGATCTTCCAAAAATCTCTCAGGTATTTATCATCATTCACAACCCCAAATTTATCAGTTCCAATTCTGATATAGCTCATAATTTAATGGGTTACGTAGCGACATAACTATAGAAACTTGTAAATAATTATTAGTTGCAAAACTCAAAATTGCCTATTTTGTTGTGCAATGACAATTCAGAAATAAAGTTGGCTGATGCTGAAACAAGCTGTCATGGGATGATATTAACGTACGAGTAATGCCATGGTTCCCAATTTTGTGCTATGGGAATTGTACCACATGCAGTGGTCTATGATACCACGGTCACTGAATGTGGTATAATTGTCAAAGCATTTGGGTACTAAGTCTCAGATTCAAATTTGGGAACCATACATAGAATTATTCTTAATGTACTGATTTTGAATGTATTATGTTGTTTATGGGATTTCTGTATGTGTATAAATTTTCTTGTGAAGCAGAACACTTTGATAATATGGGGAGAGCAAGATCAGATATTTCCAGTGGAATTGGGGCTCAGATTGAAAAGGTTACAAAAGTTTATTATTTTTTTATTTTTAAACACACACATATATACAATACATTTAAATTTATCTTGAAATTTTCAAAATTCAACATTTTTTTTTTTTTTGTTATTTTGGTAGGCACATTGGGGAAAATGGTCAGCTAGTGATAATCAGGAATGCAGGGCATGCTGTCAACTTAGAGAAGCACAAGGAATTTACAAAACACTTGAAAGCATTTCTTGTTGATTCAATAGATAGCGATAAACATCATGAAAGTTGATACTAGTTCTATATGTCTATATACTCTATATATATATATATATATATATTTGATTAGAAACAAAGATTTAATCCCATATAATATTCAATCATATATCTCTGCTTCCTCTTCTTTCTTCTTTCTTCTTCTTTTTGTTTTTTTGGCACTTCAGCATGATCAAATGTATCTCAACTTGTCAAAATCTTTATACTCTCACTCTCTAAATTACTAGTAAAATAACATAAATTACTAAAATAACATAAGGCCAATTCCTACACAATTGAGCGGCATAATTTTTTATTTTCTTAAATTTTATTTCTTCTTAAAAAAAGAAGTGTTTCGTTTCTAAAGAGATAAGGTAATTTCCTACAGAAAATTCTTCGATTTCTGGTAGGGGCCAAAGCAATAAGCAGTTGTTTTCTGTTCGTTTTGAGTTGAGTTCCTTTCTACAGTGACCGCACACGCAATGTGGGGTATGGGAGTAAACAGAGGGGCAGATAAAACAACACAACAGGGGTAAGTCTGCTAGTCCCAATTAGCAGTGAGACGTGCAAGATTTGTAATAAGTGAGTGTGTATTGGTCATTCAATATAATCTTTCTATCTATAATCTATATCTATATCTATAATCTATTATCTATAATCTATTATTTACATCTATCTATATTTATCTATAATCTATATCTATATCTATAATATATACATCTATAATATATATATAAGTGTATCAATGACCTTAGGTGTTTTAAACTTTTAACAATCAGTGCACTTTTGCTTAAGTGATTCTTTTTTAGAGTTTTTTTTTCTTTTCATTTATGGTTCGTCCATAAGAGTCCTACAGTATTACAACTTAATAATAATATAAAGTATTTTTTTCTTGGGGGAATTATTAGAAAATCCTAAAAGTAACTCTCATAAGTTTCAAACTCCAATTTGTTTGACCATTTGTTAAAAAGGACAAAAGGAATCTAAATCAGTGCTCGTACGGTATAAATGCGCACACCATAGAAAAATTTGTGCAATAAATCAGATTACACGCGCCCTCACGCGCGCGACTCACGCGCGGCCAAGCGTGCCACGCGCGCGTCATTTTCTGATGCTGCTCGCACTGTGCGAGCAGTGTACCGTATAATTTCTAATTTCGCAAAATGTTTTTTAAACTTTAAACATCCATAACTTTTGACCTACAACTCCATTTTTCGCAAATTTTATACCGTTGGAATCGTGTCGACGAGAGCTACAAAACTAGTACCATTGTTGATATGTTTTGAGAAAAAAAAAATTCATGTTTTTACATACATGAATAATAAGTGAAATTTCACTTGATATACATAAAATATTAAGTGAAATTTCACTCAATTCTGTAGCTTTAAAAGTTCTCCTTAAAGCAGCCCTAAATTCAATTTTTGCAAAGCTCATAAACTAGTTTCCAAATGAATTAACATGAAATTGTGCTTTAAAAAAGTAGAAGCACCAAAATGGGGGCCAAACTAAGCCTTAATGTTCATGTACGAGTTAAGTGAAATTTTACTAAATATTCATGTAGGCATGGTGATTTGTTTTTTGTTTTTTTAAACAATGCATATTTTGTTAAAATAAGCAAATTTCATAATCAATTATAAAACACAATTTTTCAACCAAAACAAATGCAAGAATTCTTGTTAAAAATCGTCTTTTTTTTAAATTTTATTGTTGATATGTTTTGAGAAAAAAGATTTTCATGTTTTTACATACATAAATATTAAGTGAAATTTCACTTGATATACATAAAATATTAAGTGAAATTTCACTCAATTCTAGAGTTTTTAAAAACTCTCCCCCAAAAAAGCCCTAAGTTCCATTTTTGCAAAGCTCGTAAACTATTTACCAAATGAATTAACATGAAATTGTGCTTTAAAAAAAGAAAAGCACCAAAATAGGGTCAAACTAAGCCTTAATGAGGTAGTAATGACTTTATTGCTATTCGTCTTTTTTTAATTTTTTTTTTCTCAAAACATATAAATTTGGCATACATAATATTAAGTGAAAATTCAATGAACCCGTACATGCTTTCTTCCTGAAAAACTTGAAGTTAAACTTAACATTCGTATACTCGTTTAGTGAGATTTCACTTAATTCACTTAGTAGGTTAAGTGAAAATTCACTAACTATCCCAAAGGTCGCTAGAAGTAACTCTCTAGAGTTTAAGGTATAATTTGATACTTTGTTAAAAAGTCCTCAAGTGTCAATTTAAGTAAAATTTCACTTAATATTCATATATAAGTTCAGTGAAATTTCACTTAATATTTTTATATGCGAAGTGAAATTTTACTTCTTTTTTTTTTCATATTAAACAATGCATATTTCCTTTATAAAAAAAATCAAATTTCACAAATCAATTATAAAACATGGTTTTTCAATCCAAACAAATGCAAAATTCTTGTAAAAATTCACTAAAACTCTCCTTAAGAACAAAGTGAACATTCGGTTTTTTTTTTCCTCACATCATATCAACTTGGCATACGTGAATATAACGTGAAAATTCAATAACCCATACACAAATATTATGTGAATTTTTTTATTAAGTTCGTCTGGAGCATAATATGTAAAAATAAAAAAAAAATTCTTTTGCTCAAAAGGTATCAACAATGGTACTAGTTTTGTAGCTCTCGTCGACACGGTTCCAACGGTATAAAATTTGTAAGAAACAGAGTTGTAGATCAAAAGTTATGGAGGTTTAAAGGTTAAAAATGCATTTTCGAAATGGATATTATATGGTACAGCCACTCACACGGTGTGAGTGGCTGAAACCAAAGGGAATATGTGGGATCTCCTATCGTGCATGCACTTGTACTGTGTGAGCACTGGATTAGATTCCTTTTGTCCTTTTTAGAAAGTGGTCAAACCAATTGGAGTTTAAAACTTTTGAGAGTTAGTTGAGGGGTTTTCCAACAATTATCTATTTTTTCTTTCACAATTACTACATGGTCAACCGTGATTGAACAGAAAGAATCCTATACTATTGAGAATTTGGTATTACATTTGATAAAGTCAGTGGACTAATAGATTAAGACTCATTTAAGTAATGTTGGCTCACGCTTAATTTTATTGGCAATCCATTGGCAGTAGACTTTGGACTCTACAGTGATAAGAATGTTGGCTCACGTTTAACTCTATCGGACTTTTTTTTCTTCTTCGTGGGGGGCCTATCCATTGGCACTAGACTTCTATGATTAGGAATTAACATCCATTAAAATATTTATGTTGATTTTGGTTTGGTTAATTTGGTATGCATTTTGCTCACCCCAAAATTGCTTACCATTTGCTCACCCTTCTCTCCCATTGGTTAATGCAGTAGGGCTCAATATTAAATAAGAATTAATTAATGGTGTAAAGTACTGGATCTCACTATATTAACCAATAGGAGAGGAGGATGAGCAAATAGTGCGCAATTTTGGGGTGACCAAAATGTACTCTTTAATTTGTAGACTTCTATGATTAGGAAGTGACATCATAATCACCAAAGTTTATTTTTTTTATATTTTTTTTCCTCCATTAACTTTGCTCAGTGACTTGAGCTAAAATTGTAAGTATGTATTTATATTATTTTTACTTAGTTGTAGAGATTAGTAAATTGGATCCATTTACTATCTTACAGTCCATTTAAGAATTGAGCTTTTTTAATTACTTATTGTAAATTCTAGGTCTACTGCAAAAAATGAATGTATAATAATCTCTCCATGTGTAGGTGTATGTATTATTCTTCTGTTTTTCTTCCGGACTCGAATTCTATTTTTTTTTATTTGGCTGCAACAAGTAATATAATATATGTTTGTATTAACGACGATAACTTTATCAATTTTTGGGCTTTTTGGATGATTTTTTTTATTTCATGTGTTTTTTTTTTTTTTTGCGAGATCTACGCATCAGACTTGGAAACTTTACAAAAATAAGTAATTTGCAGCCTCATTTTGGAAGTTTATCTGTCAGCAAATAAATAATTTATCATTTTTGCAGTCGACTTCTATGATTAGGAATTGGCATCCATTAATCTCACATTCACGTTGATTTTGGTTTTGGTTGGTTTAGTAGACTTCTATGATTAGCAATTAACAGCATTATCACCAAAGTATCTTTTTTACTTTTTCCCTCCATTGTTGCTTCACAACTTTGCTCACTGACTTGAGCTAAAATTGTTGAAGCGGACTTAATTTGTCTCTGGTAAATCTACATTGAAGTATTCGAAGTAATTTATGGGGTTTTTTAGTCAAATATTATAAGTTGATATTTAACCCTAAAAAAATGGAACATACTGGCCCATCAACTGGTGTGTCACGCCCCGGAGCAGCAAAAATAGAGAAAAATAAATTTTCTTTTTGGGTCCATAGGGAATGACGGGTGAATATCACTAATGATCCACACCACATAGTGCTAGTCTACAACAAGAATAGTAATAAAAACAAACTGGATATACAAAACTGTTGCTTCTATTACAAACATCAGAGTTATTACAATAAAGCTACAGCGGAAGTATATAAGGTTTGGAAGCAACATATGCCCAAGTACCAAATATAACAAAATAGTCTGAACAGAAATAGTAAACTAATAACTATCTCTAGATCTTCAACTGGCGTACACGTCAGCGTAGTTGTCCTTCCCAGCATAGACATCATTGGTGGGACCATCTTCGGTGTATTCTTCTCCCGGATAGTAACCATCATTATAGGCTTCGTCACCTGCAGAATAAGGTACAGGATATTCTGGACGGGGAAAAGTCCAAGCAATAAAGGCCGTCAGATTACTGAAAGCTGAGTGGGCATAAACTAACAAAGTACCAGTTATCTGAAGTAAAACAAGCTTAGGCACGTTATAAGGTACAACTTTACTAAGTAATATATTTTCTCCTTATTCAAACATCGTTAACCAACCCTTATCGTCTTGTTACTCGAATACCGATGATCAACATACTCTCTAGAAAGATCAGACTCAATCGTATCACATATATAGATATATTATCATTATGTCCATTTCTCGTTAAGGATATAAACCATCCACCGCATGTCAGGGATACAACACTTTGAATTAACAACACATCAAATCTATTGCCACGACTTCTCGTTGTATACCAGTGATTCGCCATCCACCGCTCGTTAAGGATATAACCCATCCACCGCTCGTTAAGGATATAACATGGATCATTTGGTTACCTTGGGACTACATGGTCTTGCCCATTGCTCGTTAAGGATATAAACCATCCACCGCATGTGAAAGCATATTATGACCAGGCGTCTTCTCACGTACCATTTCCAGAACTTATCAAACCTACTTAAACTCAGTACTTCTATCGATACATGACAATTCCCATGTGGCCTAACTACTCTTGATATGAAAGAAACGGAAACATCGAACTCATACATGAACCGAAATCATCTAACGTCATTATATTAATCCATTATTCTTAACCATACTTTATCTTTGTTGTCACATTGTCCCTGATCAACCCCAAAATCGCATAACAGAAGTCCGAATCGAGAAACGAACAATCGACACCCTTAATATAATTATAAATAGGCAAATGAATCCATGTCCTGCCAATACCAATCGATTGGGATAAGGTCCAATCGATTGGAACAAGGTCCAATCGATTGGAACAAAAAAAATCATAACAATCGATTGGGTCTAAACTAATGTAAATCGATTGCTAATAATGACAATCGATTGGGATGTCAATCGATTGGAATTCTATCCAATCGATTGGGTCTAGACTGATGGCAATAAATTGGTAATTATGCCAATCGATTGGCACTTCGTATTCACCAGCAGATTAATAAACAATATATATAAATGTAATACTTATGCATTTAACACATCTAAGCTCACAATAACTTGTATAAACTTCATATAGAGGGACCAAGTGAGTGTAGAACTCACCAAGGGTGCGTTTGGGAGTGTGAGAGCTTTGAAAACTCAAACTTCTCTCTCTCCTCCTTCTCTTTCTTCTCCTCTGCCCAGCTATCTCTCTTCTCTGTCCCTTATCCTTCTCTTCTCCTTGTTCTTCTCTTCTTCTTCTTCTTCTCTTCTCTGCCAAGGGCAATGAGTGTGTGTGTGTGTGTGTGTGTATGTGGGTGTGTATATAGATATAGATATTGATATATGGATGTATATAGATATATATACTCACAAGATATGTGTCTCTCTCTCAAAGCTGTGAAAACAGCCCAAGGGCTATAAATGAAGACATATATATATAGATGATGAGAGTGCCACACGTTCAAAGCTCAAAGAAAGAAGAAAAATTGTCTCAGCTTATGCCAATCGATTGGTAATAATGGCAATCGATTGGTAACAGATATTTGAAAGCAATCGATTGGAATAGATGGCAATCGATTGGTATGTTGCCACGTCATAATTTTAGTCAGTATAATGGCAATCAATTGGTATATGAAAAGTGGCAATCAAGGCAATCGATTGGTAACCAAATTTCACCAAAAGAAAGAAAAAGTTAATATAAGTTTACAGAACGAAGTTTTATTTATTATTACTCTCCAGAATTCAGGGTATTACATGGTGTAAAAATAATAGTAATGCACAATGTGTTCTGACAAATGAATTATATCTAAAGATAAGAAAAAAAAACTACCAAGCTGGGTCTGAATTACATGTTATAGATTATTGTACCAGGTGATGAATCTATTGGCTTAAAAAAAAATATTGGTTCCAGGCCATATCACATATCACTAATTAGTGTCCTTTTGTTTTCTTTAAGCTATTTTTCATTTGATATCTAGTACTTATAATATAAGTACCAGTCAGAAAATAAGTAAAAATGCCAACTGTTATTTCTTAGATTTGGTTTGAATCAATTAGTTAATGCAAACATTTTCAGGTAGGTCATAGATATAGATGGGCAGGCCAGGAGCTCTCCTATCAAAAGTTGTACTGACGTTAGTGTCACAAATATACATGTAAAACAATACATTTAAAACAAAGAAGAAATTATAAAAAACCACTATACGATCTATGAGTGGCAAAATATGAACCACTTATTTGTGTATGTACACGCAACCAAAACAAGGCTTAGTTCAACACTCCTAATCAAACAACACAATCATACATGGTTTTTCATATTTGTATTCTTATGATTATGTGATATGATTCTACATTTCGTATTTGCAAATAAATAATATTGTATGGAGAATTACATAATATATAAGTTTCATATTTATTTTCTTCATTACTTTGATCCGTTAAAGTCTAACAAATACGAATTAGTTTTACAAAACAAGGTAAAATGACATTCGCATTACTAAAGTGGTTGACATATTTACATAATTGGATTGTATGAACTTATGAATGAGTATATGCCTGCATGTGGTACTATCGTTAATTGGAACAAATTATTTTTGATTCAGTGAATTATACACAAACTTTTGGGGAAAAAATGGCATCACAGCAAAACAACATAAACTGGTACGCATTGTTCAGTGATGAGGAAAAAGAACTTTATATTTGGAATACTAGAGATGCAAGGAACAAGAGAAGGGTACATAGCTGTTAACAATTCAATAGCGGAAGACGAAAATAATTATTAAACAAATGTTATAGGTGGTAAAAGACAAATAGTCAATTGGCTACTTAGAACCCACTTAGTGGAATACAAGTTTAAAGGTTTTTGAAATATATGTCTTAAATTAACTAGGTTATGCTTTAGCCATGTTATCACACTAATTTTTCAACTTTTGAATAAGATTCACCCTGTTATCATAAGCAGTGTGTGACTTACTAGAATAATCAAAACTTGAGAGATGCTATCAATTGGGATCAGAATTCTAAAACAATCCTTACAGAATATTTCAACAAGTGTTCCAAGATCAGTGAAAAGGCCAGAGCACTTTTGTATAGTGAATTTCCATAGTACTATGTGTGGGATAGCAAAAATAAATATTAGTATGAAAGAAAGAAGGAGGAAGCGATTGGTCGAATAAATGGAACAAATCCGGCGGAAGGGGTGAGAGATTTTATTTGAGAGAACTATTACTTCATGTCAGAGGACCAACATCTTGTGAAGATTTGTTAACGATTAATGGTATCAGTTATAAAACTTTTAAAGAGGCTTACTTGAATCTGATCAAAGTATTTCAGAGTACTTAAATGAGGCAACCATCTTCCAAATGCCTTATGCCCTTTGCAGATTATTTGCAACAATATTGGTTTATTGTGAACTGCTGATGTAAGAAAATTATGGGATGATGTCACGCCCCGTCGTAGCAAAAATAGAGAAAAATAAATTCATTTTTGGACCTGTAGGTCATGATAGTTGAAAGTCACCACATTGTCCACCAACAAAGTCTAATCATCAGAGTAATGGATCAAACCACTCATTTGGAATGTCTAAGTTCAACAAATATTAAACAGAGTTTACTACTAAACTATTACAAACCGTAAGTATTTGTGAAAACATAAATAGAGTATTACGGCACACGTGTCGATTTCAAACTTAATATTATTACAGAGTCTAAAAAACATGGACTATCTACAGCGAAGCTTAATGTCCTCGGCTCGTGTAGTAGTTATCTCCAGCATAGCCTCCATTATAGTAGGCTTCCTCATCATAGCCTCTCGCCATGTATTCTTCACCTATATTTTCATAACCCTAGCTAGTTGGACATAGAATCCGGGGGCATAAAATGCCATGTTTGCGTTCCTGTATGCTTCAACCTACTATAGACAATAATTGACATTATCCCAAACAGAATATGAACTCTTGAGTCCACATTTCGCACGTAGCTCTGCATCCCATAATTACTCAACTCACATCTCAAACCACACCTTACTAACTCGGCACGCAGCCCCATATATTCTATCCATCGAACCCGACACGAAGTCCTAGCTCAATCATGCATAAGTCTGATACGTTGTCCTAACTTTCTAACCAACATATTAGCCTAACACGCGGTCCCAGCTTCTTGGCCAAAACGCCTTAATCCATTCTGGCCAATATGCCTCGATACAGTCTAGCCAATATGCCCCGACACATTCTGGCCAATACGCCCTGATACATTTGTGCCAATATGCCCTGATACATTCCGGTGTTCCAGCCTGACACGTAGTCCTAACTTTACCACCCACATGCCTGACATGAAGTCCCAGTCTACAATACTTATCAGCGAACACCCCTGACTATCCCAGTTTATTAGGATCCCACGCCCGACATCCCTACACTTAATCATGAATAGTATCGATCTTTTCGGTCGATAGACCCACTACTATACACGTTGGTTTCTCAATCCAGTTAACCACATTATAACATTTTACAAATAGTTCCACTTTTTAATGCATTTTGCCCATTATTCAACGCGTGTGTTATTCCGATACAACACCTAATAGTCATTGTGCAATACAAAACAACTCCGCAGTTCATCGTATATAAAAAACCTAAACATTCAACAATATGTCCCATTCAATTGATTGGAATTTATTCCAATTGATTGAAGTCCATTCAATCGATTGAAGTTAAGTGTCACGCCCCGTTGTAGCATAAATATGGAAAGCATTTAATTTCCTTTATGGACCCGTAGGTCGCGACAGTTTGAAGGATCGATGTTGTCCCAAACGTCGAACAGTATAATAATATGAATCAGAGTATGAGCAATCAAGGCTTACAAAATTTTCCCAAAATTATTAATTATTACAACACGTGATCACTAAAGGCACAACCTGCCTTGAAAACAAAATAATATTTATCATCTATTACAGTCATCCTTATTACAATATCAGTTTATCAACTAAGACAGTATTTAAAAATAGTCTCTCTTCATGAGCAGCTGTTCTCAATTAGCATAGTCGTATGGTCCAGCCTGATTATAACCTAAAAAGCCTAGACACGAATGTCCAGGGCGCATCAACGACGTCCGCTTCATGAAGCTGGTGAGTATTAAAAACATGTGCTTGTAATGTAAAACATACACCTTTACTATTTTCGTTTTACAGGTTCATTAACTCACATGATAAGATATACAAAAATGAATTTAAGTCGTAAAGCAACAAGGATAATATCAAGACCTTAAATCAATAGAACATGTGACTGTGCATGGAACAATGCAACCATTCTCATCTTGCCGACTCTTTTCTCTCGACCACACATCAACCAACTCTCTCACTCTAGTATCTTGAAATACTAAGGTGACCACACTTTAGTACAGGGGTACCAGGGAGCGTCCAGTTTGCCTCACACTTTTTTACGGGGTACGTGGGAGTGTCCAATTGCCTCACACTTTAGCCAAAACCACAGATGCCAGGGAGTGTCCAGTAGGCCACACTTTAGCACTACCACGAGTGCTAGGGAGTGTTAAGTCGGCGTCACACACTTTAATGCTACCATGGGCGCAAGGGAGTGTCCAAGTTTGTCACCGTCGCATTTCAAAGATACTTTAACCGCATTCTCAAAACATCACACTTTAGTACACAAGTACCGAGGAGTGTCCAAAACACAATCTCATCCACTTACTCTTTTCACACTGACCATGCATGTAAACTTGACTCACGTGAATGTTGATACTACTCTATACAGAAATGTAAATCACTGGAAAACAAGAATAACGTACGTGCAAGAATAAACAAGTCTTAAAGCATTCCTATATAACAAAACATAACCACCAGGATTCTATTTTAGTGTAATTCCCAAACAGTACTTTAAAAACTCATAAAACTTTATCCAAACAGTCCCATAATAAAAAATAGACAAAAACACAGAAAAGGCCAGATCACTCGCACAGGCCGCTCGCTTTTTCAATTTTTCTTATAAAAATTTTCAACTGTCAAAAAATACACAGGTCGCGTGCGCGGGCCGCTCACGCGAAGGGTCGCTCGCGCGAGTTTGCGCAGAAACTTCATCTTCTTCGTCAGAATTCCCTTGTTTTAGTTTTATACCCTGTTTTTTGACCTAGTTTATACGGGTGAAATCGGTTCGGTTCGGTTCGGTCGGTTTTGGGGGGATTTTTCCACCGACCGATCGGTTCGGTTTCGGTTGGTTTTTTCGGTTTTAGGCTTAATTTTTGGTTCGGTTTTCGATTTTACACTGCACCTACCTCATGAAAACCGACTGAACCGATCGGTTCGGTTCGGTGGTTCGGTTTGTTCGGTTTTGCTTTCACCCCTACTAGTTTGATTTAAAAAGTAATTATGACCTATAGTATATGATTCTCTTCATTTTTTCGCGAAGATTACGAATATGTAAACGGTTTAACACGAATCAAAACGTGACTCTCAGATTTTATGAAAACTGAGAGAGGTCAAAACTTAATTTCTAATATACTTTCTCCAATAAATGAATTAGGCTCTAATACTTTAACCACAACTTTTATGTACTACAATCTTTCATATTCATCTCTAAAAACAAATTTTGGTTATGATTGAAAAATTCATGTTTTCAAGCTTGAACTTCCATGGACGAAATTAATAATGGTAGATTACAATTCTATCAATACAACCAGTAATCTCAACATGAAATACATTCTAAGTGAGTTCATAATACTCACTGAGATTGTGATAGAAGAAATTGTTGAGAAAGACAATCAAATAAGAATCCCAAGCTTCAAGCTTTCAAGCTATAGAGATTTAAGCCTTCTGTCTCTAAATAATATATGTAAATCCTCTTCTTACTCTCTCTGAAACTCCCAAGTTGTTGTTCCCAGATTGTGTGTGAGTATGGGTGTCATTTGGAATGGAAATTTTGATTCCGACCGATTCCGATCCGAAAAACCTATTTTGGCAACTAAATATGCAGTCCGAATTCCGAATTTTCGAATTCCAAAAATTTCGAAAAAAATCGGATCGAAATCGGAATTGTTTTTAGAATTCCGAAAATTCCAAAATATTTTTGAAAATATTCCGAAATTGTATTTTCCGAAACTTTTTCGAAAAAATTCTGAAATATTCCGAAAAATTTCCGAACATATTCCGAAATTGTATTTTTCGAAACTTTTCCGAAAATATTCTGAAAATTGTGTTCATCCCACATCGAAAAAACATAAAAGAGGAGATGTGAAGTGCTTCTATAAAAGGCCAACAAGTCTCAAGTGAAATCCCATTAAACTTGAATTCCGAATATTCTGAAAAATTTTGAATATTTCGAAAAATTCCGAAACTGATGAAATTCTGAAATTTCCGAAATTTCAGAATCGGAAATAATTTTGGAATTTTCGAATTTTCGGAACGGAATTCGGAATGCATTTTTGGCTTCCGAAAATTTCAGAATTTTTTCCGAAAGGAGTATTTCCGATCCGTTCCGGCCGAAACACACCCCTATGTGTGAGTGAAAGAATGTAAAAGGTGAATATATAGAAGATCAATGGAGGAACTTGGGCTCCAAGTTCATTCTCAAATACTCAACAAAAGGATTTTGTTTGCAAATTTCTAAACTGCATAAAATACATATACACACATACATAGATATATATGTAATAACCTGCATTTTCAATTATTGGCATTGTCATATTTAATATTCATTATCTACTTTTTATTTTAATTTCAATTTTTATGTGTAGAATTTATGTCTCGCTTGATTTCATAATTGGAATTCTTATTGGGGCCAAACTGTAATTTTACAAAATTGGTAATACCTGTGTTGAATTTCAACGTCTGTATTTCAAAAACGGTGGAAATGCTTTCTTTTAATTCAAACTGTATTTTTAGAAAACCAGAAAATCATTTCTTACGTTAAAATGAATTTCCTGTATTTTTATGACGAACACCGCGCCACGAAAATACCAGTTTACTTCTAAAACTGTCCACGCTGTGCTAAACTTCCATAGATTTTAGAAGTGATATAAAGTTTGATTAGACTTGTGCTTTATTGCCATTTATGGAAACTAATGATTGACTTAAGCCTTGTTTGGTTGTGCTCCTATGTTGTGTATTAGTTTATGCCATAAGCTTGATTTCCCAAACACTTTCTTGTTGGCCCCTATAAACCTACACTTGTCCCTTAATATATCTGGAGAGTCCCTTAAACTTGTATATATGAAGATTTATATACATATACGGATACATGGTCATTAATAAATTGGAAAACAAAATTTAATTTGTTGAGTATCAAACAATGGACTTGGAGCCCAAGGATTGGAGTTCTATATAAACCACACCCCCTTACTTCATTATACATTCTGCACACACTAAACACAGAGAGAAATAGAGAGAGAGCTTGTGAGTTAGTTTCAGAATATAGAGAGAGAAAGCTCATCTCCATAGCCAAGCTTGTATTTGGAATTTCTTAATTTGGTCTTTCTTTCTCAACAAATTCTCCTACACTTATCACAGTGAGTATTTCTAACTCACTTGACTTGTAATACATAATCCAATTTCTGATTTTATAGCTTGTTTGAGAAATCTCCATTGATAATTATACGTATATATTTCATAGCTTGAAAACCATGAATTTTCAAACTCAATCAAAATCTGTTTTTAGAATGAAATATGAAAGATTAGATATCATATATGCCATGTTTGAAGTTTTAGAGTCCAATTGGTTCATATGAAAAAGTATATAAGGAAATTAGTTTTGATGTCTTTTGAAATTTCATAAAATTTGAGAGCTATAGTTTGTTTCATGCAAAATTGATTTCATATTCTTAATCCTTGCGAAAAACCAAAGAAATTCATATATTGTATGACATATATAGTTGCAGAATTGAAAATGGGTCAAAAGACCCCCTGAAATCTGAAACAGGGGAGTTCCAGCGAAGAAGATGAAGCCTCTGCTTCATCTCGCGCGCGCGATCGCGCGAGCGAGGGTTGCGCGAGTGGCCCGGGCGAGCTACCCCTCGCGCGAGCGACCCGCGCGCGCGAGGTTTGCGTTCCCAGGCAGACAGAAAAGTTTATAAAGAAAATGAAAAATAGGCAGGTCGCGCGAGAGACCTTTTGTGCGAACGACCCGCGCGCGCGAGGTGGCTGATTTCAGGCAGAAAGAAAGGTCTTTAAAATAAAAAAAGAAAAAAGAAAAAAAGGAAAAATGGGCAGGTCGCGCGAGCGACCTTTCGCGTGAGCGGCCCGCGCGCGCGACTTCTTGCAGTTTCTAGTTTTTGCCTGTTTTGTGATAATGGACTGTTTGGGATAAAATTTATATACTGTTAAAGCTCTGTTTGGGAAATTTACTAAAGCAGAATCTTATTTGATTATGTGTGGACAATTAAAACAATGAATTGTGACTTATCAATCCCCGTACGCACGTCGATTATATGATTCAGTTAATTGCCTCATGTTTTAAAGTTTCATGACATATATGTGGTGTCAGTCGTACATGCATGGTGAGTGTGAATGTTGGTCAGTTTGGAAAAGAGTAATGGTCAGTGTGGCATAGTGAGTGCGGTTGAGAATGTGATGTGGACACTCCCTGGTAAGTGAGTACCAAAGTGTGTTGTGATTGAGATTGCGACGAGGGTGTCTTTGAAATGCGACGGTGGCAAAACTGGACACTCCCTGACGACCATGGTAGCGTCAAAGTGTGTGAAGCCGAACTTGTACATTCCCTGGCACCCATGGTAGTGCTAAAGTGTGGCCTACGGACACTCCCTGATACCCGAGTCTGGATACTGAGTGAGGGTTCCTCCGGTATTTGCATGGCGGTTTAGGTATTCAAAGTGTGAGGTATTGGACACTCCCTGGTACCCCAGACCAAAGTGTGAGGCAAACTGGACATTCCCTGGCACCCCGTTGCTAAAGTGTGGCTACCTTAGTGTTTCAAAGATAGCGGTGTGTGGTGGTGGGTTGTTGGGTTTTGTCGAGAGAAAAGAGTCGGTAAGATGGGATGGTGCATTGTTCTCATACACGGTCACATATATGTGAATTTATCTCTCAAATAACATTGTAGTTGTTTTTCTAAAACGAACTCTTTATCTTAATTATAAACCTGTAGATTTAAATGAGAATTGGAAAATGGTAAATGAATATGTTTTACATTCACAGTTGTGTTTTTAATACTCACCAGCTTCTTAAAGCTGACGACGTTGATGCGTACTGGAAATTCGTGTTTAGGCTTTTCAGGTTACGACTACGCTGAGCCTTATGACTATGCTAATTGAGAACGGCGGCTTTTGGAAGAGAAACTGTTATCGTCATTGCATATATTAAGATCTTACGCTTTAAGTTTACATGTTATGAACTGGTTTGTAATAAGGATGACTGTAATAGACATTAGTTATTATTTTGTTTTAAGGCGGTCTGTGCCTTTAGAGACCCCGTGCTGTAATATGTAATAAGTTAGAAAAATATTTGTAAGCTTTGATTGCTCTACTCTAATTATTATATTATTGTTGTTCGACGTTTGGGACGGAATCGATCCTTCAAACTGTCGCGACCTACGGATCCATAAAGGAAATTAAACGCTTTCCTTATTTATGCTACGTCGGGGCGTGACAATATACGTATATGATCCCACACAAATTGAAGTGGTGTTTATAGACTAATAGGGATCAAGTAGGGGTGTTTGGCAATTTTAGCTTTTGGCACAAATCAATACACACCTTTTAGGCACAGCCAAACAAGCCTAGCTAATGATTGTTATCATTAATAGAAATAAAGCAAGTGTTACTTCAAGGTTGGTGGAGGTTCCCAAACTGTGGGAGATCAATGCGGCGCGGACAATTTTGAACATAAATTTGTATTTTTGTGGTGCGGTGATCACCACAAAAATATAGAAAATTCATTTGAACGTAAGAAATAATTTTTCGGTTATATAAAATACAGTTTGAGTAAGAAATAAATATTTTCACCATTTTGAAAATACAGATTTGAAATCACATCACAGGTATTACCAGTCTTAAGAAAATTCAGTTGTGAGAATATAACACAAGTATTCTTGAATTTATAAACTTTATAGTTTGACCCCAAAAAGAATTTCGATATGAAATAAAACAAGTAATAAGATTTAAAACATGACAATTGCAATTAAAATAAAACCAGAAATACAGATTAAATATGAAAATTGAATTTAGAATTTATATGAATTTTCAGGTTGTTACATTAAAGTTCAATCGATTGGGAAATGTTCAATCGATTGAATCAATTGGGTCCAGTTTCAATCGATTGAAATCTGTTCCATTGATTGATTTGGACCTGCTTCAATCGATAGAAAAGTCGTCTTCTTCCCAGAATTGAACTGGACACTCCGTGCACGTTCGAGTCCGTTCTTTCTTGCCAAAACACATATATACCTACATATCTACGCTACTAGGTGAGTATAGACACTCACGAGTGAAGTCAGTGATGCCAATGATGCGAGGTGGCCACGAGTCTTCTCAGGGTGGTCTCTCTTTCCTCTTCTCCTAAGCCTCTCTGGTCGCCTCTTCTCTTCCTTCTCCTTCTGTTCCTTCTCTAAGAGAGAATGTGTGTATGTGTGTGTGCTTGTGAGTGTTTGTATGTATATATATGGTATATGTATATATATGTGTGTGTATATATAATCTATATCTCTTCTCTCTTTAACTCTCTCTCTCTCTCTGTCTAAACCCCCCCAACACACACGAAATACACACACACACACACACACACACACACACACATATATATATATATATATAGGCAAAGGGGAGGGCAAGTAGCAGCTCCCTGCGCATGCTTGGGATATCAAGTTCAATCAATTGACACTGTTTCAATTGATTGAAAATAGGTCAGTCATGTTTAAATCATTTGAGAAGGATTCAATCGATTGATGTGAGTCCACGTCATGGATTCAGGTCGGCAGAGTTTCAATCGATTGAGAATGGTGTTTAGTTAATCGATTGATAAGTGTTCAATTGATTGATTGGGTAATATTGTCAATCAATTGATAAAGTTCAATTGATTGAAAAGGACATTACATGAAAGGTAAGAACAAGTATACTGAATCTTATTTATATATACAGAAATACCAAAGTACACAAAAGTTGCGGGTATTACAGATGATCATTGTGAGGCAATGTTTGAAGATTTTTGATGTGATGATAATTCAATGAAGTTGCAAATTTCAAAGACTCTTACAAGTTCAAACTTTTACTTGGAAAGTATTGGTAAAAGCATTGAAAATTATGACCTAACAAGTATACAACATAATGCCTTTCACTCTGAACAAACATATCCACGATAAACTAGAGATGAAATGTCAATTGATGTTCATCCAGAAGATTGTTACTCAGAATCAAGTTTAAACATAGAACAACAAATACTCGTAGCATTTAAAGAGATATTAGACCGAGTGAATTCTAGAAGAAGCGGTGCATTTTTTTTATTGATGGGCCTGGAAGAACTGGTAAAACATACCTTTATCGTTCCTTACTTGCGACCATAGGATCGCGGAAAATGATAGCTCTAGCTACAACAACATCAGGAGTAGTAGCTACAATAATGCCTAGTGGACGAATTGTAAATTCATGCTTTAAAATACCCATCAGTGCTAATGAGACCAGTATGTGCAACATACCAAAACAAAGTGGAACAACAAAGTTATTACATAAAGCAAAGTTAATTATTTGGGAGGAAGCTACAATGGCAAGACGTTGGGCTATTGAGACACTTGACAGAATATTGAAAGACATCTTAGACAACCAAGAAGATTTTGGACGAAAAGTTATCGTGGTTGGAGGGGATTCTCGCCAAGTGTTACTAGTAGTGCCTCGAGCTATAAGAGAACAAATTGTTAATGTAAGTATAGAAAAGACATATCTCTGGCCAAGAATTAAGAGGTTAACCTTAACAAAAAACTATGAGAGCAAAAACTGATCCATACTTTAGCGAGCTACTTCTACGAATTGGAAATGACAATTAACCAACAAATGATGATGATATGATTGTTATTCCAAATGAAATGGTGATTGAATACTTCAAAGATGAGTAATCATGTTCACTTAAGAGTTTGACCGTATATATGTGTGTGTATATATATAAATATTTTGCTATACGCTTTAGAGTTCCTTTACTAGGGGATATTTCCAAGTTTGAGTTACAATAAACAAGTATTTTATATTACTTTCTTCTGTGAGGATAATATATTTCCCTCTTCTTGCTTACACTCGATTATCCATCCAGCAACTATAATTATGAGTTATCATGACAACAAAGATTTTAAATTTGGCACATTATGATGATCTCATTACAATTTAATCATTCTCAGGGTTCTATACTTTTATCAATTGTACTTTTTATTTCTCCTTCTTAGCATTCCAATTGCCTTGATTTTTGGTCCATTACACTATTTCAATCAACTTACTTATGAGTTAATACTTTTATTTTTACTCATAGTAGTTGCAATTCCAAAAAAAGAAACTGTCTTTGATAACTTATTTAACAATATGAGCCCAAACGACGTGCAACGCACGTGTTGCATTACTAGTATATATATATATATATATATATTGGTAATTGGGGGTGTTCGGGCCAGCATGCGCGCACCTTGACTAATCCCCGAGATCCTGGAGTCGCTGGGTGAATTCTTCAGTGGTCACGCTTCCCATGACTTGAGCACTAAACCTCTTAGGTAGTACAGTACCTAAAAAATTTACCACTCGACCATATAGAATGTGGTTATCATTCAATCTTATAATAGTACTAACAACATAGAAAATTATTATTTTCTAATTGCTAGTTAACTTATAGGGAAAATTTCTTGTTAAAACTTAAAATGAGAGAGATTCTTGTAATATCTCATAAACAGTAGTATATACAAACAGTAATGGGGGTCGTCAGGGGCCGGAACTAATAAGCTTCAATATAAGGTGCCATGGCAACCCCCCATGGTAAAAATTATATACTAATAGACAAGCATATGTGTGACTCCCATTCTTTTTGGTCTTTTAACACCTCCAAATAAAAAAGATTAATGCTATGCTTCCAAAATTTTGAATTTTAAATGCTTCTCAAATATGTGTGACAATGAGATTATCTTCAATAATAGTGGTACCACTTTAACAATATCCTCCAATTAAAATTCAGTTGACCCACTGTTACATGTATTTAGGATACAAATTTTGAAAAGCATAGCATTACTCATAGTCGAAAGCATTTGGAGTTCAAAATTTGGGAATCATAGCTATAGGTGTTAAACGGGCTGGGTTGACCCAGAACTGGTCCATCTCAATTTTTAAGGGCTAAAAGCTCGTCTCGGCACAGTAGGCCACACCCCCTAGGCATCCATGGCCTAGCCCACTGTGAAGCTCGAAGCCGGGCCGGTCGAACAAAGGCTAGTGTGGCAACTTTTTTTTTTTTTTTTTTTTTTTTCCACTTTTTTTTTTCCTCTAATGGTAATAAAATGGCTAGTTTTGAGGGTAAAAATGTAAAAACGACTACTTTTTTTTTTATCACTTTTTACCCCTCTAACGGTAATAAAACGGTTAGTTTTGAGGGTATAAATGTTAAAACGTTTACTTTTACCTTTTCTCCCCATTTTTTAACCCCTCTAACGGTAATAAAACTACTAGTTTTAGAGGTGAAAAGTGTAAAAACGAATAATTTTTACCTTTTTTTTTTTTTTTTTTTTCTTCTTCTCCCTCAAGTCTGGCCCCGGCCCTACTGGGACCGGTCCCCCTTCATGATCCCAGCAAACCTAGCCCTCTAGCCCAATTGAGTCCCATTTTATCGAGTCTGACCTTTTGACACCTCTAAGCATAGCATTAAGCATTACTCGTTAAAGAAAAAAAAAACTTAGTCAATGGTTCATTGGTCTTTACTCTTCCCTTTTGCGATTATGCTTGTGCCCTCATGAAATATACTCAACTAATATTTTGAAAGAATACATAGTAAGAAGTAAGAAACAATGAACTTCTTTTCTTTAATTGTTTTATGTAAAAATTCAGTATTGATTCTTAATTTATTTCTATTGTTTGAACTTGCAAAATATGTACATCGAAAACTTAAAAATGCAATATTTAAGGGAATAAGTGAAAATTTTTGTTTTCAACTTTGGTTCCGCCCATGATTTATAATTTGTCTAAAAAAAAAAAAAGAAAAAAAAGAAAGAACGCCTACAGCTACACTACAACAAATTAAAACATGTACACATATATGTAAATAGATAGCATGAAGTAGGATGATTAAAAATAGGGTTAAATACAAAACATAATATTGAAGTTTGTTTCCATTATCATTTAGTTGTTATAATGTAATTGTATCGATTTGGTACCTGAAGTTTTAAATAGAAGCAATTTGATCTAAATGTCTAATTCTGTGAGAAAAGTTAACAAAATTTATTCACATACATACACTATCACAGATTTTAGAGGTAAAAATGGAACACCACTAATCTTCCAACCCGCCTATCAGCGTAATTGTGCATAATAGTGGGTAAATTTTGTCAAATTTTCTTACAGAATAGGGGTATTTGGATCAAATTGCTTCTATTTAAAACTTCAGTGACCAAATTGATGCAATTAAAACTAAAGGGACTAAAATGATACAAGGACCAAACTCAAGAGTCTATTTTGTAATTAAGCCTTAAAAAGAAAATAAATGAAGACTGCACTTAAGATATCGCGGTATAATGTATTCACAATGATACACTCACATCTTCAACCACCACTCCAATCACATCCTATGTTTTAAATGCATATACCTTGTGTACGTTGTTTGATTTTTTCACACTTTTTTGTGCATCACTTACTCTGCACATAATACATATATTTAAAATAAAAATGTGATTAGAGATGTGATTGTATCATTATTAATAATGTATTCATATAAAAAAAATCTCCAAATATTCTGGAATATTCTAAACTCGCTCTCTCGATTGCAAACAATTTTTAATGCACTGGCCCACAACGTACCAAAATGCTGCATTACAAAATTTGTTCTTTAGCAAGCTCATTGTTTCAGCTTTCAAGCATACTTATCTTGACCTGGCTAATGGTTCTTAAAAAATAAAAAATAAAAAAATAATAATAATAATAAATAATAAAAATAAATCTTGACCTGGCTAATGTGTGTAAATATAGGAAGATTAATATTTGAGATAGTAACAAATTTCACTAATACTTATACCCTTACTCTATTTCTCTCTTAGTGGTACTGTGGGTCCGCAGTGGACCCTACAATATCACTAGGAGAGAGATAGAATATGAGTGTGAATATTAGTGAGATTTGTTAGTACCCCTAACATTATTGATATACGAATAACACTTAGACCGTGTTTATTGGGGTCTCGAATTGGAGAAATTGTTGTTCCAGTTTACCAAGGGTGATGTGGTGGTTAGATCATGCCTAATATATAAAAAGCTGACTAACTTAGTTCTGTCTTTCTCAACCTTTGTGCAAAATGCGAATAGAGTTGATTTGATTAGTTTTTTTCTAGCATTTTATGTTAGGGTTGATTATCATATTTAGGGGGGTAGGAAGATCGATTGAACCGATAAATTCGGTCAATTTTTTATAAAAATTCTTCTAATATAAAATATCATACCGAATCGAACCATAAAATTTATACTAGACCGAACAAAATTGAATTGAACCAAATTCAATCGGTTCTATTTGAAATTGGAGCGAACCGAAGCATTTACAGCAATGGCCACATCTGCTTGAAACACCCGGAATTAGAGAAATTATTGTGTGGTGCTCGAATTGTAAGCCATGCATTATACGATTGAAAAGTCACGTTAATATTATATTAATTGCCACATTCAACAACTGTACAACCAAGAAAGTCTGAGAAACAACTGTGTAATAGCACAGCCATTTTCTGATTTTCTACGTACCAACATTTTAACGGTTCAAAGACTCCAAACTTAACACCTATGTATGTCTGTCCACATTAACCACACCCCAAAAAATATATATATATATATATATATATTTTTTTTTTTGAATTTTCACCGGAACTATCAATTGGGTGGTCTTAATTCTTGCACTCTATCACATTTTTAACAAATTTTTTTTAATTTATCAACTTTTTAAAATCGCCATTTGACCTTGCGACTTCTGTTAAAAGATGTTAAATCAAAATCGCATTTTCAAATGATGAATTCTTGAAGTCATCTTTTCAACTTGCAAGAAATTGCAATTTATCAACTTTTTAACTTATTTCTTAAACTTATCTAACTTTTAAAATCGTCATTTGAACCTACGACTTCTGCCAAAATTTGTTGAATTGAAATTACATTTTCAGATGACGACTTCTTGACGTCGTTTTTTATTTTTATTTTTATTTATTTATTTAATTTATTTTTTTTACTTCTTTGAATTATGGCAAGATACACACACATCTATCTCACCCCAATCCTACATTAAAGTCCCACAATGACCTACAACAAAATTCAAGAAGGGCTACTCACTCTGACTGACTAACAATAAGGGGGCAAGCAAATGAATTCCCATAAGGAATTTTGAACCCTCAATCTCTTCATCGGAAAGAGAGGTCTTACCAATTGCACTATACCCGTTGGTTGAATTCTGTCTATTTACCTTGCAAGAAGTCACAAAATAGGTGTAGCCAGTAGGAATTAAGACCGCCCAATTGATATGTCGGTTCAACAATTCCAAAACAACAATGTTAGATACACATTTTCAATCACATCCCAAATCACATCATTGTTTTAAATGCATGTATCATATGCTGTGTAAGCAGTGCACAAAAAAATATAAAAAATTCAAACAGTACAAGTTACATGTATTTAAAACATAGGATGTGAATTAAGGTGTGATTGAAGGTGTGCGACTACTATTATTGGTTCCAAAAAATACCACAAAAAAGCAAAACTATACTATCCACTACTTTACCCCCAATCAAACCAAACCGTCCAATCAGAGCTTATACAAAACCAGGGTAGATAAGTAATCACATTTTAGGTAGAGAAATTGGAGAGAGAGAGAGAGTAAAAAAAGAAAAGGGACGGGGGGCCATGATGGAGAGTTCACCCACCACCACCATAGCTCCTTTGCTTATTAGAAACATCTTAACATCTATATTCCTCTTCGCCGACAAATCGCTTCTCACCTTATCGGAAAAGTACAAACTCCTCCAACTCCTCCGATATCTCCTCGTCTCCGTCTTCCTCTTTTGCCTTCGTCTTCTTCCTTTCCTCTTCTCTTCTCTCAATCCATCAATTAACGATTTCAATTTCTCTTCCAAGCACCAAAAACAAGATTATCACGTTTCAACAATCGCCGGCGCAGCCGAATCCGGGATTGGAAGAGCGCTTTCGCAGCTTCTATCCATCATCAATGACATCCCTGTAAGCTCTCGTAAATACGAAGTTGTTCGATCGTTAGCTGAGAGGCTAATCGAAGAGAACCTCAACGAGGGCTACGAATCTCTCCGGGAGGTTAATCGTACGGTCCTTTCGGCGGCGTTTTCCAGGACGCTTATTCAGGTTGAAACCTCCGTGATCGACGGACAACGCCACCGTGGCGGTGGTGGTGGCGACGGAGATGGGAGTGATCGAATTGGGAGCGGCGATTATTATAGGTTAAATAGAGTTATTAGATCGGTTCGGTATTATGGTGATGTGGTGTGGACTCGGTTCGGGAAGTCAAGGGAGGAGCTGAACCGGTCGGGGAGTTCGGCTGAGAAGCTGGCGGCTGAGCTACTTTGGTTGGCGCAGAAGCTGGCGGCTTGTGACTTTGCTGATGAAGCTGTGTGTAGGTGGGCTTCTGCTTCAAACTTGGCTTCGCTAGCTCTTTCGGCTGAACCACGGCTTCAAGGGTCCCTCGTGAAGGTCTCAGGTATGTTATCTTTCAAACAATTACAGTATTATTAGAGGAATGTTTATGCTTTCCAATTTTTTTTTTCCTTTTCAAAAAGTGTTTTTCAAGACATGTGTTAATATAAGACCTCTTTATTAGGACCAATTTAATATTAATCAATCAAAATTAACTTGATCACATGTGTTAGAGAACACATTTGAGAAAAAATTAAGAAAGCATAGCATTACTCTTATTATATATATATATATATATATATTACAAGAATCCACTGTCTTTTAAAATGCCTTTGATAACTTATCATTATACTGAAAAAAAAAAGCAGTTGAGAACCAACCTGACAACTTTAGGAAAAAAAAATTTAAACATAAAAATACTGAATTTAATCTATTTTAATATTTGAAGCACTATAATGTAAAATTTTCACTAGTAAGAATTCAGTAATTAATTTTCAATACTGAATTCACTAGATTTTTTTTTTTTTTTTGGTTTGTGTGGGGTAAACAGAATCTTAGGGTTGGAATAGCCTAAAAACTAGAAAAATAACATTAAATAAAATGAACATAAATTTGCATAGATTTAGAGTTTCACTCTGCTAAGCACAGCACAATTCTTGTAGAATATTCTTTCAGTAGAAAACGACTGTTCATTTTGTATGCTAGTTTAGCATCAAGTCATCAACCCACGATTGATAAATGTATGTTTTAATATTTGTGTATGGACGAATGTAAATTATTAGCTGGGCGGAGCCAGGAATTTTGGTCGGGGGTCTAGTCGGGGTTTTAAAGTTGGGATAGACCAATTAGAATTGAGTTAAAGTAAGGGTAAATTTGTGTTGTTCTGAAGACAAATTTGGGGTAGGCTAATTAGAATTGGGCCAAAATATTTTAAATAATTCTATATTTTTGGTCTATTTTATATAATTGGGCCAAATTTGAATTGAGCTAAAGTCAAAATTGGGATTGACTAATTTCAAGTTTGATTTTGGGCCAAATTCAAAATTGAGGGGCCGAATAAGAAATATATTTAAACTTTAAAAGTTGGAGGGGGAGGGGAAGGGGGGCTAAATAAAATTTTTAAATTTTTACAAGTCTAAAATGTAATTTCTAAAAGTTGAGGGGCCTAGGCCCACCCTGGACCCTACATGGCTTTGCCCATGATTGTTAGTGTTGGTGGGTACATCATAATATATGCCTAACTTTTTATAATGTTGTCCAATGCTAAGAACTTCTGCAACGGTGTATCACTGTATAGGATAATTGTAACTTAAGTTCCTATACACAAAAGAGAAATCTCACAGTGGTGTAAAATAAAGCCGGTTAAGGGAATGCCGGTTAGGGGTGGGCCGCTTAAGGGAATGCCGTTTGGTCCATTTAAAAAAAATATATATTTTAATAAATTCTTTACTAAAAAAAAAAGAACAAAAACCTCCAGCGAGCAAAGGTTTTGCCGGCCGGCATTGGCATAAAAAAAAAAAAAAAAACAAACAAACAAATGGCTAAGGGAATGCCGACTAGGGTGGGCCGGCAGACCCTCAGCCGGTTCGCTCGTTTGTAGGACTAAACTTAACTTCCGCTACCATACAACCACCTAAGTTCCTATACATTAAACACCATTGGAGTACCAAAATGCCAAACTAACTTAACTTAGCCTATGAATTCAACACCATTGGAGATACTCTAATGGTCTCGAGACTCTAGACTTATCGAGTAATTATTCCATAGTCCTGGACTATTGCCACGTGGTGGTCCTGGCCAGTAAGGGGTTGCCACGTGACCGGGTTGTCTCCCATTAATGAGAAAACCCGGCCGCATGACAGTCTCCTAATAGCCGAGACCACCACATGGCCCATGGTCCAGGACCATACAATAACTTCTCAGACTTATCAAAGTCTGGGTAATTGTCACTGTATTTAACCAAAATTGTTCACCAAATGCCAAATTTTATTTGGCAAATTGCCATAGCCAATAGTACATGCAATTGATGCAAGTACTTGTCATAACCAAAATTGTTCTCGTTTCTTTGATTAAATCTGTGAACCAATTAGAGCGTCAGTATTTAAGGAAAGACCAAGTGTTTCTGACTTAAAAGCATCAAATTTCTTTTTAATTATTGATAGTTATTCTTTATTTCCAAATACTACAATTTATGTTTATGCATTTCCATAAATAAAAGTCATAATTTTTTTTCCGTTCATCTGTAGCATTCTTATTCAAACAAGCCAAAGATTTGGGAACTGAGGAGGAAGGTGAAGAATGCAAGGAGCAACAAAGGCAAACAAGAATGAAGATGCTAATGTCTTGGTTGCCCTTACTATGCAGAGCAAGCAATGGAACTGATGCCCCTGTGTTGAGCCTCAGCGAAAGGGCAGAGCTGGAAAAAGTCTTGGAAGAACTCATTGAAACACTGGAACAGGAAGAGGAGCAAGAGAAAGTACTCTCTCTTTGGCTCCACCATTTCACTTACTGCCCATCCTCAGACTGGCCTAACCTCCATGCTTGCTATGCCCGCTGGTGCACCGCTTCTCGCAAGCTCTTGCTCCTCCATTGAAGCTCCATAATGAGCAATACACTTGGAATCCATATTTGTTTTATTCAAGATCAAATTTTGAATGGATTCCAAATTTTGAATGAGTGATGCTAAAAACACCCACCAAATTTCTTTATACACCCATATTATTATCTGAGTACAACATCTTAATATTGTTTATGTGGGTGTAGAGAGAATTTTCATTGAGTGCATTTAGCAACTCTCATTATAAGTATGATGTGCTAAGGACAATTTTGGAATTGAAGATAAAGTATGCTCGCTGGGGGTCGTTGAGCCACATCGTGCCGGGGGCGATATAAATGGCGCCCCTTCAATTTCTATAGCATTAAATTGGAAGACATCTATAAGTTTTCCATAGTGTAGATTGTAAAATAATGTGCTCAACCAAATGTTAATGTATCTATATGTAGATAAGTTGTAATTATTCTCAGACAATGTATATGTTAGCAAATTATTTATTAGCAAAAATAGTTATTCTGTTGTAGTTCATTTGTTGTTACCCTAATCCCTTTTTCCCCCTATGCAGAGAAAACGGTCTTAGACTCTCATTGAATCCACACTTCAATTGTGCAACCCAATTATTGGGGAAAAAAAAAGTTTTAATAAATTTTTTCTTTTGATGCAAATGTGTGGAAGTACTGTCATTGCCTTTAAGGTGATCAGTTTGGTCTTTTGCATTAGACTGTGTGGACAAGTTTATGAAATGTCATGTATTTAAAGTGGGATTGTGATGGGGGTGGTAGCAATGTGCACCACAAGTTTGTGCATATATAGGTGCAGATGGAAAGCAGTACCTTTCACATTGAAGCCACACCAGAGCTAGGACATGATCTTTATTACGTATATAAACAACCAAGTGTCACTCTTGTATTATTGATAGTGATATGTGAGGCTACAATCAGCGGCGGATCCAGGAATCTCAATCAGGGGGGCTGTGTAAGAACTTAGAGTCACACGGGGTTCGGGGGCAGCGCCCCCGAGGTAAATTTTTTTGGATCTATTTGTAATTAGGCCAATATATAACATATAATAAGGTTTTTTTTTTTTTTTTTTTTTCAATTTTTGGGAGAATGAAGTATAATTGGGCCAACATAATACATATAAAATTATTTATTTAAGCCTAACTAATATTTTTTGGGAGGCTATATAATAAGTTTAATTTTTTTTTTTTTTTTTTTGGGGGGGGGGGGGGGGAAGCTTAATAAAATTTGAAAATTTACCTAAAATACATGTATAAAAGTGCAATTTCCCAAAACCTAGGGGTGGCCACTGCCCCCACCCCCCTACATCCGCCATTGGCTACAATTAAACCTAAAATCAGTCCCTTCTTTCCATTTTAATAATTCAGCATTCTACTTTATTTGATTCACGAGTTTAACAACGAAAAAGGAAAAGGAAAATGACAAGAAAAACTTTTCCCTAGTAAGTTTTTCCTAGAGTTCTTCTCCACGCTGAAATAATATTAGAAATTAAAAGACTTCAATATATAATGAAAACTGAGAAAAGAGGAAGGAAAGTGACCTAAAAAATGCATAATTTAAACATTATTGTGATTATATCGTCTGTTCCTTCCTATTTTCCTTCCAAACAAAGAGTTTTCCTCTATGTTTATTTTCTCTTTCCCTTACAAAAACTCATAAACCTTATAGAGCTTAAGGTTGGACAAAGGACTAATCATAGTAAGGCATAGGCCTAGTCACTAGGGGCGGAGCCAGGATTTGAACTTAGTGGTGCACAAACCTCTAAGGGGTTCAAAGGTAGCGCAGTCGCCTTGGCTTTCTTTTCTTTTCTTTTTTCTTTTACATATATATTTTTTTAGAACTACCACCATTTTGGGTTTTAAAACTCTGTGGTGTTTTTGTCTTTTTCACACATAGTGGCTTAAGCATTAAAACATAACTATTCAAAGATAAACAAATCTCTCCATAACTCTTTTGAAAATTTGTTTATATGCATAATTTCTATAAGGACTTAAATATCTTGGACTAATTGAGTAAATAAGATATGAATTTGGATAAAAATTAGGAAGATTTAAGGATCAAAGTGAAATTTTTTAGTTTAGAAAGGGTAAATTAAAAATTCAAGGACACAAATGCAAATATGAAGGGTAAATTTAGAAAGTTGAGAGGGGGTACAAATACATATAGTATAAATACATAGGGGGTAATTATAATTTCAAAAATTTGAGTGGGGGCTCGTGACACAGTGCAACTGGCCCTCACATGGCTTCGCAACTACTAGTCAATGGTAACACTCGCAAACTACGCCCACGTTTGTTGCGCTGACTGATGGTAGGAGTAGATGGGATTGGACTAATAGTTCATTTTAACTTAATAGTGTTGGGAATGGGCCCTTTGTAATACCCTGTGATGGTGCCTAGAATTAGTAAGAGAGGATTCAGAGAGAGACAAAGAAACACCAAGGAGTTGTATGTGGTTCGGCCCCGTTAATGAGGTGACCTACGTCCACGTGTGCGTCTAGGCGCTATACTAGCAGATCACCGGCGGCCTGGTGAGCCAACAATGGTGGGCGGCACTACCAGTAATACCGTCCGGGTATATGCGTTTCAGTGTATGCTCTAGTTATTAGGTTTCTCAAGATCGTTTTCTCCTTTTTTTAGAAGGGTATGGGTGGGCTCTTTTATAGATGCAAGAGTCCACCTCTACATGGAAACTTAGATCCATTAGGAAGCCTATATCAATCACAATTTGATGTGCATAAGTTAAGGGAAGATCCTTATCAGATTAGGAATCTATCGAGTTTTATTCCTAATAGGACTCTGGCCGCACAAGGAAACTGCTGGAGTTGAGCCGCGCGTCCGGGAGAGCCGCCGAAGGTCACGCCCGGGCAGTGCGGGCACCCCGAGCGGTGACGCTGGCAAGCCCAGGGTGTGGACCCCAGGGTTCTGCTTGGTCTTCGATGCTGACGTGGCCGTTGGGCCCATGCTGGATAATTCTGAGCATATCAGCTGCCCCCCATTTCCAGAGCTAATTGGATGCCATATCTGATGAGGTTTGGAAATCAGAGCTGTTCACGAGAAACCGCTCGGGAAGAAGCCGAGGCCTTCCCCGAGGTAAGGCTGACCCGGGGTTGTCTTTCCGGGAAAGGACCGAGCGGGAGCCTGGAGGGTCCGGTATTGCCCAGGGCCACGTGTCAGCTGCTTGCAGGCCTAGTTGGGATGCGACGGGGCCATCGTGGAGGTAACCGAACCGTTTGCGTTGGGACTAAACCGTCACATCGTGCATTTAGTGCATGCGCCTTTTGAGGCGGCGTATGGTATGCCCGATGTGACAGCCGTCAGTCGCCAAGAGCGGGAAAACGTCCTGACCGTCCGATCTGATTCAATCTGAGCCGTCCTTTGTCTTTATAAAAGGAGCGTCAGTTCATTCTACATATTCACCACTGTTTGAAGATCAATAATCACCGAGCGGGTTTTCAGAGCAAAGCACTCCCGACCCCTTTTCCTCTGCCCATACTACTTCAATCTTCGTCCCAATGGCTTCCAACATCGACCTGTCGTCTGACGAAGGGCTCAGAGCCTTCCGAGAGGACTGCCAAATTCCGGACGACGTAGTAGTTCGTCCACACATTGAGGGAGAGGAAGTGGCCTTCCCTTTCATCCTTATTAGCAGCTATCTGCTGCTAATTGTGGGACTGCGCTTTCCTCTTCCAGTCTCCTTTTGTGACCTGCTCGTGGGGCTGCGCATTCCGCTCCACAGATGCCGCCCGAATGTCGCCCGTCTCCTCTGGGGGATTTCGGTACTGAACGAGCGACTAAGGTTGTTCCTCCAGTCCGCCGACGTCGCAAGGTGCTACATAATGGGGATCGACAACGGAGGTCCTTACTTCCGCCCCAGGACTGAGGGAAAGGACCTTGTCCGAGGCCTGGATTTTGCAAATAAGAACTGGCAGCAATACCCCTGGGTTATGGTTGCTGGCAACTGGCTGGAAGATGGCGTTCTCTGCCCCCCCGAGACTTTTGATCCTGACCTATGCAGGCGAACGTTTGCCGCCTCCCGTGGCATTGCCCCCACCGCTGATGAAACGGAGGCGATTGACCGAGCTATCGAGGCCGGGCTTTCGTTTTCTGATCTGGTTGGGGGACCAGTAGACGATGCGGGCGCTGGACCCTCCTCTGCCGCTGTGGCTTCGGGGTCACGCCGCTATACTCGATCCATGGCCTCTGGTTCACGGGCCACGGGCATGGCCGGGCCGTCCAAGGGGCCGGTCACCTTGTCTACCAGCAGTGATTCAGTCTCATCTTCATCTGAGGACGCGAGCCCGCCACCTGCCCCGCCCGGGAAAGGGAAGGGAAAAGCTGTTGGTGAAGTCTCTGGACCTTCGCCGAAAAGGAGCAAGCTTGACACCCCGAGCGGTCTCCGTGTGCCCACCTGGACGGACCTCTCTCTTGCTAACATGAAGGGCCGCCTGCAGGAAGTGGAAAAGCAGACCGCTCACCTGGAGACGAACTTTGTCATGCGGGAGGTGGATGTCCATGCCCTAGAGTTGACCGTCCAAGGGCTGGTGGAGAGGATGGCTGCCCTGGAGGAGGAGATCAAGGCCTTGAAGGATAAGGGCACTTGAAGTCTGCCGTCCTTCTCTTTTTTTTTTTTTTTTTTTTTTTTTGGGGGAGGCCACTACAACTGCCCCCCGAACTTGTACAGTTTTTTTTTTTTTTTTTTTTTTTTTTTTTTTTTTTTGGGGAGGCCACTACAACTGCCCCCCGAACTTGTACAGTTTTTTTTTTTTTTTTTTAATCAATGAACAAGGTCCTTGAGGCCATCCCTTTCGCGTTAATTGCACTTTGTTGTGGCTGTTAATACTCGAACTGTTGTTGACCTATCGGTATTTCCGATTTCTATTTTGACAGTGGTTTATTCGGTTGGGGTTCCAAAATTCCAACCAGTGTCCAATAAACCTCGTGGACTTGCTGTGTGGTTACGTCGAGATTCTCGTGCACGTACCACCTGCCCCCCATTTTCAAAGCTGATTGGACGCTCCGTCTGATGAGGGTTGAAAACTGAAATTTTCCCTGGGAACCGTTCGGTGGTAGACCGGAATTTTGTCCGTCGGGCGGGTCCGGAGGAAGACGTCGGTCGGGGCATTCCCCGAGCGGGCGATCCGTTGGTTCGGGAGTCGCTGCTGCCACGTGTTCGCTGGTCGTTGACCTGGTTAGGTTCGAACTACGCCAGCGCGGACGCAACCAAGCCACTTGCGCGCCAACCGAACAGTCATGTCAGGCCTTTAATGCGCACGCCTTTCTAGGCAACGTTTCATGCGCCCGAGGAGACAACTGTCAGCAACTTCGGGCGGAGGATCACACGGACCGTTGGATACGTTTTGATCTGGGCCGTTCCCGGTTTCTATAAAATGAATGCTTGTCCACTTTTCTGGCCCTTTACTGCAGAGAGATCGCCGAACGTCCTGAGAGCAGAAGCTAGTCCGAGCAAGATTCTCGAGTTCTCTTTTCTGCGCAAGCTTTGTAAGTCCTCTTCCTTCCGCACTTTCGTCTGTTGCTCCCTTCTTCCCTTTCCCCATCTTCTCTTCTTTTCGTAGTGAGACTGGAGAGAGTGAGTCCGGTAGGGTTCGAGCGGGAGTGGGATTTTTTCTTCCTTAGATTCTGCTCGTTTTTCCGGTCGGGTGGAGACTCAGGCCAGTTGAGCCGGACCGGTGTCTCCGTAGTTTCACTGAGAGAGTGTCTTCTGACGTTTAGGGCCATCTACTCTCTGCCTTTTAGGTTAGTGACATTGCCTTCCCTGTACTTCAGGCTCGGGGTTTCCGATCCGTATTTAGGTCGCGATCTGCTCCCTCTTCCTTCCCCAGGGGCATCCGAGATGGAGCATTCCGGCTTCAATTCTGCGTCCCGTTCGATTAGCGAGATGTTCCGGTCGAATGGCTCCGACCCGGTTTTGGACCCTCCTTCTGACCACCAGAGTGAGGGCTTGATTCCAGCCCGTCAGTCTGATGACGAATCCGTCGAGGGGGCCCCCGTTGCCTCCGTCTCTAGGGGTTTGGGCGACGATGCGCCCGGGGAGTCCGATCCCGGCGTTGCGTTTGCTTGTGAGTCAGTGTTCTCGATTTTGCGTTCCGAGGACCTTATCCGGATTAGGAAGAGATACTCCTTCCCGGGTAGTTGCTCTTTGGCGGTGAATTCCGGGGGAGCGCACCTTTACTATCCGGGCTTCACGACTCTTTTCGAGGATGCAATGATGGCAGGTCTCCGCCTTCCGCTCCACCCAGTAGCCAGGGCCATCCTGATTCACCTTGGGATTGCTCCCGGGCAACTGGCCCCCAACGGGTGGAGATTCCTGATGGGTTGTATATCTCTGTGGCCCCAGGCGTTCGGGTGTGAGGTGACCCTCGAGGAGTTTCTATGGGCCCATCGGCCGTTTCCCGTACACGGGGAACTGGGGTTCTTTTCTTTCTCCGCCCGGCCGGGCAGAAAGATTATCGACAAGTGCCCCAGTAACAACAAGGGGTGGAAGAGCAAGTTCTTCCAAGTGTCCACCCTTCTCCTTTGTGACGAGGCCGCGGGGACCCGGCCGAGGACATCCTGGGTGAAGGAGCTGAGGGGTAAGGCTACCTGTCTTTCTTTTGTTTGTCTCTTTCGGTTTTATGGATTTATTGACCTGTTAACCGGTTTTATGCTTCTACTTGCAGCTGGGTCGGCAGACATTCCTGAGATCTCCGAGGCGTCCCAAGCCAGGATTTGGGGCTTAGCACAGTTGCCCACCAACATTCGGAACGTTCTGTCCCCGACGGGAGACATAGTGGTGTCTTATTCCCCCGCGGAGCCCTCAGAAGTCCCTGCCTCCTCTCCTACTGTTCCCGGTCAGCGTTCTATTTATTCCACTGTTCCTTCTTACATCTTTCTTTGCGGCCTAATATCTTTCCGGTTGTTTTGCAGCAATGGCTCCCAAGGACGCGGCGGCGCTGAAGGAGAAAGAGGAGGCCCTGCTTGCCCGAGCTGGACCAAAGAGGAAGAGGCTGGAGCCCACCGAGGGCCAGAAGCTCAAGAGGCTCACCCGGGGCATCGTCATCCGCCCTGACAAGGGGGGGGTAGGCACCTCGGCGCCCGGGGTGACCATTGCCGTGCCCCCCAAGACGCCCGCTGCTTTCAAAACAGCTGGCGTCTCCTTCCCTACTGTGGAGGAGACCGTGCATACAGGGCTTCCTGCAGTGCCGCCGGTTGAGAGGGCGGATGAGGTACGCGGGAGGATCCGCCCCGCTCTGCTGCCGGGTCAGGTGGACAAGTGCTCCTTGTTAAGCCCGGAGGACGTGACCGCTTGGCTCTACAGCATTAGCCATATGGTGCGTCCATATTTCGTACTTCTCATAGGTGCTTATTGCTTGTTTCGCTCATAATGCTTATAGCTGTTTTCGTTTGCAGGTCGGTTGTATAGCAGCGGGGTCCGAGGCGACCTTCCCCGCGCTGACCGGGAAACTGGCGGCTGCTGAGGAGGCCCTCTCCGTGGAAAAGACGGCCCGGGAGGCTGAGGCGGAGAAGGCTAGGGCTTTGGGCCAGGAGCTGGGGGAGGCCCGAGGTGTGGTTTTAACCGAGCGGGCTTCCCGAACGGCTGCTGAGGCCCAGCTCGCTGCTGTAGAGGCCAAGCTTGCTGCCGCGGAGGCCGGTCGGGTGGCTGCCGAGAAGGATGTTGAGGCTCTGACCGCCACTCTGTCCGAAGCGACCGCCGCCCTTGAAGCAGAGACGAAAGATGCCGAGGAGGAATTCGAGGCTGGATTCCTCAAGGGCTACAGGGACCTGATTGCCCGTGTTATGGCGGATCACCCGGACTGGGACATCTCCGGCTATTCCTGGGCCGAATCCAATTACTGGAAAGAGGACCGGGCTACTAGCGGGGGGCCTGCGGAGGCTGCGCCAGTTGGAGCCGCTCCTGCTGCGGAGGAAGAGCTGGACGTTGTGGGTGACCAGTAGGGCTTTTATGCCCTTTCTTTTTCTTCTTTTACTGTTGTAGTATTTGTTTGTTTTGTGGGGGGGGGGGGGGGGGGGGGGGGGTGAGCTACTACAACTGCTCACCCTAGGGTCTGTACAAGTCTGCTTTTAATCAATGACAAGGCCCCTGAGGCCACTTTCCTTTCCATTGACTGTTTACATTTTGTACTTGCATGCCCATGTGATTGCCAATCCCCGACCAGTTTTTAATTGCAAGACCCTTCACTTAGCACATGGATTAGGGTTGCAACCGGTTGAATAATTGGTCTTCTGCCAGTATCTGACCAGTTTTAGTCGAACCGAACACTGCCTTAGCAAAATGGTTTAGGACCGTAACTGGTAGAACGCCTGGTCTTCTCGACCTGTTTTTGAAGGCATACCCGGTGTATTATAGGACTTGTCCTGTTTTACAGTCCGGGTTATTTATCTCTGATCACTGTTAGTACTTGGGAATGCTAGGACTCCAAGTACTGTTAATGACCGGTGTGATTCCCTGTTTAAGGCTGCATTCCCCTGCCCCCCAAGCATTTTGGTAAGGCGGGTGCGTAGTAGCGAGCAACCTTAGGAAACCGACCTGGAACATGGGTGGTTGCAGGGTCCTTTGGGGTTTAGCCATCGTGGGTCACCTAGGGGGTTTGCCCCCATTGTCGGTTGGACCTAGGTTAAACCTTGTTTAATTTCCTGTTTAAGCCTGCATTCCCTTGCCCCCCAAGCGTTTTGTTAGGGAGATGGACGGGAATACCGACCGTAGGAAACCGACCTGGAACATGGGTGGTTGCAGGGTCCTTTGAGACTTGCCATCATTGGCTGCCTAGGGGGTTAGGCCCCATCGTTGGCTGGACCTAGGCGAAGCCTGCGCCTCGGGGTTAGGCCCGAGGTCTTTTTGTGCCTTGGTGTTTAGCCAAGGTCTTTGAAGGTGCCTCGGGATTAGGCCCGAGGTCTTTTTGTGCTGGGGTGGAACACTTGAGTAGGAACTTTGCAGAAAGGTAATTGCTTTATTTCAAAAAAAAATTTTAACTGCTCGGGTAGAGCTACAAAGAGTCCTAATCGATCGCTAACCCCCTTCATCCCAGCTACTGAAAATATTTTCGAAGGTGCTGTATGTTCCACGGGTGGGAAAGCTCATGCCCGTCAAAATCTCGTAGCCAATAGGTTCCCGGTCGATGAATCCGGGTGACCGTATATGGGCCTTCCCAGTTCGGCCCCAACTTCCCATGATTCGGGATTCTAGTCGACTGGTTTACCGCCTTCAGGACAAGATCACCCACTTGGAAGCTGCGATGCTTGACCTTGCTGTTATAGTACCTCGACACCCTCTGCTTGTACGCTGCCACTCTCAGATAGGCTTGATCTCTTTTCTCTTCTACCAAATCAAGTTCGGTTCTCAGAGCTTCCTCGTTGCCTTGCTCACTGAAATTGGCTACCCGGTAGGAGGGCAATCCGAGCTCTGTGGGGACTACGGCCTCGAAGCCATAGGTGAGTGAGAACGGCGTTTCGCCTGTTGCTGCTCGGGGAGTGGTACGGTAGGCCCACAGGAGGGTCGGCAACTCTTCAGTCCACAGACTTTTGGCACTTTCAAGCCGAGTCTTGATTGATTGCAAGATCGTCCTATTCGTCACCTCGGCTTGGCCGTTGGCCTGAGGATGCTCGGGAGAGGAGTAATGGTTGGATATCCCGTAGCCCGAGCAGAATTGCCGAAACACCGGGGTGTCAAATTGTCTACCATTGTCGCTCACCAGTACACGGGGAGTGCCGAACCTGCTGAGGATATTCTCTCTATAAAACCCTCCATCTTCTTCTCGGTGATGGTGGCCAATGGTTCGGCTTCTGCCCACTTGGTAAAGTAGTCCACGGCTATGACAGCAAACTTGACTTGCCCTTTTCCTGTTGGCAGGGGGCCTACTATGTCGATGCCCCATTGAACAAACGGCCAGGGGCTAAGGATGGGTGTCTGCAACTCTCCCGGACAATTGATCATGGGGGAGAACCTTTGGCATCTGTCACACCTTTTCACATAGTCCCTGGAATCCCGAGCCATAGTTGGCCAGTAATAGCCTTGCAACAGCGCTTTCCGCGAGAGTGCCCGGCCTCCAACGTGGTTCCCACAAATTCCTTCATGGATTTCGTACAAGATCGCTTGAATTTGCCCGGGATGAACGCAGCGGAGGTATGGGATGGTGAAGCCCCTTTTGTAGAGTATGCCATCAATTAAATGGTACCTGGCTGCACGGTATTTGGTGCGGCGGGCCTCATCTTTTCCGTCCGGTAACACGCCGGTCGCTAAGAATGTAACTATGGGGTCCATCCAACTGGGTCCCAGGTCCACCGGGTCCACCTCTATTCCTTCTGAATTGATCACACTTGGCTCGGGCAGGTATTCTATCCTTATCCCGGGCAAGTCTGACTCAGAGGATGAAGCTAGGCGGGCCAACCGGTCGGCCCTGGTGTTCTCCTCCCGCGGTATCTGCGTGATGGCCAGTCCTTTGAGTCTCTTCGAAACCGCTCGGACAAGGGCCAGGTAGGCCACCATGTTGTCTTCTCGGGCCTCATACTCCTGACTGATTTGGTTAACCACGAGCTGGGAATCACTGTACCCTTGGACCTGCTGTGCTCCCATAGATGTAGCTAACTGTAACCCTGCCAGTAGGGCTTCGTACTCGGCTTCATTGTTTGAAGCGCGGAATCCGAACCGCAGCGCGTACTCGAGCTGGATTCCGTCAGGAGAGGTCAGGATGATTCCTGCTCCGCTGCCCTGGTTGTTGGAAGAACCGTCGACGTAGAGTATCCAGGTCGGGATGTTGATCTGCAGCCCGGGCGGCAAGACTGGTATGTCGAGCTCTTCGGTCTGATCCTCTGCATAGGTAAACTCGACCAGGAAATCTGCCACTGCCTGCCCCTTGAGGGCTGTCCGGGATCGGTAGACCACTTCAAATTCTTCCAATTCCAGGGCCCACTTGACGAGTCTTCCCGATGTTTCGGGTCTGCTCAGGATCCGGCGCAACGGCTGGTCTGTGAGCACTGCAATTGTGTGGGCCTGGAAGTATGGGCGGAGCCTTCGAGCAGATGTCACGAGCGCAAAAGCGAGCTTCTCGATCCGGGAATATCTGCTTTCGGCGCCCTGGAGTGCTCGGCTTGTGTAGTACACGGGGAACTGTATCCCGTGCTCTTCCCGAACTAAAGCTGAACTGACCGCTGAAGGTGACACCGCCAAGTATAGGATCAGTTCTTCCCCCGGCGCTGGCGTTGAGAGCAGATGGGGAGAGGCCAAGTACTTTTTGAGTTCCTGGAATGCCCCCTCGCACTCCTCCGACCATTGAAACGCCTTTCGGAGGATTTTGAAGAATGGCAGGCAACGATCGGTGGCTCGGGAGACGAATCTGCTCAGTGCGGCTACCCGTCCGGCCAAACTTTGGACTTCTTTGGTTGATCGGGGGGACCTCATGTTGATGATGGCCTGTATTTTCTCGGGGTTAGCCTCGATTCCCCGCCTGCTGACAAGGTGGCCAAGGAATTTTCCGGACGAGACACCGAATGTGCATTTGGCCGGGTTCAACCTCATTCCGAACTTTCTCAAAATGCTGAAGGCTCCGGCCAGATGGTCCAAGTGGTCGGTCTCCTCGCGACTCTTGACCAGCAGATCGTCAACGTATACTTCCATAGTTTTACCAATTAGATCTTTGAACATGTGGTTGACTAACCGCTGGTAGGTTGCCCCGGCGTTCTTGAGGCCGAAGGGCATCACCTTGTAATAATACGTGCCTTGATCTGTGATGAAGGCAGTTTTTTCTTCGTCTCCGGGGTGCATGCTTATCTGGTTGTACCCGGAGTAGGCGTCCATGAAGGAGAGGAGCGAATGGCCGGCGGTGGAGTCCACAAGGAGGTCTATTCTAGGCAGTGGATAGCAATCCTTGGGACAAGCTTTGTTTAGGTCCGTAAAGTCCACGCACATCCTCCATTTTCCGTTACTCTTTTTGACCAATACGACGTTGGCCAGCCAGTCGGGATAGAGGACTTCCCGGATTGAGCCTGCCTTGAGGAGCTTCTCTACTTCCTCAGAGACCGCAATTTGCCTTTCGGGGGCCATGCCTCGTCTTTTCTGCTTCACCGGCCGGGAGTCCGGGTTGACATTGAGGCGGTGAGACATAACCCGTGAGTCAATCCCGGGCATATCTTCGTGGCACCACGCGAAGACGTCCTGGCTTTGGCGCAGGAACTGGATGAGTCTTTCCCGGAGGCTAGGCTCAAGGAGGGTACCGACGCTGACAGTCCGGTCTGGGAGTTGAGGGTCCGGGACCACTCTTTCCAACTCCTCTACCGGGCCGACTTTGTCGCTTGGGTCCCTCGGATCCATCTCCTGGACGCTGAAGGATTCTGCGACGGCGCCCTTTCGCAGGGAGCTGACGTAACAACTCCGTGCGGTCATCTGATCTCCGCGTAGGCTCCCGGGCCCCTGGGGGGTCGGGAACTTAACTGTCAGACTGTACGTCGAGACGACCGCCTTGGCTTTGTTGAGGGTTGGCCTACCGAGGATGACATTGTAGGCGGATGGTGTTTCCACGATAACAAAGTTCGCCAGCACAGAGGCTTGCTGAGGGTAAGTTCCCATGAGGATTGGAAGGTCGATGGTGCCGAGCGGCAATGTGCTGGACCCATTGAAGCCTACCAGTGGGGTCGTCACCGGTCGTAATCGATCCCGGGATATCCCTAGCTGCTCGAACGCTGAGATGAACATAATGTCCGATGAACTGCCCGTATCCACTAGTACCCTCTTGACCACATAATTGGCGATGGAGAGCGTTACAACCAGCGGGTCATCGTGGGGGCAGTGGAGATCCTGCACATCGTTGGAAGAAAAGGTCAACACGTCGGACGGCGGGGAGTCGGTGGATTGGACGTGCCAGACATCCGCCCGGGATGCCCGAGCATGCCTCTTCCTTGCCGACTGCGAATCCCCTCCGCCCGAGGTGCCGCCGGAAATCACATTGATCTGGCCGAGAGGTGGAGGCTGATCCGGAGTTCAGTTACCTTGTCGGGGTTGTCTGTCTGTTGTGACAAACTCGGCTAGGTGCCCCTGCTCAATCAGCTTCTCTATGGCCATCTTCAACTTAAAGCAGTCGTCCGTGTCGTGGCCGTGGTCCCTGTGAAAATGGCAGAATTTGTCCCGGTTTCTTTTGCCGGGGGGTGCCCTAAGCTTTGCTGGCTGCGGGAGTAGCCTCTGAGCCTCGGCAGCGGCCATTACTTCCTGGATAGGTCGGGAGAGCGGCGTGAAGTTGGCTTGGGGCTGATCCCGGCCACCCCGCTGTTGGTCCCGACCGCCTCGCTGCTGATCCTGTCTGGGCTTCTTGCCCAAGCCTTTGTCCGGCCCTTCGTGCTTGCGCTTGGACCTCGGAGACTCATCTCCCACGGTTCCGGAGCGCTTTGCCCTTAGGAATTCCTCAGTATCAATGTGCTTGCCGACCCTGTCTGAGAGTTCCACCAGGGTTGTCGGTCGGTCACGATGGAACGACGTGGCAACCTTGGTGTGTTGGACCCCTGAACAAAAGGCCATGATTGCTGCTGTCTCATTGAGATTACGGATCTGGAGCCTCTGCTGATTGAAGCGGTCCACGTATTCTCTCAGAGACTCTCCTTTGCGCTGCTTCATAGTGAGCAGCTGGGTGTCCGGCTGTGATCGGTCAAGCATCCCCACGAACTGGCTGATGAAGAGCTTGCTCAGAGATTTAAAGTCGTCGACCGTCCGGGGCCTCAGCGAATGGAACCATTGCGCGGCCGATCCCTTTAAGGTGCTGGGGAAGGCCAGGCACAGCAGTTCGTCGGTGGTCGTCACGAGTGCCATTTGAGCCTTGTAAGTGCGGACATGGTCCACGGGGCTTCCCGTGCCGTCGTAGGAGCTGAGGTGTGGCGGCTTGAATTTGCGAGGAATGGGAAACTGCGTTACCCGAACTGTGTAAGGGGATTCCGTTTCCGCATTGGTGAGATCATGCCGAGACTTGCGGCTCAACCTCTCAATCTGCTTCTGGAGGTTCTCAATCTGGGCCTTGACGTCTTCCTGCCCGGTATTTTTGCACTCTTCCGGGCGATAGGACGGATCTGATGTCGAGGCCTCCTCCTCGAAGTGTGTCGTCCTTGGGGATAGAACCCGGCTCCTACTCTGGGTAATCGTATGCCGGAGGTCCCTCCGGTTCCCGACCGGGGGGTCCTTAGCCGATCCCCGAGTTTTCTGGCCTGACCCCTCCCCTCGGGCGGCACGTCGGTTGTTGATGATGTCTCTGGCATCCTGCACCCGGCGGGGTTTTCTTGATGCCCCTGCTCGGGTACGCCTGGATGTTCGGCTGCGATCGCCATCTCCGGGGCGTTTCTCTCCCGGCTGGGACGCCGGCTGAGAGTGGGTGTGCTGTTTACCTTGCGAGACTTCACGGTCGCGCACGCTCTTCTCTGGAGGTGGCTCGCTCGCCAGGCGCTTCTCCTGCAGGGCCAGCAACATTTGGATCTGCTGCTGGGTTCGTTGTTGTCCCTCCAGGAGTTGAGCGAGCGTGTCGGCAACTTGCTCAGAGTTTATGGAAGTGGCCGGCACCTCTTGTCGTGATACTTCCGCACCGTCTGCCTGGTGCGAGGTCTCCTGGCCACTCTGAGCGGCGGTCTTCTTACCCTTCTTGGCGGCCATATCAATCAGTCAAGATTTGTTTTGGTAAGGAAACTGTCGTTTCCCACAGACGGCGCCAAACTGATGGTGCCTAGAATTAGTAAGAGAGGATTCAGAGAGAGACAAAGAAACACCAAGGAGTTGTATGTGGTTCGGCCCCGTTAATGAGGTGACCTACGTCCACGTGTGCGTCTAGGCGCTATACTAGCAGATCACCGGCGGCCTGGTGAGCCAACAATGGTGGGCGGCACTACCAGTAATACCGTCCGGGTATATGCGTTTCAGTGTATGCTCTAGTTATTAGGTTTCTCAAGATCGTTTTCTCCTTTTTTTAGAAGGGTATGGGTGGGCTCTTTTATAGATGCAAGAGTCCACCTCTACATGGAAACTTAGATCCATTAGGAAGCCTATATCAATCACAATTTGATGTGCATAAGTTAAGGGAAGATCCTTATCAGATTAGGAATCTATCGAGTTTTATTCCTAATAGGACTCTGGCCGCACAAGGAAACTGCTGGAGTTGAGCCGCGCGTCCGGGAGAGCCGCCGAAGGTCACGCCCGGGCAGTGCGGGCACCCCGAGCGGTGACGCTGGCAAGCCCAGGGTGTGGACCCCAGGGTTCTGCTTGGTCTTCGATGCTGACGTGGCCGTTGGGCCCATGCTGGATAATTCTGAGCATATCACCCTGTATTTTTGGTATATTAATAAGACCTGGTATTTCATTTCTATACTCGTATAAACTTCCTTTTCCTTTTAGTGAATTTTGATACCAATCGATTGACATATTCCCAATCGATTGACACTTTTTGATACCAATCGATTGATAAGTTATCCCAATCGATTTACATTCAACCGACTAAAAGTGATGACGTGTCAACATCCCAATCGATTGCTATTCATCTCAATCGATTGACATCGTTTTCAATCGATTGACTACAGATATCTGTTACCAATCGATTGACTTGTGTCTCAATCGATTGACATAACCTGAGAAATGTTTTCTTCTTTCCTTCAGCTTTAAACGCGTGACACTCTTAACCCCTATATATATGTTCCATATTTATGGCCTTGGGGCTGTTTTTCAGACCTTGGGAGAGAGAGAGATATATACTCTTGTGAGATATATACATATATATATATATCTATATCTACACATATATACACACCCTCATACACACACACTACCTTGGCAGCTGGGAGAAGAAGAGAAGAGAAGAGAAGAAAGAAGAAGAAAGAAAAGAGAGGAGGAGACAGAGAGGGAAGACAGAGACAGAGAAGATCAAGAAGGAGAGAAAGAGGATTTTGAAGTTTTAAAGCTTTTAACACACCCAAACGCACCCTAGGTGAGTCCTAACTCACTTGGTCCCTTTATATGAAGTTTATATAAGCTATTATGATGTTTAGATGGATTACATGCATGTTGTGTACGTTTATATATGCTATTTTTACAATCTGCTGGAGAAGACGTAGTACCAATCGATTGACATAAATCTCAATCGATTGACATCAGTTGCATCCCAATCGATTGAATAGGATTTCAATCGATTGACATCATTCCAATCGATTGACATCATTACAATCGATTGACATGTTTATCAATCGATTGATATAACTTTTGTTCCAATCGATTGAACCTCTGTTCCAATCGATTGACATGATCAGTACGTGGGTTCCTTTGCCTATTTATTATATAAGAGGTTTGGTTGTTCGATTTCTGATTCGGAAATTCCATTATGCGACTATGGGGTAGATAGGAGTAATGTGACACCAAAGATTTATGGATAATGAATAAAAAGGAATATGAAGACGTGGGTGACGTGTTGTTTCTGATATCAATTTGATGTCCGTTTTCTTTTAATCAGAGTAGTCAGGCCACATTGGGAATTTGTCATGTGTCGATTTAGAATGGAACGTAAGTAGGTTTGGTAAGTTCTGGGAATGGTACGTGGATGGACGATTGGTCATGATATGCTCTTAAAAGCGGTGAACCGGACCATGGTTCTTAAAAGCGGTGAGCTGGACCAAGAGGTCTTAAGATAGACTGGATGATCTGTGATATGCTCTTAAAAGCGGTGAACCGGACCATGGTTCTTAAAAGCGGTGAGCTGGAATCACTAGTAGATGACGTTAAGTCGTGGCAATAGATTGATATGCCTTGTTCGAAACGTTATATCCCTGAAATGCGGTGAACAGGACCATTGTTCTTAAAAGCTGGGGACAGACTGACGTGGAGTCCATGACATGCGGTGAGCAGGACCATTGCTCTTAAAAGCGATGGGCAGAATAAGGGTGTATCCCTAGAGTTAAACGATTGAGTCTGTTCATGACATCTGAATATGTTGAGTTCGGTATTTGAGTAACAAGACGATAAGGGTCGGTTTACAAGAATGAATAGAGGAACAAGATAATGTTATTTATATAATAAGATGTTAACTCGTGTTTCATAAACTTGTGTTTACTTCAGATAACTGGTACCTCGTTAGTTTATGCTCACTCAGCTCTCCGTAAGCTGACGGCCTTTTATTGCCTGGACATTCCCCGTCCAGAATATCCTGCCCCTTATTCTGCAGGTAAGGACCAGTACACTGAAGATTATTATCCAGAGGAGGGCCCCACCGATGACGGTTACACCAGGAAGGATTATCCTTATGCCAGTTGAAGACTGAAGATGTTATAGTTAGATTTAATTTCAGTTGTTCTGTTAAACTTTTGTTAACGGGTACTTGGGCATTTGTTGTCTTCAGACCTGTTGTGATCCTGTGGACCATACTCTGATATTTTGTAATAGTTAGCACTGTGTGCTATTTTTCAGTTGAGTACTGTTGCTTTTCTTTTGGACTAGTACTGCGTGGTGTGGATTATTAGTGACTTTCACCTGTCATTCCTTATGGACCCATAAAGGAAATTTATTTTTCTCTATTTATGCTGCTCCGGGGCGTGACACCCTTAATCACAACTAGAAAATCACACCCATAAAGATGGAGATAAGTAGAACAAGAACGACACAACCATGAAAGAAAAATCAAGTAAATCAACACAATAATATTTAAATGTAGTTCGGCCCAACAATATCTACGTCCACGTGCAAAGGTAATCACATCGATTAATATGAAGATTACAAGTACTCAAGACCTCACGTGTATAATTCTTTAACCAAGGTATATGACACACACAATTGCTTGAAACTTATCTCGTCCTCATTAGTTTGTAGCCCTCTCTTGTGTATGTAGAACGTGGGTTTTTCAAATCCCTTATCTATATTTATATAGATTGTAGAGTCCAAATCTTAATTGTAGTAGGTTTTACCCCTATGGTAAGTCTTGTATAACAATGAATACTCTCACAAACATTCCTATATAAAATAGCTAACTTCCACCATTAAAGTAATTCTTATTTGATAAGAAAATCACCAAATAAGGAATCAAATCATAATTAAAAAACAATTTCACTAATGAAATTTTAGGCCCATGAGCCTTTATAATTTGACAATAAGGCAATTGCTGGGTTTCTGACTAGAGAAGAAAAATAAGAAGGGAGTTATGTAGTTTTTTGCTCCATACTTAGAGAAAATTATAATAAAGAAAAAATTTAAGATATTATTTGTATCTTAAGAAAAAAAGAAGGGAATTGACTAGCAAAATTTAAATGTTGTTAGATTAATTCTAACCATTTTCATTTCTTTTGTGGTTTCGTTAGTCTTTGTTTAGTTGATGGATGTAGTAAAGCTCTATTTAATTTTGTGAATTTAGTGAGGGAGAAAGAAAGAAAAAATATTTTCTCATGTTATTTGGTTTCAAGGTAAATAGCGATGAAAATGGGAAGGAAAAGAAAATGGTACTCCCTCCGTCCTTTTTTTTTAGTCCACCTTTGGAAACTCAACTTATTAAGGAGACAAAAAGAATCTACACATACTTTCCACAATTGCCCCTAATCATTGCAATAACTTTTTTAGTTTTGTCTTGGTGTAGATTTCAAGAAAGGGTAATTTTGGTAAGTAATTAAAAATTGTATGCCAATTTAGGAAAGTGGACACTAATTTTGGGACATCTCAAAATAGAATATAGGACTCAAAAAAAGGGACGGAGGGAGTAGCTGGTAAGGGCACATTCAATTTTTAATTAGGGCACCTAATTTTAAGTTAAAAAATCAAATTTTTACCTTTTACTTTAATTAGTAAGGACACCTCACTAATTGTACTACATATTATATTTTACAAATAAGGCTTAACTACATTTTACACCCTCCTAGTTTGCCCTTTGTATTAATTTGGTCCCTGGTTTAGAAATTTTCATTTAGTCCATGTAGTTTCATACTTGTGTCATTAGTCACTCAAAACACTTTTTTGTGACAATTTTTTTTACTTTCAGTGACAAAATTATTTGTCATTAAAGGACTTATTGGACTTATTTGTCACACTTATGAAATTACAGGGACTAAAGTAACACTTTCTAAATTACGGGGACCAAATTGACACAGGTAACAAACTACAAGGGTGTAAAATGTATTTAATGCTTACAAATAAACTTAAATCATCCCAATTGACAAAAATCAGTGCAAAATAAACTTGGACCACCCCAGTTGAAACTACTTCTATATGAAATTAATCATTTCAACTTTGGCTACTTTAACATAAGCCCTGCATCATAGTTTGTAATTACGACAACCATATCTAATCTAATACCAACATCTTGAGCCCAATAGACAAGCTCTGATTGCGAGTCAAATGCCTACATATTTATTTAAAAAAGACAATGCAAGAATAATTTAAATTTAATTATTAATGTATTAAAAATGGCAAAATATCCACCTTATCAATGAAAAAATATAGTGTTACATCGATATCTACACGTTGGTTTTCCATTATATTTGGTAAAGGTACCAAATAATTTTCAACATCTTCTATTCTTAATTTTCAACAGAACCAAATATAAAAGATTAAATGCCTAGAACCAAAATGAGAAGAGACAAACTCTGATTCTAACACAAACAAAAGGAGATCAGATGCTAGCAGACTCCATGTTCATGAATTCATTGAAATTATGACACTAAAACAAAACTATGAAACAATAAAAACAAAACGTGACTGCAATGGTTCTTTGACAATTTCACGTAAACACATATTCGAGCAGTTGGGTTAGTCTATTTCTCGTGTAGTATATTTGTTATCAGTTATATGTACAAACTAAATTAATCACAAATCAAAATTTCAGAGAGTCGAATTTACAGATTAACCAGGGTTTCTAGACATATGTTTTCTATTGTTTATAATAAACCTAAAATAGTGCATAGTTATAAATTCACATAGAATAAAAAATCAAGAAGAAGAAGATCAAAAGTTAAGGAAGAAAAAGAAAGAGAGAACCCTTGCTTAGAAAGCAAAAATAAATAAAACCTAACCTTCTTAAATATATAATTTGTGGGAGATGCCCTTAAAAGAAACAGTAAATATTTTTTTTTTAACTTAAAAAAGGTGCTCAAATTAAAAATTGAACTTGCCCCTTACCCGCACCCAAAGAAAATATACTTGGAAATAGATTATAATTTTTTAATCCTGCGAGTTACTTTCCTCCCTTATTTCTGCGACCACGTCCAAGGGTATACTCCTCCAAAGGGAACTCCGATCGATCTGTGATACAACTACTTTGGTCCAAAATCCATTTTACATATATAAACATGGTGAACAAAAGTGTATAAATTAAATACATAATAGAGACACACATGTATATATATATATATTGGAATTACAATTCTTTATCTATGTTTCCTTCTCGTAATTCTTGCTTGCCTGAGTAGACGCATTGCCTCAAATACATTTATATAATTATATTGCTCCAGTGAGTTGTTTTGTTTTCTTCACTCTATGCTATGAAGAAATAGTCATCATTTAAAATTAAGGTACCAATCTACAACCCACAATATTGCTTATTTTACCTTTTGAACTTTAAAAACTATAAATTATAAAAATCCCCAATCTTTCAAATTTTTGGTTTTTTTCTTTCACGCTCCGTTTGTTTTGATATAAAATATTTTATAGAAAATGCTTTGAAAGCATTTTTCGGAAAATATTTTACATCAAAAAGCATTTTTCGAAAAATATTTTACATATTTTCCAGAAAACATTTTACAACAAAACAAACGGAGTTTCAGTAAGCATATCTGAATTCATTGTGGCCTAGCTCTCATAAAAAAAATGTATATATATATATATATATATATATACAGTCAAGCTCTAAAGAGGACGATGTAACAACCCTAAAATTTTTAAGTGTGTAAATAATTATTTTAATAATTATTTTTAGTTAGCAATATTATATGAGTGTACCTATGTAAGACATGTGTTTGAAAAATTTAAGTGTTTGGTGGACATATCAATTAAATCATGAGTGGGCGCGTTTAGTTTGGGAGTTATATTTTATTAATTTATATTTGTTAAAAAAAAAGTGAATGGTTGATATGTATTTTTGTTATATAGCGTTTACGGGCCCGCGAATGTGTTAAATAATGTAATTAACATTAAAACTTAGTACCGGGATCATGGGTACCCATTGGGCTACTCATTTTAACACTTTGTACTGCATTTTGGGCCCACATGAGTCTCTTTTGTGAGCCCATTAGACAAAAAACGGGATTTATATATTTGTGTGTGTTTTATTGGCATGCATTGTGTGTGTAGTGTACATATATACTTATATTAAAAACCCTAGCCCCCATATTAAAACAAAAAGGGAAGAGAAGAAGAGAGAACAGACGTTTATGTGTGTGTGTGTATGTGTGTGTGTGTGTGTGTGTGTGAGAGAGAGAGAGAGAGAGAGAGAGAGAGAGAAGAAGAAGAAGAAAAAGAAGAAGAAGAAGAAGAAGAAAGGAGAATGGTCTCGGGTTCGTGGACACGTGGGGAATCGCGGAGCATTCGTGGGTATCGATTTTTGATCAACGAGGTGAGTTAAATTTTTGTGTATCCGAGTATATATATATACACGTATGTATATATACATATACACGGGAGTAAATTAAATTAGTATATGTTTAATTTAATTATTAGGGTTAAATCTTTGTAATGGATACGTTGTTATTGTTGAAGTAATCTAGATATTTTCTTTTCCCTTCGTGTGACTTTGTGATTATGACATTAGGGTATTCGAAAGGGTTAGGTAAATAGTTAGTTTGATAAAACTATATGTGAAATATTCATGGTGATTAAGAACTATATGTGAAATTTGTTTTTTTGTAATTTATACAGTTGCAGAAACTTGAGAAAATTATTAGAAAATCGTAGCTTTGAATTTGAACATTCTGTCCGCGCTAGTCTGTAGGAAACGCGATTCTGCACACTTTTCGTCTAATGGAGTTTTTCCTGATTCTGCACCGTTTGGGCAGAAATTGAAGATTTCAGTAGCAGTTTTTAGTATATTAAAATGTACGAAATTGGAGAAATATGATTCGTTGTGTTTTTTTTATTCATTCGTATGACTTAACGAAAATTACTTAGAGATACATGAATTCTCATATAATGTTGAGCTATAAAAAAAAAATGGGTGATAGTCATTAACGTTGAGTCCGATGAAAATATTGTGGAACGATTGTTATAATACTTTACAATATGAGAATTTGAATTTTTATTATGGGTTTCATGTCGGCTAATTTTGAATGTTGGGTTGAGGATTATTGTACCTGAAATAACTAACCTTATTGTGTGAACATTTTGATAACAATGAGTAAATTAGATACGTTGAATAGTATATTGGGGATCTTGTAATTTGATTAGAAATTATTGAGGGAAGAATTGTTACGGGTTAATTGATAAAACCCTCTATTGTAAAAAATTGGAATACATCTAAAAGTTAGAGATGTGATTGGATTTAGAGACAGAACTATGTGATAAACGTGAAATTCACAATTATTGGGATAATACGAACGATAAGTGATAATTGCAACATGGTTCTTTAGTGTTCACCGCTCCCCGTTATTGTGTTATTGTTTTTGGTAGCTCGCACTATTTTGCCAGTGGCTTCGTGATCAAGCTGGCTTAAGACTTGTTGAGTGTACTTTTTTGCCAATGGCTTCGTGATCAAGCTGGCCTAAGCCTTATGCTCGGCTTATATTGTATAGATGTCTAGGCATATTGACCGACCTTCCGTTGTGTATACCTGGTTTGATTGATACCCCAACCAAACTGGCACCGGAGTGGATGTTGGTAGTATGTCTGGGCACACATGGGATATATGTGTGGGCTGTACCATGGAGGGTGGTCAAGTGGTGAAGCTAGGGAATGCAAAGATAAATTAAGGCTAATAAGTAATGAATATGAATTATTTCATAAGACTGGTCAGCGTGGAATAATGAATGCGACGTTTGAGTTAGAATGTGCATGATTTGTATACGGTATTGTTTGCTTGGTTTGTGATCTTTCAATTTGCAGGATGGTGGGCCCACTAATATTTTACAGGTTTGGCTCACCATAAGTAAATGGGTAAATATGAAATTTATAGTAGCTTTGAATTTTGGGCAAGAAACTACTTGCCACCACATAAATGGAAACTACTCTTTTGTCCAAATATGTGTGTGTGGAACTATCTGTCTTGGCCCAATAGTGTTGTAATGTGGTTTGTAGTCTACGGGTTCAGGTAGGAGCCCTCAGATTTTATTATTTTTGTTTAACTCATACCAGTCATGTGACTGACCCAAGTGTGTTATGCATTCGGGTGCGTTTCTGTTTGAAACGTAGTTGGATGGCATGTGGAGGATATTGCTTTTGATGATGTGACCGATGTGCTTGGCTGTGGAGTCTTTGGGCATTGGAACGTTGTAGTTGCTCTGACCATCGGATGTATAGACTTTATTTCTTTTTTTTTCTTTTTTTCTGAACTTTGTAAAAAAATTTATTTAACGAACTTTGTATTCCTTTTGTAAATTAAAATGATATTATATTTGTAGTGGAATATTATTTCTTTTATAATGAAATGGAGGATTGGGAATATAAGTTTAATAATACATAGTTTTTATATTAACATAGGATCACGTGTCCTTATTTAATGAGTATTAAATTTTATTTTCAATAATTGTCTATTAGCCTGTGTGAGGGTGTCACTCTCGGTGTTTTGGAAATTGAATATTAGTCTGGATACATGCTCTGGATTAAATATTTGGTTGTCCAAAAGTCGGGGTGTGACAGACGACCTCTCCTTATTAAAGAGAGGGCCTCTGTTTTGACCGTCGGATCGTGTTTAAAAACTGTGAAATGACAACACTGCCCTTAATGAAAACACGATCTGGCGGCCAAAACAGAGGTCATCTCTTTATTAAAGAGATAACGCCCTCTTTAGAGAAACTTCGTATATATATATATATTTATGAACAACTATTCTTTAGTTAATAATTACTAGAAAAAAAACTATTTGGTGAACATGTAAATAATGTCCATAGCCATAATGATATGCCTTCGTCGAATCACTAGTTGCTCCAAAAACTCCAGCTATTAGAAAATGAGTCCAACAATGTATATCAAGCTTCAAACCTCCTTCCCTTAGGTGCGACCTCCTCTCTCACGTAGAGAGAAAACAAACGAATTGAACTCCATCAACTTCATGAGACAAACAACCAATTGCAATATGCAGACTACAACGGACCGGGGAAATTTGAACATATGAGACCTCCCACAAACAAGGCTATGATACGATATTGAATCACGAGTTGCTCCAAAAGCTTAAGCTATTAGAGAATGAGTCCAACAATATATATCAAACATTCAAGCTTCAACAGCTTGCCTCGACTTTTCTGTTTTGTTTTACATTCTTTTGGTCATCTTCTTTCAAACCTACTATTGATATTTTTTCACTATGTATGATTTGCAGCAATAGAACATGGTTTCACTTCCGAGCTGGTATATGAATAGATGCAAGCAATTGAACTGGGGAAGGGAAATCCATTGATATACTTTGGAAGCCCAAGCAAAGAATATAGAGGTGAAGTTTTATACTCACAACTCCGTCACACAAATCTTCGGTTGCCATTAATTTTAACTGCATTTCTTTCAAAGAAGTTGTTTTTCTGTTGTTTGATGTGAATTTATTTCCTTCCATGTTCTATCATATAGGAAGACTTCTTTTTAACAATCATAATTATTGTATGTTTCATTTATATCCTGGGGTATGCCCTTGTATTCTTTTGTAGATGCCGTTTTGACTTTTTTTTTTTTTGGTTTCATTTAGATGTTGCTTCTTTCAAGAGAATTAGCTTGAATTTTAACAAATCAATCAAAACAAAAGATTAAGAAATGAGCTGCTCAGGCCATAACTGTTGATTTCTTATTGACTAGTGATAGATGATAAGTAAAGACCATTGTAATTCAAAATGATGAAGACAGCCAAATGAAGTTTTCTTATTTAACAGGCAGCTTATTTAGCTAGAACTTGAACTTATATACTCTATAATGCAAATATCTTCTCGTGAATGTCAAACTTCTCAGTAGTGGACAGTTGGGGCTCCTACAAAGCACAAATACAAACCCCAATATTAGCAACAATTAGAGAAAAATTCCTTATCCTTAAGCATGATTACAAAATGATTTAAATTTCCAAGGTAACGTGTTTGAAAGTATAACATACCTTTGCATCATTAGATATATACAGATAGGTATTTAGACAATTTTATTAAGGCTTAACAACAAAATATACCCATGAAGTTTGATCCCTATCTCAACTTAGTCCTTCTGTCTCAAAGGTCATAGTTTTGTTTTTCTCAATGCGGTCCCTGAAGTTTTAGAAGTGAGTCGAATCAATGCAATTGTCCCATTCTGTCAAAATATTGGGTGGAACTTCACCATGTGCATGCTCAAACAATGGAGAACTTGGACCTTAGGGTTTAGATTGATAAAGACAACTTGACTCTCACTTTTGCTTCATTAAGCCGCTCATGAGCTGCACATGGTAAAGTTATGTCCAAATTTTTGACGAAATGGGACAGTTGGATCGATTTGACTCACTTTCAAAACTCCAGGGACGAAATTGTGACAATCAAAACTATATGGTCTAAATTGAGACAAGGACCAAACTTCAGGGCTATATATATATATATATATATATTTTACAATTAAGCCTTTTATTAATTGTGTTTTTGAGTTGATACTAGATTTCTGCTTGAGGTGATTTGTCCATGTCTTAACCAAAATGCAATTTGTATGAAAGAATTATTACATGATATCAAATGGAGAGAGGAAAAGACAGACAAGATGTGGGTTTGGATTTGAGAAATGACATGACTGCCTCTGTTTATAGCTTTACATAAAGTGGAGAAGACTAGAGACACTGTTTCAATCTAACCCACCTCAATCACTTGGTACTAAGGTGTGTTTTGAGTTGAATTGAGATAATTGTTAAGTCTTAAACTAAATCATCACTCTCTTATTTTAATGGGAGTACTGCAACCGAATCGTATGCACTCTAATAAAATATATTTGAGGGATTTTGGCAATAGTTTTTGGAATTTGCAAGTGATTATATATGGAACTCCAAATTAAAATGAAAATAATTGGCAAATCAGATTCTGCAATTCAATCGCAAACTGTTACCTTGGGCAGCTTTTGGTCTCTTTTTTTGGGCGATTAAATCGAAGAAGCAGAAACTGTGCCAAACAGCCTCTTAGTGTCTATAGCACTTCAGACAACTTGTTTATGTATGTTGCCTGCACTATGCACTAATAACAAGAAATTGGATATGCAACATCCTTGTAGAAACATACCTGTGCTGTAGAAACTTCAGCTCCTCTTTGAGCCTCTTGAACTTTGTTGCGTATGGCACTAAGTAAGCTACCATATGTTGATCTTGGTTCAGTTTCCACAGCTTTGATGAAGCTATAAGTCATTGCACCAGTTGAGTTGCCTGTGAAAGCCTGTGCCACATGATGTAATACACTGTGATATTGAAGAATATAGGGGGATTTTTTTTGCCTGTATTGTTTATGGGCCTAAATACATTTTACCTCTGTGGTTTAATTCATTTTTACTTTGCCCTCTTATAGTTTAAAGTTGACACACTTAGGGTCCGTTTGATAAAACTGAAAATTAAGTATTGAATTTTAAGCACTGAAAATTTTAAGTAATAGAATTTACAATATTGAAAACTGTGCTTCATTTACTGAAATAAGTTGCATTCAGTGATTATTTTCGGTAGAAAATTTTTACTTAAAGTTTTCAGTAGATTTTTCATTGTCTTTTCAATTAAGTGGTATATTATCAAATGTACTGAAAAGAAATAAGTGTTGAAACTTTTCATTTTCAGTACTTAATTGGTTATTAAACACACCCTTAACCTCCATATGGTTGTGGGTTAAGTGCAAAACCTAACGATATTAATTTTTTACTTGAAATGACAAAAATACCCTTCATTTCAGGCTCAACCACAGATGGTTGAAGTGTCAATTTTGAACCATAGTGGGGTAAATTAAAAATGACTCTAACCACGGGAGATAAAATGTATTTAATTCGTTAATTTTGACGGAAAACTCAACGGTTTCATTTCAAACGCAACTAAAGGAGTAAGTGTCAACTATAGTGGGATAAGTGAAAATGAATCTAATCACTGGGAGATAAACGTATTTAACCCTTGTTTGTAATTACAATCTTAAAATGCGATACATTTATCTTAGATTGTTTGACTCTTTACTTTAGGTTTGAGCTTCTAACCTTGATAGTTGTTTTCCATAAAAGTTCTTTAGATGTGTATAAATTATAGTAGTATAAATCATACGGTTGATCCGAACTGATTGGGATATAAAGTTTGATTTGATTTGAATGTTTGATTAGTATCTAAAATTTAAAGCACAGAATGACAAAGCGATGCATTGAATATAAGTATTAAAGGCTATTATCAGTCTGGAAAAGCAAAATCATAAATAATGAGAAGAAAATGATGGTTCGACTAAATAAACATATAAATGCTAGACTAGTCTACTATAGTTACATATATAAGAGCATCTCCAATGCAAAAAGCTATTTCTAGCATTATTATCAGATTATAAGCCTGAAATCCTAGTATTCATTTGGCTACTTAGGTTTAGTTTGGCTTCTAAGTGATTTTTTAAAAATAGTTTTTGAAATTTATTATTGAATTATTAAATAATTTTGTATAAATAACACATTCACTACACCAAAAACGCTAAACTGACACTGTTTAAAACAGTGCCTGACCAAATCTGGCACTGTTTTTTTCAGTGCCAAAAACAGGGGATCCAATTTTTTTGGCACTGTTTTGAACAGTGCCAAATTTTGGTCAAAGGGTACCAGATTTAGAGATTTGGCACCCTTTTTTGGCACTGCTATTAACAGCACCAAAATTTCAAGATAACTGGTTGACACGTGGCAACCACGTGTACATGTCGGGTACATTTATCTGGCACGCTTTTGGCACTGCTAAAAACAGTGCCAATTTTCATTCAGTGTAAAAAAAAAATAATTTCATCTGGCACGGTTTTGAGCAGTGCCAGATTTATTTCAAAGAGAACCAAAATTTAGCAGCATCATAGCACCAATATATAAAATACCTATAGCACCTGTATCAAAAATAACACTTCTAATCACAACTACAAATAACAATCAATATATAATAAATCCCCAATATATAGAAAATAAAAACCATAGTAATCCAACATTTAGTGTATACATGAAACATAATAAACCAACATATAAATTCAAAATAATGTTCCTAACACAAAATAGAACCATGGAAATCCAGCATATAACTGCTTCATTCTTGGATTTTGCTATTCCTCCTAAGCTTGAACCCGCATCACTCCTTTCTCCGTCAAATGAAGAAATATCTGTATCTTCAACATTAGAAAGGAAATCCTCAATATACTTTTCTGCCTCTTCTATAAGATGCTTAGACGTCCTATTTTTGTCATTATTCCTCTGCAATTAACACAATAATTTTGTCAACATTGGTCCAATGCAAGCATACCAATACATCACACACAAACAAATTAATTAAATAATAGGGAATCAAAAGGATTATAATCCTGCAGCAGCAAAATACCAATATTTATCGACTATACCTCTCTGGGTAGTAAAGTATTTTCAGCAACATCAAAGCTATTTGTGTCAGGAAGCAATTTCCACACAATCTTAGAAAGCTCCTTACCACGTTGCTCCTCCAGTAGTATCTCAGCTAATAGATCTTGTTTACGCTTCTCCCTACCACACAATCTTAGAAAGCTCCTTACCATGGTTTTGGCTAATGGGATGCTTATGAATTTGATAAGTGTCCATTCATAACTTGTAAAGCATTTTTAATACAAAAAATCCATCATCTTGACGAGTTTACTTGAAAATTGGAAAACTTCATGATGATTCTCCGTACGTGTTCATTCCTATATTTCTTAAGATGATATAACTAACGCCTTTGTTTCACTGTTTAAATTGCTACAATTATTCAAAATGAACTAATTCAAGATGACTTTTCTACATCAGAATGCATCACAAATTTTGAATAGACCCATTCAAATCCATGTGATGGGCAGACAGTCCATAAGTGAAATAACAAACCAGAAACAATAAGTCAATCTTTAAAATCATACTCCTTCTGAGGTCCTTTATTCTATTTTGGGATATCCAATTTAAGAGTCCACTTTGAAAAGTCAAGGTACTTTAACTAGAGATTTTCAAGTTTACTCTTTGTTCTTTAAAATTCTCCCCCTTTTCATTTAATGTGACATGAAATTTTAAACTTAGAAGAAGGGAAATGATGAAATGGTGAAAATTTTTACTACACTAAAATAAGTTTCCTAATTCAAATAGTTGGAATTCCAAAAGGGTTCAGTAATTTGGGACGGAGGGGTATGAAAGCCAGCAGATTCCTTTTTATTATTCTAGTTACCGCTTTGTGTCCTTTAGATCTTGCCCAGCCACTACTTTCAGCACCAACTCTCATTTTGCAGTTCCTTTTTGTTACATGATAGACAACAAGCCTATGAATATAATAAGTCACTCTAAAATAGAACGGTATAATACCAAAATAAAAGGATTACCTTTCCGTTTCACTTCTACTGATGGCTCTGCCGTTGCATGCCTCATTAGCTCAAGTGCCCCTTTAAAATTCTTGTGCCTCAGTTCCATCTCTGCCCATTCACACCAAACACTAGCCAGATTATCCACAGCTTTATAATTGACCTACACTAGTTTATCAAAAATGACTCTCGCATTGGCGACATCTTTGTGGTATGAGACACCTATAACTCAATAATTTCGAAAGCCATTGGCACTAACTATGCAAAACAAAAAGCCAGGATAGCTTTTTCCTGTCAAAGAAACCAAATGCAATCACTAGTGCTTGGCATTACTCTCAAAATTTCAAAATGAACACATTCCCAGAAGCTGAAAACTAATATGTACATGCAGACACATTTTGTACCAGGGTTACATCCGGATAATGTGACGAAAACACTTTTGCTCACCCAAAATATGGTTCACTAATACTCACCCAAGCATCCCATTAGCCAATGCAGTGGGAACCCAGGATTAAACAAATGAAGGTTAATCCTGAGTCCCACTGCATTAGCCAATAAAATGCTTGAGTGAACCATTTTTTGAGTGAGCAAAAATGCTGTCTAATGTGACCTCACTTCCAGCCACCGGTATATCCACACGTTTATAATGTTCCGTGAATTAATTTATCCGTATAAATCTAAACATGCCTGGAAACATGTTATCACAATAGACTGTGGTACCGCATGCCACGTCATATGACACAATTCACAAAGCTTTTGAAAACCAAAGTTACAAATCATCGCTTTGTTCTTCAAACTTGAAACAAACTATTCATTCCTATCTACTTTGGTAATCCCACGACTGCAGCGGCAATTTAAATATATTTTATCAGTTGTCTACTATTTGTTTTTTGTTGGCAGCTTGAAAAGCAGTGTATAAAGATACTACTTATATATTGCAATGAATTGAGAAGCAAACAAAAAGCATATATTGCAAATAATAATAATAATAATAAAAGATAAAATAATTGAAGACCCTACCAATCAAAAACTCCTAAGCAAATTGGGGATGCAAAAACTGGTTAGTAGGAGATGACATTAAGAAGAACTTAAAGCAAAAGAAGTTGGGCAACCAAATAATAACGTGCAATCAAGGCAGTTTTTTTTTTTTAAATAAAAAGTGCATCTAAATGTGCTAATACGTTTGGTGGCAACATTTTAAAAGTGCAAACTTCTGCCTACTTTTCATTATTACCCTTAATCCAGAATTTAAAACTAAATACATATAACATAATAACATATATTATAGTGTATAATTCTAGAGTGCAAAATAGTGAGTTAAAACAAATTAAAAGTATAAAACAAATTAAAAATAATCATCTGTAACTAATAGGTCAAATAAACTACAATGGTAAGAATTAATATTGGGAATTATTATTTTGTTAGTAGTATGTATGAGCCCTAAACAATGCTAGCATCAGTGATAGAGCCCAAAATAAAATAACAATAATAATAATAATAAAACCGAAAGAAAAAAAATGCCAATTTGGTTTAATGTGATTTAATGTAATATGTAATGCAAAAAAATTAAAATTAAAAATTATGAAAATCATTAGAAGTTGACATGTGGCGGAAGCTTTTGCTTCCGCTTTCATATATATATATATATTAGATTAGATGAGGGATAAAATTATAATTGTGTGTCAAAAATTCCTAATGTGATTTAATGTGATTCCAAATCCAAGTCAATCACTACTTAATGTGATTTAATGTAATATGTCATGCAAAAAAATTAAAATTAAAAATTATGAAAATCATTAGAAGTTGACATGTGGCGGAAGCAAAAGCTTCCGCTTTCATATATATATATATTAGATTCTGTGTGTGTGTGTGTGTGTGTGTGTGTGTGTGTGTGAGATTGGGCTAGTTCATAGTGACAGGAGCTAAATGCTCCAAGATATAACAATGAGTGGATTGAATTTTAGTAACTAGATTTCGTAATTCCGGACCTGGCTCAAAGAAAATATTGGTTTTGTTCGTGAATTTAGGGAAAGAAAATTGAAGAAACCACAAAGTAAATCAGTTTCTTGTTTGGTCACTATGAAAATGGTGAGAAAATATGAAGCTAAAGAAAATAAAGTGAAAAGTTGTTTTATTTTCCCTTCAATTTCTTTTCATTTTTCTTAATATTCTTATAAGAATATTTTCTGTGTGGAATTTTAGTTCACTAGTCTATATCTATACAACTTACAAATCATTATAGTATCACATGTTCAACAGAATTTAATCTAAAATTTAGAGTTACTGTAGATGTTTGTATACATACTTTAATATTTAACTCGAAAACCACATCCCTTGTAGCCAAGTGGTAAGGTTCTTGGGCGTACTACTTAGGAGGTTTAGTGTTCGAGTCATGGGAGCGTGGCCACTAAAGAATTAACCCGGTTTAGTGCGATTTAAGGTGCTCTATTGTACGTGGTATTTGTCACACTGACCTTCACTACCTCAAGAATGAATGGGGCTTCTCTTCCTATCCTCTTGTACCAGGGTAATTCCTTCTCCCTAGAATTAGTAAAATATTATTCTATTATTCGGCAGTTCATCAGAATAAAACCAGTTAACTAACTTCACCAATGCTTCCCAACTAACCGGGACCTTTATGGTCTATGATTGGCTGCATCAATAAAATTAAGGAAGAAAAAAAAAATTCACACCGAGTGAAGAAATCCATATAATATCATAGGTAAAGGACGAGAACCATGAAACATTCTTCACTCGAAGGTAAAATAAATATGAGCTAAGCACCTCTCTTGCATGCCTGATTGGAACATAGCTCGCAAATAGTCACAACTTGACAACAATATAACCTTATGAGCATGCATATGTGGCAATTGTAAAGAGCAAACACTGCAAGTCCAATGCACCACTTCAGTTGATTTAGCTTCCAAGATGATGTCCCTGAAATTGGAAAACAGACTAAATTGAAATCTTGTTTTCAAAAAGAGAATACACATATGAACTCTTTCCTTCTTATCCTTCTGAAATGCAAATCTACAGAGTCGAGCACCAAATTAACAAGTACCCTCTAGCAATTTTTATCACCCTAATGATTAGACATACCACAGATTATTCAAGTTTGCTGGTCTTAAAGATCCAAAAATCTCCCTATTCTCAAAAGGACATGCTAATGTTCAAATGAATGAGGTACCTAGCAGAGTCCTAACAAACCCAAAGTGCAGTTCCAATCACGTGTGACCAGATCTGCACACACACATAGAGATCTGTACATACACACACTTTAATACATAACATACACATAGATCCGTCTGTATCTACACACATGGGGGAAAATCACACAGATCTAGCTACGAGAGAGAGTAAGAGCAACAGAGAGACGAACCTAAGAGAGACGACCGGCGGTGAACGCGATGGTGAAGACGAGCGTGCGGTGAGGAGAGAAGCCGTGAGAGCCAGAGGATTGTCGTCGCCGTCGTCGCACTCCTAGGGTTTTGCCAGCTCGTGGCTTGTGCTCCCGTCGCCGTTGTGGATTTCAGACTAGAGAGGGCCAGAGAGAGAGAGGGGGATTTACTGGAGAGAGAGTCACATTTGGGGGTTTTTTCTCCCTCTATAAGGGTTCTTAGGAGAGAGAGAGAGAGAGAGAGAGAGAGGGGGAAACGATTGGGGGTTTTGTTTTTTTTTTTCTCTCTTTTTTCTTTTTTGGGTAAAAGCATAAGTTATATTTTCAGTCAACTCTCATTTGGGGGGAAATTTTTTGGGATTGGTTTGGCACGCAAAAATTTTCAAACTGGCACTGTTTGAAACAGTTCCAAATTTGGCACTGTTTTAAACAGTGCCAGATTGGCCTAAAATCGTGCCAAATTTTGGCACTGTTTGAAACAGTGCCAGATTAAATTCGCGAAAGGGTGCCAATTTGCCCTTTTTGGTGTAGTGATTACTCTTTAAAATAAAATAAAAAACATCATCAAACTAAAAAGTAACCGTCAACTTTTAAAAGCGAGCTTTGTGACTATTAGTTAGCAATTAGAAATCCAACTTGGATAACTGTTGGACACAGACTTGGAATTACATATTCACTCTGTCCCATATTAAGAGTCTTTGATGTCATTTTTTGATGTCATTTTTTGATGTCCCATTTTAAGAGTCCTCTTTAAAAAGTCAAAGTACTTTAATACATATTTTCCAAATTTGCCATTTATTATATCCAACTCTTCCCTCTTTTTTTTTTTTTTATGTGACACTATCATTTTGAATTTCAAAAAGGACAATGTTGAAAAGTTGAAAATCTCACTAAAATTAAGGTTGTCCCCTTAATAAGTTAAAATTCACAAAAGAGACTCTTAAAATGAGACGGAGTGTCACAGCCCGGTCCCACAATAGCGGAACCGAAGCCCGTGGCACGCCACCGAGGCTAAACCAATTCATTAACGTTCCCAAAAATTAGTTTGAAGAACACATGCAGCGGAATAAAACAAGTCATTTTGAAAACCATCTGTCCAGTCGACTGATCCTCGGATCCAGTCGACTGATCCTGGTCCAGCAGAAAGTTGGGTTTTAAAACACCATCCAGTCGACTGCTTTCTAAACCCAGTCGACTGGGGCTTCAAATTTTCAGTCGACTGATAAAGTCCGGTCGACTGAAGGTTGGCCTGAACAAAATATTTGAATTGAAAACTATGATCCAGACGACTGTGTCGGGGACCCAGTCGACTGATCCCCTGCGAAACAATGCAGTGAGTTGCTGGAAACAGAGGCCCCAGTCGACTGTTTTCTCAATCAGTCGACTGATTTATGGCAGCTTCTCCTTCTGCAGCATTTTCCCAAGTTTTAAAAGCTTCCTAACTTTCACCAATGATCAACCATTCAATTCAAACTCAGTCCAAAGTAATTCTAGCTGTATTAAAACATTACCAAACATAATTACAACATGTTATAGCCCATTACAACGTTCTAGATCCATTCCATCATATGAAGTTAAACATGGTTTAAAACAACCAAATTCTTATTACAACATTACTATTATCCCAAAACTACAAGATTTATCATTTAAGTTGCCTTCCAAGCGAACTCTAAAACCCACGTACTCACTTCTCCGATTCCTCGCCAGCATTTATACCTGCAATGGTTATTTGAATAACCACACATATTTCGATTTGTTTAAGCTAAAGCTTAGTGAATAAAACAACATATGCACATGAATGATAAACATGTCCGCATTCACATCTCTACATTTCATACTAGTCACCGGAGACTCACGTGCCCGTCCATACTCCCAATCCGCGACTCCTCGCCAATAAGTCCACGCGAAAGGGTAAGACTCACGATTCTACAAACAATCGTGCGACCTTAATGCCTATGTCGGCTCCACAAAATGGCACGGTGACCACGTGCTCCTTCTGACCCAAATAAACAACTTAACATGCTCAAATACATATCACCATACTCGCGGAATTCAAAACATATCACCGTGCTATTGAGCCTACTTATCAATATAAATGCCCAATATGAACTACACAATATATCTCTAACAATTAATACATGCTTATTCACACAAAACATGAATACATGTCAAGAAATCATTCCAAAAAACATAGTTGAATCACTCACCTCCAAATAACGCTCCTATAATTCAATTCAAAGAAAGCCCGTGCACAAAGAACGTGCAGAAGTCTGTCTAGTAAAATTCCTATGGATCAGAATTCCATTTATCAATTTTTATGAAAAATTCTAGAAAATAACTTTTCGGAAAACTTAGCCAAACAGGCCCTAACCTATATCAAAACGAAGCTCTTACCTCGAGGAGCTCGAATATGAAATATGGGAGAAACCAGACTGACGGAAGGTCGTCGTTTGGCGTCGCAAAGCTCTTAAGCAATCAAATCTCCCTCTAGCCTCCTTTAGAACTTTAGGTTAGAAGTGATGAGAAATATCTCATCCATCCCTATCTATATATAGGCAACACTCTTGGGAAATACGTTTACCTCCCCACGAGTTTTCAAAACTCCTAATCAGTCTCTGAAACTTTCTATACAGTTTATTCATAGCTTTACGAGTGAAAACTCAAAATTATAAAAGTTTTCGACTAAGTAACGTTTGGTCGCTAAAACGCGAATTTCTATATGACGTTTCCGAAGTTGCTATTTAGCCTACCAAATTAATAGCGTGTTAATTCGTCCTCACCAGGATACTAAATCTAACATCAGAAATATATTCTAAGCCATAAAATAATACAGATATTGAAATACACAGGTAAACATTTATTTTCAGATAAACATTTAAAATGTTCTACAGTGACCGTCTCATACTCGGAGAGACTTCACAACAACAAATTCTAAATCACCACAGTCTCAGAGGGTTCTCTAATACAGACACCCAAATCAACTCGTGAGTCAAAACTCACCCAAACATGTGTCATAGGACACGCCACATCACATTATCATGCATGACAATGAAATGAAAAATGCAATAACACAATGTGGGTGTTACAATACTCTCCCTCTTAAAAGAAGTTTGTCCCCAAACTTATACCTCATGTCTCGAAAAGGTGCGGATACTGAGTACGCATCTCATCTTCTATCTCCCACGTCATCTCTTCCGTAGTTTGGCTACGCCATAATACTTTCACTTTCGATATTACTTTATTTCGTAATACTTGATCCTTCCGATCTAAGATCTCTACCGGATATGCGGCATACGTTAAATCACTCTGAATCTCATTCGATGTCGGAGTCATCATTTGATCTCTATCTTCCACTAATTGTTTGCGTAACAACGATACATGAAACACGTTATGAACTTGAGCATACTCGCTAGGCAAGTTCAAACGATAAGCTACGGGTCCAACCTTTCCAATGATTTCAAAAGGTCCTACATACCTCGGATTGAGTTTCCCGTATCTACCAAATCTGGTTATTCCCTTTGAAGGTGACACCTTCAAATACACTAAGTCTCCCACATCGAATTCCAACGGCCGTCTGCGCTTGTCGGCATAACTCTTATACCTACTCTGGGCTGTCAGTAATCGTTGTCTAATCACCTTTATCTTATCCGTCGTCTCTTGTACAATTTTCGGCCCTTCAATTCTTCTTTCTCCGACTTCCGTCCAACTAATCGGTGAACGACATACACGACCATATAAAGCTTCATAAGGAGCCATTCCAATACTCGATTGAAAACTGTTGTTATACGCGAACTCAATTAACGGTAGGTGGTCTTCCCAATCACCTTGAAAATCAAGTATACATAAACGAAGCATGTCTTCCAAAATCTGGATTGCTCTCTCCGATTGACCATCGGTCTGAGGATGAAAAGCTGTACTAAAGTGCAATTTGGTACCCATTGCTTCTTGCAAGGCTCTCCAAAACTTCGACGTAAAACTACTATCCCTATCCGAAACGATAGAAACTGGGATACCATGCAGTCTCACAATTTCGCGAATATACAACTTAGCTAACGCCATTGGCTTAGTTTTTCAAATGGGTAAGAAGTGCGACGACTTCGTCAAACGGTCAACAATCACCCAGATAATAGTATTCGATCTCTTCGACCTCGGAAACCCACTAACAAAATCCATTGTTATGTGTTCCCATTTCCATTCGGCTATCGGTAACGGTTGTAACAATCCCGAGGGTACTTGGCGTTCGGCCTTTACTTGTTGACAACTCGTACATCGTGAAACATAGCGTGTTATTTCTCTCTTCATTCCCGGCCACCAATAAACATGTCTCAAGTCTCTATACATCTTGGTGCTTCCCGGATGAACGGTATACTTCGTATTGTGTGCTTCCTCTAGGATGTTCCGTTTCAACTCCTTCTCGTTAGGCACACAAATTCTAACCCTCAATCTCAAAACATCATTCTCAAAAGTAAATCCCGGTTGTTTGCCCATCGGAATCTCATCACAAATCTTCTTCAAAGCCACGTCTTGAAGTTGTTTCTCTGCGATCTCGTGAATCAAGAGTGGTTGTGTCACCATCGTCGACATCAAACCACTTTCAATCCTCGGAATCACTTCAAGTTCTAAGTTCTCCATATCTCTTATCAATTCTTTCTGAGAAGTCAAATCTGATGCGGTATTGGTTGGTACCTTACGGCTAAGAGTATCGGCGACGACATTCGTCTTGCCCGGATGATACTGAATTGACAAGTCATAGTCCTTCATCAACTCTAACCATCTCCTTTGCCTCATGTTTAAATCTCGTTGTGTAAACAAGTACTTCAAACTCTTATGATCTGTGTATATCTCACATTTCTCTCCGTATAGATAATGACGCCAAATCTTCAATGCGAAAATCACGGCGGCCAATTCTAGATCATGTGTTGGATAATTCTTCTCGTGCGGTCTAAGTTGTCTTGACGCATACGCAATGACTTTATCTCCTTGCATAAGAACGCAACCTAGACCTCTATATGAAGCATCACTGTAAATAATAAATCCTTCAGTCCCTGACGGAACGGCTAATATTGGCGCTTTCACTAGTCGGCTTTTCAACTCTTGAAAACTTTCTTCACATTCCGGACTCCAAACAAAAGCAATATCTTTCCTCATTAACTGTGTCATCGGCATTGCTATACGCGAAAAGTCTTTTACAAATCTCCGATAATACCCAGCTAATCCTAGGAAACTTCTGATGTCTGTCACATTCGTTGGTCTCGCCCAGTTGGTAACTGCTTCTATCTTCTGAGGGTCTACAGAAATTCCCTTGGCCGACACTATATGTCCAAGAAAAGCTATCTCGGTCAACCAAAACTCACACTTCTTCAATTTGCCGAATAATCTCTTTTCACGCAATCGTTGTAAAGCTAATCGCAAATGACGCTCGTGATCTTCAACGCTTTTGGAGTAGATTAGGATGTCATCTATGAACACGATAACAAACTCATCTAGATAATCCTTGAAAACACGGTTCATCAAGTCCATGAAAGCAGCTGATGCATTAGTCACTCCAAACGGCATAACCAAAAATTCAAAGTGACCATATCGAGTCCTGAAAGCTGTCTTCTCAACATCTTCCTCTTTGACTTTCAACTGATGGTAACCGGATCTCAAGTCAATCTTCGAAAATACTTGCGCTCCCTGCAACTGATCAAACAAATCGTCTATTCGCGGCAACGGATATTTGTTCTTGACGGTCAACTTGTTCAATTCCCGGTAGTCGATGCACATACGCATTGTCCCATCTTTCTTCTTCACAAACAAGACTGGAGCTCTCCACGGTGAAACACTCGGTCGGATAAAACCTTTCTCCAACAGTTCTTCTAACTGAACTTTCAATTCTTTCAACTTTATCGGTGCCATTCGGTACGGTGCTTTGGATACCGGTTGTGACCCTGGTACTACTTCTATTGTGAACTCAAGCTCTCTTTCAATCAATACGTCGGGTAACTCATCGGGAAAAACATCTGGAAATTCTTGAACTACTGAAATGTTTTCTATTAATGGTCCAAGAACTCGCGTGTCAACAATTGAACATAAGAAACCCGAACAACCCTTCTTCAACATCTTACTTGCTTGAATCGCCGATATCAGGTACGGCGGTACGATCACTCCCTTACCTTGAAAAGTAAACTCCTCTCGTCCTGACGGATAGAAACTAACCCGTTTCTGTTCACAATCGATTCTGGCTTGATTAACTGACAACCAATCCATACCCAAGATAACATCAAAGTAATTCACCGTCAACGGAATCAAATTAACGCTCAAGACTTTATCTCCTATCTTGATCTCACATGACTTGAATATCGAAGAAGTAACTAGCGGTTCACTACTAGGCAATGATACACACAAGTCATATCCTAGCGGTTCTGACTTAACAGTTAAATGCTTAACAAAATCACGTGATACAAATGAATGCGTTGAACCAGAATCCATAAGTATACGTGCAGGATACGAACAAATAGGAAGAATACCTGATACGACGGTATCATCCGTATTCCCCGGTCTGAGCTGGAAGTATCGTCCTTGTTGTTGCGCGACTCCTTTCCCTTTATCCACTCGAGGTTCTACTCTTGACCCGCTTGGCACACTCGATGCACCAGTACTCATTCCCGGTTGTCTTTTACTTGGGCAATTCTTCGCTATATGTCCCGGTTGTCCACACTCAAAACATTTTCCTCTCGTTTCTGGGTTATAGCTCTTGGCGTTCGAGGTTGTGTTTGGTGTAGTCGAATTTGCGTTCAAAGGACAATTCCTAGACACATGCCCCAATTGTTTGCACAAATAGCAATTGGTCAATTGATAGCAGGTTCCTCTGTGTCGCAGGTTACATGTTGGACACAACGGTCTCGGGTCCCCCATGAACGTACTCCCTCCTTGGCTACTCATATATGATCCTGAACCTTGTGTGAACGGTTTCTTCGCATTCCCTTGGCTCTTGCCTCTATTGTCATTGGGTCTCTTTCCTTGTTGCCCTTGTCAATATCGGTCGACACTCTTCTCAGCTATACGGGCGGCTTCCTCGACTAGAGAAACGGTCGGGTGTTGCAACATGTCCACACGGCCACGAATATTCTCTCTAAGCCCTTCCTCAAACTTACGAGCTTTATTCCTATCAGTCGGAACGGTAGTTTTCCCAAATCGTAACAAGGCATTGAAACGAGAAACATACTCACCCACGGTCATATCTCCCTGAACCAAACTCGCAAACTCTTGGCGTTTCTGAGTATAAGCAGATTGCGGGAAGAAACGTTTGTTGAATTCTTCTTTAAATGCTTCCCATGTGGTTGGCTTCCCTCGTTCAAGCACGTTGTTCCACCAATCCAATGCTTCGCCCATCAACGTATCGGATGCGCATAAAATTTTCTCCTCATCGGTACATATTACCTGACGGAAATGTCTTTCCATGTCCATCATCCAATGATCGGCCAAGTCTATGTCAACTTGTCCATGATACAACGTCGGTTTTCGCTTATGAAACTGTTCCACGATTGTGTGTTGGGGTCGCGGTGCCGATGGTGCATTGATATAACGAATTTCTACTTGTGGAGGCTGAACGTTCATCTGTTCTCTTTCACTTACCGCTTGTATGAAATTTTCCACCATATTCACTATTTGGTCCATCCGCGAATGCGGTGACAATTCTCTTGGTGGATCAGCCATAACGTTTCAAATATTCCCCTGTCGAGTTCAATGCATAATGACCATGCATGCTATGCCACAATATAGATATATGTGCACAGTTCATCACAATCAACAAATGCTAATGCATGAAGCATTTATACAATGATAACCATTATCTTCACAATTACACACTCCACTCGACGTCACTCAGCATATATAACGTCACTCGTTCCCAAGGCTCTAAACTTAAGCTCTGATACCACTAAATGTCACAGCCCGGTCCCACAATAGCGGAACCGAAGCCCGTGGCACGCCACCGAGGCTAAACCAATTCATTAACGTTCCCAAAAATTAGTTTGAAGAACACATGCAGCGGAATAAAACAAGTCATTTTGAAAACCATCTGTCCAGTCGACTGATCCTCGGATCCAGTCGACTGATCCTGGTCCAGCAGAAAGTTGGATTTTAAAACACCATCCAGTCGACTGCTTTCTAAACCCAGTCGACTGGGGCTTCAAATTTTCAGTCGACTGATAAAGTCCGGTCGACTGAAGGTTGGCCTGAACAAAATATTTGAATTGAAAACTATGATCCAGTCGACTGTCTCAGGGACCCAGTCGACTGATCCCCTGCGAAACAATGCAGTGAGTTGCTGGAAACAGAGGCCCCAGTCGACTGTTTTCTCAATCAATCGACTGATTTATGGCAGCTTCTCCTTCTGCAGCATTTTCCCAAGTTTTAAAAGCTTCCTAACTTTCACCAATGATCAACCATTCAATTCAAACTCAGTCCAAAGTAATTCTAGCTGTATTAAAACATTACCAAACATAATTACAACATGTTATATCCCATTACAACGTTCTAGATCCATTCTATCATATGAAGTTAAACATGGTTTAAAACAACCAAATTCTTATTACAACATTACTATTATCCCAAAACTACAAGATTTATCATTTAAGTTGCCTTCCAAGCGAACTCTAAAACCCACGTACTCACTTCTCCGATTCCTCGCCGGCATTTATACCTGCAATGGTTATTTGAATAACCACACATATTTCGATTTGTTTAAGCTAAAGCTTAGTGAATAAAACAACATATGCACATGAATGATAAACATGTCCGCATTCACATCTCTACATTTCATACTAGTCGCCGGAGACTCACGTGCCCGTCCATACTCCCAATCCGCGACTCCTCGCCAATAAGTCCACGCGAAAGGGTAAGACTCACGATTCTACAAACAATCGTGCGACCTTAATGCCTATATCGGCTCCACAAAATGGCACGGTGACCACGTGCTCCTTCTGACCCAAATAAGCAACTTAACATGCTCAAATACATATCACCATACTCGCGGAATTCAAAACATATCACCGTGCTATTGAGCCTACTTATCAATATAAATGCCTAATATGAACTACACAATATATCTCTAACAATTAATACATGCTTATTCACACAAAACATGAATACATGTCAAGAAATCATTCCAAAAAACATAGTTGAATCACTCACCTCCAAATAACGCTCCTATAATTCAATTCAAAGAAAGCCCGTGCACAAAGAACGTGCAGAAGTCTGTCTAGTAAAATTCCTATGGATCAGAATTCCATTTATCAATTTTTATGAAAAATTCTAGAAAATAACTTTTCGGAAAACTTAGCCAAACAGGCCCTAACCTATATCAAAACGAAGCTCTTACCTCGAGGAGCTCGAATATGAAATATGGGAGAAACCAGACTGACGGAAGGTCGTCGTTTGGCGTCGCAAAGCTCTTAAGCAATCAAATCTCCCTCTAGCCTCCTTTAGAACTTTAGGTTAGAAGTGATGAGAAATATCTCATCCATCCCTATCTATATATAGGCAACACTCTTGGGAAATACGTTTACCTCCCCACGAGTTTTCAAAACTCCTAATCAGTCTCTGAAACTTTCTATACAGTTTATTCATAGCTTTACGAGTGAAAACTCAAAATTATAAAAGTTTTCGACTAAGTAACGTTTGGTCGCTAAAACGCGAATTTCTATATGACGTTTCCGAAGTTGCTATTTAGCCTACTAAATTAATAGCGTGTTAATTCGTCCTCACCAGGATACTAAATCTAACATCAGAAATATATTCTAAGCCAAAAAATAATACAGATATTGAAATACACAGGTAAACATTTATTTTCAGATAAACATTTAAAATGTTCTACAGTGACCGTCTCATACTCGGAGAGACTGCACAACAACAAATTCTAAATCACCACAGTCTCAGAGGGTTCTCTAATACAGACACCCAAATCAACTCGTGAGTCAAAACTCACCCAAACATGTGTCATAGGACACGCCACATCACATTATCATGCATGACAATGAAATGAAAAATGCAATAACACAATGTGGGTGTTACACGGAGGAAGTAATTTGATATCAAATCCTTCTGAAAAACCAGTCAACATTTTGCATTGGGTACACAGAATGGGGACTTAGTGTCTATTCATCACCTTATTAAAACAGGTCAATTTTATAGGTGTTTGCCAATTGCCATGTGAATTGAAATTTTCAGCTGCGAATTAAACAATTTATGCGTTGTTTGGTTGTATGATTTAGTTAGAGAAAAGAAAGTCAAACGTACAGGAAAATATCTTCCTTTGTTTGGTTAGCAAGGAAAATAATGAGGAAAATAGGAAAGGAAAGAGAATAAGTCGAGAAATAAATTGAACATTTCGAGTGTTGTGAGTCATTTTCCTTCTTTATTCATACATGAAATTATCTTTTCAAAAATTTTAATTTCAAAGGTTATTAAAGCATGAGGAAACACAAGGGAAAACTCGAGGGAAGTAGTTTTATTTTCTTTCCTTTTTTTTTCCCTCATGAAATCTATGAACCAAATAGAGCCTTAGGTTGTGGTTGGTTCATTGATTTGTTGAGGAATAAGAAAAGAAAACATGGAGAAAACCTTTTTATTTGTTTTGTTAATAAAGAAAACAAAGAGGAAAGTAAGAAAGAAAAACAAATAGGTTGATAAATAAATTAAACATTTATTTTATTTTATTTTGTGAGTTGTTTTTCTACCTTTGCAATTAAATTTTAAAGAATTTTTAATATCATTTAAATATGAATAATAATAGAAGAGAAAACAAAAAGAGAACTATATAGTTTTCCTTTCTATTTTTTTCTACCTCATAAAATTCATTAACCAAACGGAGCCTTAAGAGTCAAATTGGGTAACATTAGAGTGAGCCCTAACCGTGGTATCTCCCGAGGATTGTCGGTCATCACAAGCACTAAAGCAGAGTGCTAACCCACCATGGGTACCTTTATAATTCCGTGATATGCGCTGATCATCCCATTTATAGTATCCTTTCCTGCTTGACAACAACAGTCTCAAAGAATTATTATTATTTTTTATTTTGTATATAAATTAAATTAACAACCACTTTTTTTTGTGGCCGAATGATAAGGTCTTTTGTAATATCCGCTCTCGTGGTTTATCTTTAATATTGTTTTAGCATGTATAATCATGAGTTAATGATAATTATAGTGTTATGTGGCGCATATTGGAAGTGAGTTTAACTCACTAAGTTGTTTTTTGGTGTCCAATTGGGAACCCAAATTTGGCCAGTATGGCAATTCTAAGTTGGGATATGTGTTGATGTGTCCCACTTGAGATGGGACAGTAATATGTGAAACACCCTATGTGCCTAAATATTTATTAAGACTTAAATGATTTATTATTTGATTGTTAATAATATCATGTTATTAGGTAGTGACCACTTTTGGGGTCAGTTAGGGATATACCCTTGTGAGCGCGAATTGAACACATTACATAATTAGTAGGTTAATTAGCAACTTCATATAATTATATAGGACCCTTATGTGACTCATGCGAGACATAGACAAATACACATTTAAGTTTGGGATAGTTTTAATACAGTTTAACAAATAATAGGGACGTAATTGCAAAACTAGTAAACTAACGGGGGTGTCATAATAAAATGGAAAAACTTATATAATGAAGCCACAAGGAGGATGACTCATCATCCTCATGTGTTTCACTTTAGGTTAGTATATACATTTCAGAGAAGAGACAAGAATTGTGACGAATGATGGTGACGCTTTCGATGTCGATTGACGCGCCTAATGACATCGGTTTTTAAAATATGTTATATATTCGGACTCTTGGGAGTGAGTCTAACCCGTTGGTACTAATTTTATTGAGTTCTGTGACAGTTTTTCTGCAACCCTTTTTGGGGTTTTAGCTCATAACTTATAATTTTTGTATAGGAATTGTACATGGTTCATAGTAGGGCTTTTATCTCACAATTAGGAGTGAAACTCAAGAGGTGAGTGATGTTAATTTTGATATTTGGATGATTTTCAAGTTGGGTTCAATTGTGATGTCAAAGCATGTCTAATTGGCATAATTTAATATACTTAGTTCATTATTGGGCAAAATTCATGTGGCTAAATTAAGCCCAATTTATTTGTGAAAGCATGGTGTAATGATTAAATGAGCATGTTGAGTTACCTATTTGGGTCAATGGAAATTGCTAGTTCTATACCACCATGAGGTAATCTTTGTAGTGACGATCACGGCTGCCAGAGGCCTATGGGACCGCACGTGTGAGGGCGTGGTCATGACTAGTCACGTGGGCTTGGTGAGTGGAGCCGCGGGCTAGCCGGTAGTGATGGGAGTGAACTAGTTATTGCTAAAGACTATAGTTTGGTGTAATATGTTGAATTGAGCATGTTTATTATCCATATTCATGATTGGCATTGCTCACAAGTATATAACTTATATATTGTAGTGGTTATTGAATAACCATCGTAGGTGATCGCAACGAGGAATCGGGGAAGTGAGCTGGGAAGCTGGGTTTGGGAAGCTGTTGTAATTTTGTTAATAGTTACATGCTTTTTAGTGTTAAACTTGTAATATGTTTGTAATTAGTTTCAAATTTCGATGGTAGTGTATGTTGTAACATAGTTGGTGTAAAACTTGTATGATAGGAGTTGGTAGCCTTGATGCTTGTAATATATGGTTTTGGTACTTAAATGTTTTTGTATAGAGCTTGGGTTGGTTTGGGATGTTATCTTGAAGTTTTACTCTTTAGGTTTGATCGGTTAATGGTTATATTTAGTACTTTTATTAGAGTATTTAAAAACTCTTTCTTGAACTTGGAAGCTAATATTTGTGACTTTGGTTCGATTTTAAATGGTTTAAAGCATTAGTGTTGATTTCAACTTGTGATTCGGTAATATTATTTGAGAATTTACCATTTGCTAAAATAGGGTTTTTGGCTGATTACAAAGACAGGATTTTGTCCATTGTTGGCTGAGCTTCTTTGGTTTAAGCTTATTTTAAAAATATTTTAGAACTTTAGTGACTCTAGTTAAGCCTTGGTGGCGTGTCACGTGTCCTAGGATCATCTGGCTTCAAGGGCGTGATATCTTTAGGTGTTGTATTTAAAGGTATTGTGTTCGAATCTCAAGGGAGTGGCCACCTACCACATTTGTGATTTACCTGGCTTGCTAGGCTTATACAGGACCGGCCCTTGACACAAGCGGCTGCTTTAGGCATCAAAAATTTTTTTTGTCCAATTTTTGTACTTTTTTTCTCCTAATTTCTATGAAACTTATCATTTTAAGGTTTATTTTCTTCTAATTTCTTCCTAATTTTTATGAAACTTTGAATTTTTAGGCCTATTTTCTTCTAATTTGTTCGTAATTTCTATGAAACTTAGGGTATGTTTGAAAACTCAATTAAGTGTTAAAAATGAAAAGATTCAGCCCTTATTCATTTTCAGTACGTTTGATAACGTACCACTTAATTGAAAAAGTAGCCAAAAAATCACTAAAAACTTTAAGTGAAAAATTTCTATTGAAAATAATCACTGAATGCATTCTATTTCAATAGTTGAAGCACTGTTTTCAGTATTACAAATTCAATCACTTAAAATTTTCAGTGTTTAAAATCCAGCACTTAATTTTCAATTTTATCAAACGCACCCTTAGTATAGAGGCCACATTTTTAGGCTCTTTTGAAAGTTCGCTTGAGGCATCGGACAATTTTTGTCATCTCAGGACCGGCCCTGGGGTCGTAGGGTGTTTAGTGGGCCCCTGGGATCAGAACTGGCCCTGAGATGACAAAAAATTTTCCAGGCCTCAAGCGAGCTTTCTAAAGAGCCTAAAATATGAGGCCTATATACTAAGTTTCATAGAAATTAAGAAGAAATTTGAAGAAAATATGCTTAAAAATAATAAGATTCATAAAAATTATGAAGAAATTAGAATAAAATAGGCCTTAAAATGATAACTTTCATAGAAATTCGGAAAAAATTAAAACAAAATAGGCCTTAACAGTCCGTTTGGTATGCCACAAACTAGAAAATAATTTATTTGCAATTCTTGTTTGTGGCAATTCTTGTGTTTGGTTTAACAAAAGAATTGATTTTCCATTCTAGCAAATTCTCACCAATTCTTGTTTTAGCCCCCAAAACAAGTCCTATCACTTTTGGTAGGATTTGGTGAGAATTGATTTCACTTTAGTGAAACAATGTGATATACCAAACTTACCCCTATATATTTCACACCTCCTCTTTGGGCAATGTAGTAAATGACCGTGATTCATTTTATTTCATTTCTCTTTCAAACCAACCATGAGAATTAGAATTGCAAATCAATTCTATTCAATTCTTTTCTTTTCTATTCTCTCCAATTCAATTATATTCTATTTTAAAATCATATCAAACGGAGTGTAAATGATAATTTTGAGGCCTAAAGCAGCCGCTTGGGCCAAGGACAGGCCTTGGCTGCTATAAGTCTAGGTGCGCGCAAGCTGAGCCGGACAACCAATGTTATAAAAAAAAAAAAAAATTGTACTCCTAATTAAGAGAATGGTGAATATTCTGATTAATAAATCAAACAAGTGACTGACTGACTGACCTGTTCATTCTGCAATTGAATGGCAGATCTAGAAAAGTTCCGCTGTAACAAGTATCGATTATGGCGTGAAGTTTGGCTCCAGTGGGTAGTGGCCTTATTATTGTGGCATTGATCTCATCATCCAATATTTTACCCTCAGTCTCGTAATCAAGAGGGCACAACGATTCATCGTAACCATCCTTTTCGTCCCCATCAAAGTCGCGCACCTTTGAAGCATGCCCGGAGTAGTGAAAAACCAACGAGTCCCCCGATTGGATACCTTGGACGAGCCAACGCAAAGCCATTCGGATGTTATGTTTTGTTGGGATCCGGGACGCCTCTTTCTCATCCTCTGCATGCATATTCATTATTCATTATTCATTTTGGTTGTCACTATATATATATATATATATATATGTTTACATATAGTACTCCAATATTAGAAATCTTTTTGGCTGTCTATATTTCTTAGTGATGTTTAGCAACTCTGGATATATAATACTCCCTCCGTCCCTTTTTTTGAGTTTTATATTCCATTTTGGAATGTCCCGAAATTAGTATCCACTTTCCTAAATTGGTATACAAATTTTACTTATTTTTCAAAACTACTCTTCCTTGAAATCTCCACCAAAATAAAACTAAAAAAGTTATTGTAATGATTAGGGTAATTGTGAAAAGTCGTGTAGATTCTTTTTGTCCACTTAAAAAGTTGAGTTCCCAAAGGTGGACTCAAAAAAAGGGACGGAGGGAGTATAGTATATTGGTCTCTCTGGGTATTCTGGTGGTAGTGGTGGATTTAGGAAACTCGTTTAGGGGTGGTATGTGTAAAAACTTAGAGTCACAAGGCAGTGCCTCTAAGATAAATTTTTTTAGGTCTATTTGTAATTAGGCCAATATATTATATATAATTAATAATTTTTTTCCCTCAATCTTTGAGAGAATGAAGTATAATTGAGCTAACGTATTGAATATAAAATCCTTTTTTTAGCCTAACTAATCTTTTGGGGGCTATACAATAAGTTTACTTATTTTTGGGAGCAAAGCTTAATAAAATTTAAAATTTTCTTAAAATATATGTATAAAGTGTAACCATTGCTCCCATATCCGCCACTGCTTGTACGTGCTAGCTGATAGATTCTCAGAACTCGGGGCTGGTCTAAAAGCTAAATTTACAGCCCCATGAGCCACAAAATTGAATAGTAAGTAGCATGGAGTTCATGGATAAGCCTATTTATACATACATATACATATATATATATATATATATATGAACGCGCACACCACAAATGTTTAAAAAGTACGTACAATATTTGCCACCCCGTTAAATTGATTGCATCAAAGTGAGATCGATTGTACAAGAACTAATTAAAGAAATTATTTTAGTACCTCATTTTAATGAGGTGACAACAATATTGTAAGTACTGTTCATTTAAATTTAAGCACAATACTATCCTAGCAAGCCATATATATATATATATAGACACAAATAGAAAAATATATGAAAAATTTCCAGAGAGGGCCTTTGTTTTGGTCATCAAATCGTGTTTAAAAACTGTAAAATGACAAAACTGTCATTAATAAAAACACGATCCGACGGCCAAAACATAAAAAGAGGGCGCCCTCTTTAGTGCATGACTGTATAAACATATAGATATACTGAGAGAGGAGAGAGAGACCTGTGAGGACAAGGATGGATTCATTAGGAAATCCCATCCTCTGAGTCAGAAAATATTTCATGCAGTTCACATCATTAACACTACCCTTAAGAAAACCCTTATCTTGGCCACGGTAGCTTATGCCACATAAAACTGCTCGCTTCTTCCCATGAACTGACGTAGGCACCGGTGGCCGGAAAGGTTGCCGATTATAATACCCGTAATCGGATGTCGGATAATACCCATAACTGGTGCTGTATTGGTCTGCTACCGGGAAATAATTTCCGCCGTTGTTATGCCAGACACGGATGATGGACCGGCAAACCGGACATGATACGGCTTGTGCGTCCCATGGCACCACTAGTTGGGCCCTACATCTACTGCAACTCTCTCTTCTTGTTGCCATTTTTTCAAGTGTTTGGTTTAGAAATTTTTTTTAGCTAGGCAATGTTTATTTGAGAGTGAGAATGCCAGGAATTATTTATTTATTTATTTATTTTTAAGTAGTTGCTGGATGGAATTTTGGTGAGTGTACGTACGTCCTTATCAATTGATTTTTGTTCTTTTTAAAAGGCTTTTTAGCTTCATTTCTAAGCTGTAGATAAGTGGAATATTGATCGATCTCTCATCTTTTTGTTGAGTGGGATTGGTTTCTTTCTGGACCGTGGCTAGCTAGCATGAGTTAGAGCATGTGTTATCTGCTGTCCTACCTAAGTTTATTAAAGAATGTGCTAACTGTGGCTAGTATTTTAGTTTTTAGCAGCTAAGAACCAAACCCCTAGAGAGAATGTGACTTTTTGTTATAATTAATTGATATGAATCCGAAGATTGTATCTTAAAATAACAAAGAAAAATAGGATAGAGGTGAGAGTGGTGCCACTTCGAGGGGGGCGCGAGACCTCCATTAGACCTTCCGCCTTCGGGTTGGTTCTAATGGAGGAGAACTGTACCTCCTATAAGAACAAAAGCCCAATTTCAATGCAAATCAGATAACTATTTTATTAACAATGTTCTTCTTAAATAAGACTAGTAATTGTCCGTGCCCGTGGGCATGATGCTAAAAAAAAAGAGATGGATAAACTAAGCTATGTAATCCTTTTCACATGCATAAAAACAACACAATATAGAAACACATTTAAAAGAAAAATTGAAAAATGCAATAACATAGGGTGAACAATATACAAACCCCTTGCAAATCCTAGAAACGCAGTCATAGTTTCAATTTACAATGCACTATTTCATTCAAATACGACTGTAAAGAAACAAAAGAGCAAATCTCAATCTCAAAGTCATAGTGTAAAAACTGCAAGAGCCTTGAACTGAGTAGTCACAATGGTACACAATCAATTGTCTTCATCTTTCCCATGAATCTAACATATCTTTCCATCCACCTGCATTCTCAATGGTTTATGTCCAGCGGGGAAAAATAGAAATGAGGAACACCATACAGTAGGTCATTCAATCTCCATGTCAACTTCAGTTTAATTATTAAATTTATGCATTCAACCACATAGATTAAGGATTTTACGATTTTATTTTCACACATTCTTCTTTTTCCCAACTTTAGATTACGTCAAAGTCATCATCAATCTATCCTAGCTGTGAAATTATTCAGTCATTGTGTCTCTGCAACTAATTCCTTGGACCATTAATTTGATTATTGTACTCTACATAGCACGGACACTTTAATTTAGGGGTTGTGTCCAAGTTTGGACATCAGCACTGACTCGGTGGACACGTGCCAGCAAGAATAGATTGACAACTCAAAAGGGCTAGGAATGAAAACTCTAACATATAATATGGAAAACATGTTAACAAAATGTTATGGTGCTGCCCTTATTCATCTTCTTCTTTTTTTAATACTTGGAATAACACATGATCAATTAACGACTGATTCAAATCTCTAAAGGCTAATACAAATTGAAAATGAAATTAAATAACTCTAAGCAAGAGGGTTATAATTGTATTTAGCACGATTAACATAGATAAGTTCCTTCCATTTCAACTTGTATTGCAGCTTCCCCAATAAACAGTAGTTGTAATCAATTTGCAGAGTGAAGAACACCAAACAGAGTCTAAAGGAAAATAGTCCCTATGCATGACTGAAATAAACTGAAATTATTAGATTTAAACGCACAGTCCATTGTTTATCTGGATACATTTCTAGCCCTTGCAAAGAACCAATTGCCGCCAAAAAAAAAAATGAAAGTACATGTTTCAGGCAAGGAATTGGCAAATTCAGTTCACAATGCAATGTATAAGATGTTTAACCTTGCTTAATCGATGAACCAAACAGAGGACTAAGAAATATTTGCAAGCAAAAGAAATAGAGAAAGGAAACGGAGATGTTTCATCTCTCCTTTTCTATTTGTTACTCATTTTATTTTGTCACACTTTTCAAGAATCAAATGCAGATAAACTAAACTGAGAAAAGAGCAGAAAATGGAGAGAAATCAAGAAAAAGACCCTAACTCGACCAAACCTGGTTGAATATGACAAAGACCCAAAACCATCTGAACTTCAGAAAAAAATCAACAAAAACACCCCGGAGGAAATTAGAACCTCACACCTCATTTTATTAACAACCCACCCCTCATTTAGACAATTAATCAAACATCACTTGAGCATCAAGAATTGCCACATACACATCACAATAGCTAAATAACATAATCAATAATAATTTTTTTAAAAAAATTATCAAAACTTAGGTGCATAATAAGAATTACTTTAGAATGGAGGAGTGGCTACCAATGGCAATAAAAGAATAAGTGCTTTGAGACCAAACAATGACTTGCTTGCTAGTCTCATTCTCGATTTACCTCACTTGAAGTTGAACCTTTCCTCTCACCACTGGGTTGTATTAATTTGATGTAAACTTAAAAAGAAAAAGAAAAATAGAAAATAAAAGTAAGAATCTCTAGAACCTCAAGGAAGTTGTAGTTGAGCTGAGGGAAGTTAAAACCCAACAAAAATTCCTCTCTTTTTTTTTAGCGGGGCTGACATTAAAATCTTCCAACATCAAGTTTTCTGATTTAACTCACAAATACAAAAAAAATAAAAATAAAATCAAAAATTTCAAAGACTAAAGGACAATTAAATAGAAAATCATTATCGCCAACTTCTTACGCCAGTAAAGTTTAAAAAAACATGTAAAGAGAGAGCTAGAGAGAGAGAGAGAGACTATATCATATGCTTATGTTAATTTTCTCTCTGACCAGACCACTACCAAACCATAAGAAGAAGAAGAAGAAGAAGTACATGTGGACACGCGGAATTCCACCTCTTGTTGTTTTTGTTTGAAATTGATTTGGATCAAAGAAAGAAAATGAAGGTCTGTTGAAAACAAATACAGAGTCGCCACTTGGTCTTTAAGGAACCAAGAAACCTAATTTGACTCACTCAAACGGATAATAGGCACCGGCCCTTCATAACCAAAGAACTTGATTCGGGGTTTTGGTACGAGAGAGGAAGGAGCCTTTGTCGCGACTAAAACACCCTCAACTCGCCCCGTCTTTCGACGGGCCTCAATTAGCATCCAAATAATAATCTTATACTATGTATGGTTCGACAATTAATACTATGATAGTATATTACATCACACAAGAATTTTGAAATAGAAGATCGAAAGATATGATATCATTCATAAGATCTTAGCCAAATATCATGCAATGCAAAAGTGAAAGATCATACGAATAAACCTAGGAAAATCGTCTAATCATATATCAAGTAATCAAGTTTTCCTAATCTAAGGGGACATGAATTGTTTTTGAAACAAATAAATCAAAGAAAACAAGGATACTTAGCAAGCTAGAATGATGCATGTTAATCTTTGAGCAAAGAAGATCTCTCAATCCCCGGGACAGATGAGAAAGGAGGATTAGATTGAGGGGATGCATGAACGTGTGATCATGATCATTCCTTATAATCTTGTTATACTAGGAGTTACAAAAAACCCAAATCTTGCATGAATGCAATGTATGATCCTAGAATGTGCAAAGGTTGTAGTGTGTTTGTGTACATGGGTTCCTAGAATGACTTAGAAGTCTAGAATGTGTATGAATGAATGGAATAAATCATCATGGGATATGTACAAATGTCGTATGAACTACTTCCTAAGACATGAGCTAATTTGGAGTACATGTAAGCATCAAATTAAAGGATGGAAGTAAAAGTATGCTTGCTGTGAATAATGGAATGAACAGTAACATGATCTTTTGGAAATTAAAAAGAGGGGTTAAAAATGTTTTCAATGCATGATTTTTTATTGAGATCTTCCTTATTGTGTCTAGAACACAACCCAAAAATCCAATCTTTAATAACTATCACAGATTGAGAGAAATCATATAAACAATAGAGGTTATTCAAAAACAGAGTCCGTGCTGTCGACTGAAATGTTAGAAAATCTTAGAAAATTAAAACAAAAGATCTAGAGGCCCATATTATACAGAAAGTTCCCTAAGACATTGAAGTTCAAGGAAAAAATAAGTTAGGACCACTCTTTTTGGAAGTTTTCTGTAAAACAAGTTGAAAGTCAACCTAGCTGCTGTGACAGCAGAGGCAGAATGTTCGAAAGGAATGTTTGGAGAAAAATGGACTTCTTTCAAGTGCTTCCAAGTCAATCCAAAAATCATGGGTGTTCTATAATGAGTTAGAAAGACTTTACAAATGGTCTTGCATTCATATATTGAGTATTGAACTCAAAATAATTCTTTGAAGTTAAATGACTCACTGTTTTGAAGGTTTTGAGAAAACAAGGTTTATTTCTTGAAATCAAAATGAGGGGTTTAAGAGGGGGTTTTGAAATGGGGGTTTTGAAAACATATTTTCAATACTTAATGAAGATTATAACCACTTAAAATGTCAACATTTGACTTACATCAAGAACCTCCAAGATTATTGGAAAGTATTATTTCCATTTTAAAGACAACTTCATGAATACATAGGAATGTATTTGAGTTGAAATCATCATCTATCAAACATGTTTTTGAGGTCAAGAGCTACTATCCATAAGGATTCACTCTCCTCAAACTTCATATCATCATCTAGATGATGATAGACTAGTAAGTAAATAAAGAAAATAAGAAAAAGAAGAAATGAGGTAGGAGAAGATGAACAACAAAGTAAGAAAACAAGTATATAAACAATCAATAGATGATATTCAATGATGTATTGGACTTGTAGCTTGGTGTTTCACTCATATGTGGTGACATTGGACATGGAAGTAGCTTCCTCTCTCTTAAATGCTCACTTAAATGGTGGTTGGGTGTATTGAATATGAAGTAAATGGAAGTAATGAAGTAAAAACAAAGTTTAGAACTCACTCTCTTGTTTGGAAATCAAAGAAGGAAGCTTCTTTTCTCTCTATTCTAACCTTATCTCTATAACTTTCTCTCTAAAACTTTTCAAAGCTTGCATTTTACACCCCCAAAATGAGAAGTCAAGGGGGGTTTATATAGGCCAATTTGGGGGTGGTTTTGGGGTTTTAGAAGTACTCTCATTGGTCCCAAACATCTGTGAACATAGAAATATGTCGTTTTGGTTTCTAATTAATCAAAATGAACCCCCAAAAGAAATTACAAAAGTGGACCATTCTGGGGGAGAGTGCTGCGGCGGCAGTGGGCCTGTGCCAAGGCGGCAGTGGGCCAGTACCACAGCGGCACTTCTCCTCATTCATCCAGATAATCCTGTTTAGGCCCCCAGAGGTTCCGGTATTCGCGAAAAGGCCCTATTTCGTCCAAAATTCATAGAAAATGCATACAAACTCCAAATTGAGGCTGTGATATACCGTTGGAAAGGTAATGGAGGCTAATTTACATAAAAAATAGTTCAGAGATAGGTCACTTTGAAAAGTTTTGTGGTATTTGCGATAAAAGCGATTTGATCGCCTTTTTCACCTTCAGAAATTCATAATAAATTCGTTTAAAATCCAAAAATTATGTGCGATATACCGTTGGAAAGCTATTGACCTCTAGTATCCTTGGAAAATAATATGTGATATGTCCAGCAATTTCCTGCTAAAGTCCAACAGCCACGTGGCAGAAGGACCCGGGCTATCCGGGAAGAGACTCTGGGGCCCGCGCCCCGCGTTAGACGCTACCGCCCGGGGAGATCAGCCGGCCCGGGCGCGATATACGGCGGCTTTCTAGCATGGGCAGCTTGGTGGAACATTCCAGGCAGTTTCCTTGTATGATCCGGACTGTGTCAAGGAAAGATGATTAGTTTCCTAAACCACTTAGGAAACTCTCCTAAAAAATCATGCAAATCTATTGTGATTAGATTGGGTTTCCTAATCTTATTGACTTACCATGTAAATGTGGACTCTTGCATCTATAAAAGAGCCCACCTACCCTCTCTAGAGGGATCCGAAAAGTAATCTCTCGAAGTACACAAACACTTACGAAGAGAACTCACCATTTACATACATACACCCGGCCGGTATTACTGGTAGTGCCACCCACCCTTGTCAGCTCACCAGGCCCGCCGGTGATCTGCTAGTAAGAAGCGCATAGACGCACACGTGGACGTAGGTCACCTCATTAACGGGGCCGAACCACATACAAACCTGTTTCTACTCTATCTTCCCGCATAAATCTCGCTCACCAATTTTCGGCATCATCAGTTTGGCGCCGTCTGTGAGAAAGACACAGTCTTCTCATCAACAAAATCTTTGACTGATCGACATGCCGCCAAAGAAGGGTAAGAAGACCGACAACCCCGCCGACTCAGCCGGTCAGGAAAACCTGCAGATCGAGCTACGGGCCACCTCCATGACTACCGAACAGGTCACGGCGGCATTGGAGCAGCTCCTGGAGGGCCAGCGTCGAGCACAACAGCAGATAGACGCACTTATGGCCCAACGTGAGAAGCGCCCCGCGTCAGAAAGTCGACCTGAGAAAAGCGCTCCCGTCAGCCAGCCGGCTCGGGTGCGATAGCATGCACGATCCGCTCCGGTGTCCTCACCAAACCGGGAGCGTCCTGCAGGTGGAGAGCGCAGCCAGGCCACTAAGCGCTCTCAAAGGGTGCCTCGGTACATCCCTCGCAGAGCGGACCGAGCGGAGGACGCCAGAATCATCATTGATCGACGGCGCGCAGCAAGGGCAGAAAAATCCGGACGAAAAACCCAAGAATCGGTCGACGATCCTCCCGTCCTGAGCCGAGGGGACCTTAGGCACAGGCTTACCCGAACCAACAGTCGGGTACTATCTCCGAGGTCGACGCACTTTGAGGAGGAGGCCTCATCGTCCGACCCCACCTACCATTCAGACACGGATAGGAGGGCAGGGCAGAGTGACGTCAAAGCCCAGGTCGAGGAACTACAGCAGCAGATCGAGAGGCTAAACCGCAAGTCCGGTCATGACCTCACTGATACGGAGACAGAGTCGCCCTATACCGCTCGGGTGACCCAGTTCCCCATTCCATGAAAGTTCAAACCCCCGCATCTCAGCTCATACGATGGCACGGGGAGTCCAGTAGACCACATCCGCACCTACAAGACGCAGATGGCATTGGTCACCACGACAGACGAGTTGCTGTGCCTGGCTTTTCCCAGTACCCTCAAGGGGTCAGCCGCCCAGTGGTTTCACGCTTTGAAGCCCCGAACGGTTAACAACTTCAAAGCCCTCGGCAAACTCTTTATTAGTCAGTTTGTTGGGATGCTCGATCGGTCGCAGCCGGACACCCAGCTGTTGACCGTCAAACAGCGCAAAGGGGAATCCTTGAGGGAATATGTGGACCGTTTCAATCAGCAAAGGCTCCTGATCCGCAACCTTAATGAAACGGCCGCCATCATGGCCTTCTGCTCAGGGGTTCAGCACACCAAAGTCGCTACGTCGTTCCATCGGAATCGGCCGGCGACCCTGGTGGAACTCTCGGAGAGGGTCGGGAAGTACATAGATACCGAGGAATTCCTAAAGGCGAAGCGCACTGGCCAAACGGAGGACGAATCCCCCAAGGCCAAACGCAAGCGCGAAGGGTTCAAGAAGATTTCGGGAAAGAAGCCAAAGCAGGATCAGAGAGATGTGAGGGATCAGCCCCTAACTACTTTCACGCCTCTTTCCCGCCCGATCCATGAGGTCATGGCCGCTGCCGAGGCGCAGAGGCTGCTTCCGCAGCCAGCTAAACTCAGGGCCCCGCCCGGTGAGAGGAATCGGGACAAGTTTTGCCGCTACCACCGGGATCACGGCCATGAAACAGAAGATTGTTTCAAATTGAAGATAGCAATCGAGAAGCTGATTGAGCAGGGACACCTTGCCGAGTTCGTCACCGAAGGACGGCCTCGGCAGGACGTCCGGGCTCCTAACCAGTTGCCACCGCCTCCACTCGGCCACATCCATGTGATTTCTGGAGGAACATCAGGCGGAGGCGACTCGCAGTCGGCGCGGAAGAGACATGCCCGGGCCTCCCGAACTGAGGTCGGGCAAGTCCAATCCACCGGCTCCTCTCCAGCCGATGTTCTCACATTCACGCCCGACGACCTGCAGGGGATCTACAGCCCTCATGATGACCCGTTAGTGGTAACACTTTCTATAGCCAATTATATGGTCCAGAGGGTATTGATAGACACCGACAACTCGTCAGACATTATGTTCACATCGGCGTTTGACCAGCTCGAGATCTCCAGGGATCGGCTCCGGCCGGTCGCTACTCCCCTCGTCGGATTCAACGGCTCTAGTACATAGCCGCTCGGAATAATCGAGCTTCTGGTTCTCATGGGGACATATCCTCAGCAGGCCTCCGTGCTCGCCAGTTTTGTTATCGTAGAGGCCCCGTCAGCATACAACGTCATCCTTGGCAGGCCAACTCTCAACAGGGCCAGGGCAGTCGTCTCCACATATAGCTTAACAGTGAAGTTCCCAACTCCGCAGGGGCCCGGAACCTTGCGTGGGGATCAGGGCACCGCCCGCAATTGTTGCGTCAGCTCATTGCGCTGAGGGGCAATAACGGAAATGTTAAACGTCCAAGAGATGGACCCCCGGGACCAAAGCGACGTGATAGGGCCGATGGAAGAACTGGAGCAGATTGTGCTGAACCCAGATTGCCCCGACCGCACAATCTGCATAGGGACCTTACTGGAGCCGGCTTTGAAGGAAGAGTTGATCCAGTTCCTGAGGCGAGAACAGGATGTTTTTGCTTAGAGTCACGAGGACATGCCCGGGATTGACCCCCGGGTAATGTCACATCACCTCAATGTTAGCCCGGATTGTCGCCCGGTTAAGCAGAAAAGGAGGGGCATGGCCCCCGAAAGACAAAAGGCAGTTGGGGAAGAAGTCGAGAAACTCATGAAGGCGAAGTCCATCCGAGAAGTCCACTATCCCGACTGGCTAGCCAATGTCGTTCTGGTCAAGAAAAGCAACGGGAAGTGGAGAATGTGTGTGGACTTCACCGACCTCAACAAGGCCTGCCCCAAGGACTGCTATCCGCTGCCCAGGATAGACCTCCTTGTTGACTCAACGGCAGGCCACTCACTCATGTCGTTCATGGACGCTTACTCGGGGTATAACCAAATCAGCATGTACCCCGGGGACGAAGAGAAGACAGCGTTCATCACCGACCGGGGCACGTATTGCTACAAAGTCATGCCGTTCGGCCTCAAGAATGTTGGGGCTACCTACCAGCGGCTGGTCAATTTCATGTTCAAAGACCTTATCGGGAAATCCATGGAGGTATATGTGGACGATCTCCTGGTCAAGAGCCGGGACGAGTCCGATCACCTTGAGAATCTGGCCGGGGCCTTCAGCATTTTGAGAAAGTTTAAGATGAGGTTGAACCCGACCAAATGCACCTTCGGTGTCTCGTTCGGGAAGTTCCTTGGCCACCTAGTCAGTAGACGGGGAATCGAAGCAAACCCCGAGAAAATCAGAGCTATCATCAACATGCGGTCACCCAAATCAACGAAGGAAGTTCAAAGCTTAGCCGGACGGGTGGCCGCACTGAACAGATTCGTATCCCGAGCTACCGATCGTTGCTTGCCATTCTTCAAGATCCTCCGCAAAGAGTTTCAATGGTCAGAAGAGTGTGAAGAAGCATTCCAGGAACTCAAGAAATATCTGGCCTCTCCCCCTCTACTATCAACACCCACACCCGGAGAGGAGTTGTTCCTGTATTTGGCGGTGTCGCCGTCGGCTGTTAGCTCGGCACTTGTTCGGGAGGAGCACGGGATACAGTTCCCAGTATATTACACCAGCCGGGCGTTGCAGGGCGCGGAAAGCCGATACTCCCGCATCGAGAAACTGGCCTTCGCCCTCATCACCTCAGCCCGAAGGCTCCTCCCGTACTTCCAGGCCCATGTCATTGTAGTCCTGACTGACCAGCCTCTCCGCAGAATTCTATCTCGGCCAGACACGTCTGGGAGGCTCGTCAAGTGGGCCTTGGAACTGGAAGAATTCGAAGTAATCTATCGACCCCGGACAGCAATCAAGGGGCAGGCTGTAGCGGACTTTCTGGTGGAGTTTACATACCCTGAAGACCCAATCGAAGAGCCCGAGCCTTCGGCCTTACCGCCCAGATTAAACTCCGATATCCCGACCTGGGTACTGCACGTGGATGGTTCCTCCAATCAACAAGGTGGCAGAGCTGGGATTATCTTGACTACCCTGGACGGTATCCAGCTCGAGTATGCTCTAAGGTTCGGATTTCGCGCTTCCAACAACGAGGCCGAGTACGAAGCTCTCTTGGTCGGGTTGCAGTTAGCCATCTCAATGAGTGCGCTGCAGGTCCAGGGCTACAGTGACTCCCAGCTTGTGGTCAACCAAGTAAATCAAGAATATGAAGCACGGGAGGACAACATGGTAGCCTACTTGGCCCTTGTCCAAGCGGCTTCCAAGAAGCTCCAAGGTTTCTCCATCACCCAGATACCAAGAGAAGAGAATACCAAAGCGGACCGGCTTGCCCGCCTAGCCTCGTCCTCTGAGTCAGACTTGCCCGGGATAAGGATACAGTTCCTACCCGAGCCGAGTGTGATCAACTCAAAGGGCATGGAAGTTGACCCGGTCACTCTGGGACCTAGTTGGATGGACCCGCTCGTGACATTCTTAACGACAGGAAGGCTACCAGATGACAAGGATGAAGCTCGCCGGGTCAAGTACCGGGCAACAAGATATCACCTTCTTGACGGTATTCTCTATAAAAGGGGATTCACTATCCCGTACCTCCGCTGCGTTCATCCTGTACAAGTGCAAGCAATATTGTTTGAAATTCATGAAGGTGTGTGTGGAAACCACATAGGAGGTCGGGCGCTTTCCAGAAAGGCCCTACTACAGGGTTACTATTGGCCAACCATGACCCGAGATTCGCAGGAGTATGTTCGAAGGTGTGACAAGTGCCAACGGTATTCTCCCATGATCAACCAACCGGGAGAACTCCAAACACCGGTCCACAATCCCTGGCCATTTGCCCAGTGGGGAATCGACATTGTTGGTCCCTTACCGACAGGGAAAGGGCAAGTCAGATTCGCCGTGATAGCTGTTGACTACTTCACCAAATGGGTAGAGGCCGAGCCCTTGGCAACGATAACCGAGCGGAAAATAGAGAGCTTCGTGGAAAGAAATATCCTCAGCCGGTTCGGTATCCCGCGAGTCCTGATCAGCGATAATGGAAGGCAATTTGACACACCCATCTTTAGGAAGTTCTGCTCGGGCTATGGGATACAAAATCGTTACTCTTCCCCCGAGCATCCACAAGCTAATGGCCAGGCCGAGGTAACCAACCGCACAATTTTGCAGTCGATTAAGACAAGGCTAGAAGGCGCTAAAGCCCTGTGGGCTGAAGAGCTACCGACCCTTCTGTGGGCCTACCGTACTATACCCCGAGCGGCTACAGGCGAAATCCCATTTTCCTTAACTTATGGTTTTGATGCAGTGGTCCCCACAGAGCTCGGACTGCCAACATACCGGGTGGCTACCTTCAATGACCCAGACAATGGAGAAGCCCTCAGGACAGAGCTCGACCTGGTGGAAGAAAAAAGAGACCAGGCCTATCTCAAGGTGGCCGATTACAAGCAAAGGGTCTCACGGTATTACAATAGCAAGGTGAAGCACCATAGTTTTCAAGTGGGAGACCTCGTCCTCAAAGCTGTGAACCAGTCTACCCGAATCCCAAGCCACGGGGAGTTGGGGGCAAACTGGGAAGGCCCGTATAAAATAATTCGGGTTAACCGACCGGGAACGTACTGGCTACAAAGCATTGATGGGCATGATCTCACCCATCCTTGGAACGTGCAACACCTCCGCAAGTACTATCAGTAGCACCGGACCACAAGAGTTTATTGTTATAGGCAGACTTTTTTCTTTTTGGATAATCGACATGGTTTATTATTTTTAAATAAAATTACATGGTTCTACTTCGAAAATTTACTACTGTCAAGACACTGTGCAATACACCAAAAGACCTCGGGCCAACCCCCGAGGCATCAAAGACCTCGGGCCTAACCCCGAGGCACCAGAAGACCTCGGGCCTAACCCCGCGCGCGAAAGACCTCGGGCTCCGAACCCATGCATTAAAAAGACCTCGGGCTCCGAACCCAGGCACTAAAGGACCCTGCAACCACCCATGTTCCAGGTCGGTTTCTTATGGTCACCCCTCTGCATGCCCCCGCCTTCGCAAGAAGGTCGGGGACAAAAGGATGCTAGACCTAAAAACAGGAAATTAACTAAAAGTTTCGCTTAGGCCCAGCCGACGACGGAGCCAAGCCCCTAGGTGGCCGACGATGGCAAGCTTCAAAGGCCCCTACAACCACCCATGTTCCAGGTCGGTTTCCTACGGCCACTTACTCCCGTACTCCCATACTCCCGCCTTAGCAAAATGCTTGGGGGCAGGGGAATAAGGGGAATGTTGAGGCTAAAACAGGGAATCACACCGTTCGACTAGGTGTTCTGTTGGTTACGGTCCTAAAGCATTTGCTAAGGCAGGTGTTAGGTCGGCCAAAACCGTACGGATACTAACGAACCATCCGACTAGGTGTTCTGTTGGTTACGATCCTAAAGCATTTGCTAAGGCAGGTGTTAGGTCAGCCAAAACCGTACGGATACTAGCAAATGTTAAAGCATAGTAAAAAAAAAAACAAACAACAACAAAGTTAATGGATGGTTGACCTCAAGGGCCTTTTCGTTAATTGAAGCAAATGTTCAAAGCTTGGGGGGCAGTTGTAGTAGCCTCCCCAAAATAAAAAGAAAACTACAAGCAACGAAATAAAGAAAAACAGTGCAGGACCGGGAACTCAGTCTTCCACATTGACCACGTCCTCGGTCTCCCCGGTCTGCTCCCTTGGTACGGCAAGCCCTTCGTCCCCCAAGTCCTCGCTCGGGGCGAGTTCAGTGGCCACAGCAATGGCCGCAGGATCTTCACCAACCACAGGAGCTTCACCAGCTATGGGATCTTCACCGACATCCCAGTAATCCGAGTCAATCCCCTCGTAGGCCGAAAGGACCCAATCGGGGTGATCCCGGGCTACCCGCCGCTTCATATCGTCATAACCTTGGAAGAAGCCGTCATCAAACGCGTCCTCCAAGGCCCCTGCAACAGGTGTCTCGGCCGCCGCCTTCGCCCGGGCTTCAACTATCGCGGTGAGGGCCCGGGAAACCTCCAATTCAGCCAAAGCAGCCGCCTGAGCCGTACCTAAACTCAAGGCCAACGACTTCGTCTTGCTCATCTCGACGGCCAAAGCGGCCTTTGCTACCTGTAATTCCTCATGCTCCTTCGAGAAGGCGGCTTCAACAACGCTGGCCCTCCTGGCCAGGGAAGACAGGAGGGACTCGGACCCCGCGGCCATACAGCCGACCTGCGACGAGAGGATGGAGTTTAGTTAGGCAGGTAAAAAGGGAGCAGGTCAATATTTGAAGGGAGATAGAACACTTACCAGATGGGAAAGGCTATACAACCACCCTTGGAAGTCCTGGGGAGATAGCCCGGCACATGCTTCCACCTGGCTCGGGATTAGGACAGACTTTAGCCTCTCCCGAACATCACCAGGCCTACCGATGGGCAGACCGGATGGAATATCAGCCCGGGGTGCGGGCTCCTCAACAGCCAACCTTTGGGGAGCCGATGTCCCCGCAGGATCCGGACGGTTAACCGTCCCATGGCGGATGCGTCGGAGCGGGCGTTCACCACCCAGGGCCTCGGTGGTTGGCCTCTTCCCCTGGGCGATCGCCATCCGAGTAGCAGTGGCGGCGGCGACAGCAACCTGTCTCTCCCTCAGCTGCTCCAAATTGCGTTTGGGGGCCATTTCTGCAAAAGAGCAAGATCGCATGGTCAGAAGTGTGAGAAACGATACGGACAAGTGCAGGGCGAACCAGTAAGGCAACCTGGGAGCTCACCGGGGATGAGGGGTGAAAAGCTGGGGGCTGGAACGGGTTCCTCAGGGGAGTAGGTCTCGACAAAGTCCCCTGTCCGGGACAACACGTTCCAAACACTAGTGGGCAATCCTGCTAGTCTCCAGATCCTGGCCTGGCACGACTCAGGGATTTTGGGGGGTTCTGTTGAGCCAGCTGTGGACAGAAGAATGAAATCAGTTAGTCAGCCATCGCGTTCCTAAAAAAAAAAAAATAGACGAAGTTGGGTGGGTGATCTTACCCCTCAACTCCCTAGCCCAGGATGTCCTCAGTTGGGACCCCGGAGCCCTGTCGCAGAGGCGAAGGGTGGACAGCTGGAAAAATTTTCCCTTCCACCCTTTATTGTTGCTGGGGCAATTGTCAATAATTTTCCTACCCGGGCGGGCAGAGAATGAGAAAAACCCCACTTCCCGGTGCACAGAGAATGGTCGGTGGGCCCAAAGAAACTCATGGAGGGTAAGCTCATACCCGAACTCCTGAGGCCACAGTGATATACACCCCATCAGGAATTTCCATCCATTGGGGGCCAATTGCCCGGGAGCGATATCGAGATAGATCAGGACATCCCGGGCAACGGGGTGAAGGGGTAGTCGGAGGCCCGCCATCATAGCGTCCTCGAACAGGGTGACGAACCCTGACTGATAGAGGTGCGCGCCGCCGGGGTTTATGGCTAGGGCGCAACCCTCGGGAAGAGAATATCTCTCCCTGATCCGGGGAAGGTCTTGGGAACGCAATACAGAGGAAGTGAACTCGCAGGCGAACACTACACGATCAGTCTCCCTGGGCAACTCGTCGCCCGAACCCCTCGAGACGGAGGCAACAGGGGCCTCCTGGGTAGACTCGCTATCAGACAGACGAACAGGAATCCTGGCCCTACTCTGATGATCGGTCAGGGACGCAGGAAGCCGGTCCAGACTGGCACCGAGGGATCCTGATCAATACTGTTCACTCTCCGATCTTGACACAGAATCAAAACCGGAGTGTTCCATTGCTGGTACTCCAACAGCAAGGAACGGACACAAACTGCGACCTAAGTATGGGTCAGAAACCCCAAGCCTGGTATACAGGGGGGCAGAGTCACTAACCTGAACGGCAGCGAATAGGCACTTCTCAGTACCAGGTAACACTCTCCAAGAACAGCACAAGGAATACCCGCTCGGTTCAGTTGAATTAAAGTTCTGCCCGACTTAAAGAACGCACAAAATCTGAGGAGGAAGAAATCCCACTCCCGCTCAAACCTCACAGGATTCGTTCTCTCCAGACTCACTCCGAAATGAAAAAGGACGGGGGAAAGAGGGAATAAAGCAACAGATAGAAGGTCAGGAAGGGATGTGAAAGATGGGGCAAGCACTCCTTATATAAAGGCTGTGAACGGCCGAGATCAGGGCAGATCCAGCGGTCCAGGGGATTTCCCGCCAAAACTGTCGCTTCGGGTACGTGACGCGTCGCCTCAAAAGGCGCGCGCATTGAATGCGTGACATGACGGCTCGGTTAGCCCACTAACGATTCGGTTATGATCGTTCCGCCATCGTTGGATCCTAACCTGGCCACTCACCATTTGCCACGTGGCAGCAATTGGTCCGGGCCCACGATACCGCTACCCTAGCCTTTTTCTACACCAATCGGATCCCTGGGAGTTACCCGGACGGTTTTTAGAGCAGTATTGATTTTCGATCCTTGCCCGATGGCATGTCTAGTCAGTTCCGAAAATGGGTGGCAGTGCCGATAAAGTCAAACGGAGTTCCAAAGATCAGTCGCTAAGGGGCAGAAAGAAAGTCAGGTCGGTCAACGAAAACCAATCGGGTATTGGAGGCTAAAGGCTATGTAGAAGAAATAAACAGTTAGAAGAACAGAGAGATAAAAAGGGTTGGCCTCAAGGACCTTTTCATTGCAATAAAAAGTAAACTGTACAGAGATCGGGGGCAGTTATAGTAGCTCCTCGGTAAAAATAAAAAAAAAAGAAAGAAAGAAAGAATACAGCAAAAAACGGCAAGGAGTCTTCAAGTTCCTTTTCCCTTCAGAGCTTTCACCTCCTCTTCCAGGGCCATCATCCTCGCCACCAATTCCTTGACAGTGAGCTCTATGGTGTGAACATCCACCTCCTGCATGACAGATTCAGTCTGCAGGCGGGCAGTCTGCTTCTCCACCTCTTGGAGACGACCCTCCAGGTTACCGAAGGCAAGGCCCGTCCAAGAGCTCGGCACATGAAGACCGGTCAGGGATTCCGTCCGGCTCCTTTTTGGTGGGGGTTGAGATTCTTCCCCGACTGCCTTTTCTTTCCCCTTCCGGGAGGGGCCCGGTGGCGGGCTCGCATCCCCGGAGGAGGATGAGTCGCTGCTGGTGGACAGGGAGACTGGTTCCTCGGAAGGGCCGGCCCTACTTGTGGCACGCCGACCAGAAGCCATGGACCGAGTGTAGCGGCGAGACCCGGAGGCAGCAGCAGTAGGGGCCGCCGGCGGATCCTCACCGCCGACCTCACCAGCGGGAACCCCGGACAAATCCGAGAACGTGAGGCCGGCTTCGATGGCACGATCGATGGCCTCTGTGTCGGCAACAGAGGGGGCAATACTGCGGAAGGCAGCAAAGGATGCCTTGCACAATTCCGCATCAAAGGCCGCAGGAGGGCGGAGATCAGGATCCACCAGCCAGTTGCCGGATACCATAACCCAAGGGTATTGGCGCCACCTCTTGTTTGGGAAATCCAAGCCCTGGACAAGGTGCCTTCCCTCTGCACCAGGGCGTAGGGCCCCCATGGTCGATCCCCAGGATATAACACCTGACGACGTCGATGGAACGGAGGAGCACCCCAAGTCGCTGGTTCAGGTTTGATATCCCCCAGAGGAGGCGGGCCACGTTTGGGCGGCACTTGGAAAGCGGAATGCGCAACCCCTGAAGTAGGTCGCAGAAGAAGGCTGGGAGAGGGAAGCGTAGCCCTACAACAAGCAGCAGATAGCTGCTAATAAGGAAGAACGGAAAGGCTACTTCCTCCCCTTCTGTGTAAGGGCGAACTCCGACGTCGTCGGAAAGTTCGCAGTCCTCTCGAAAAGTCTTTAGTCCTTCATCAGACGTCAGATCGATGTGAGAAGCCATTTGAGGGAAGCTTGAAGAACAACGACGGAGAAAAAGAAGGAGTTCGAGGATGCTTTGCTTTCAAAAACTGCTCGGGCGATTTAGCTGTTAACTTGCAGTAAGAAATAGGTTGAACAGGTGCTCTTTATATAGGCATCGCGAACGGCTGAGATCAGATTTGATCGGATGGCTCATACGCTTTTCTGCAAAAACTGTCACTTCGGGCACGTGGGGCGTCGCCTCAAACAGTGTAAGCATTGAATGCACGACGTGATGGTTCGGTTGCTACATGGACGATTCGGTTGCTTCCGAACTGGCAGCGTTGGATCCGAACCAGACCACTAATCGATGGACATGTGGCGTCAGGGAGCCCGGTCATGCAGGGTCACCGCTCGGTCGATATCCCGGCGGATCACTCCCGTCCGACCCCGTCCTGACAAGAGTCCTGGTCTTTTCCCGGACGGTATCTGGAAGACATTCTTAATTTTCAAATTTCATCCGACAAGACATCACATCAACTTTGAAAATGGGGGGCAGCTGATATGTCCAGAAATATCCTGCTAAAGTCCAACAGCCACGTGGCAGAAGGACTCGGGCTATCCGGGAAGAGACTCTGGGGCCCGCGCCCCGCGTTAGACGCTACCGCCCGGGGAGATCAGCCGGCCCGGGCGCGATATATAGCGGCTTTCTAGCATGGGCAGCTTGGTGGAACATTCCAGGCAGTTTCCTTGTATGATCCAGACTGTGTCAAGGAAAGATGATTAGTTTCCTAAACCACTTAGGAAACTCTCCTAAAAAATCATGCAAATCTATTATGATTATATTGGGTTTCCTAATCTTATTGACTTACCATGTAAAGGTGGACTCTTGCATCTATAAAAGAGCCCAGCTACCCTCTCTAGAGGGATCCGAAAAGTAATCTCTCGAAGTACACAAACACTTACGAAGAGAACTCACCATTTACATGCATACACCCGGCCGGTATTACTGGTAGTGCCACCCACCCTTGTCGGCTCACCAGGCCCACCAGTGATCTGCTAGTAAGAAGCGCATAGACGCACACGTGGACGTAGGTCACCTCATTAACGGGGCCGAACCACATACAAACCTGTTTCTACTCTATCTTCCCGCATAAATCTCGCTCACCAATTTTTGGCATCATCAATATGTGCTCCGGTTTCAAAGTCAACTTTTGGTCAAACTGGTTAAACTTGGAATTCTCGGGAAGTTCTGGAAACCTCTAGGAGCTCCTAGGAGCTGACGTTTTCGTTCGATTTTCTTTTAAAACTCATTTTAATACTTTTCACATGATCTAGAATGATTTCGGAAATTTTCAGAGAATTTGGACGATTTCGGTCAATCCTTGGTCAAACTTGGTCAAACCGGTCAACGAGGACTTTCTGGGAACTTCCGGGACTTCCAGGGCCTCTGGGAACCAACGATTTCATCCGGTCTTGCTTTAGAACTGATTTTATTATTTTTCTTCCGACGTAGCGCGTTTCCAAAACATTTGGTCTGAATCCGAGAGCGTTCGGGCTTTCAGGGGTATTCTGGCCATTCTGAGCATTTTGAGAGATAGAACTAACTTCCAAGAGTCATTTTTGAGTCTTTTTCGATCATTGTGAACTACCAAGCTATGGTTCTCCTAAATCTGATAGCCGACAAAATGGGGTGTCTACAGTAACAATCTCACAATCCAAAGAACCATTTCGCAGTTGTGTTCTTGATACTAATTCTGGGTCTGAATTGAATTGGAATTATTTATTTATTCATTTATTTTTTATTTTTTATCTTTTATTTTTATTTTTGTGGATTCAAATTATTGAAGTATTTTTTTCAATAGAATTATACGATTTGGTCCCTCAAATTTTAGTCAACATAAAGTTAGTCACTTTGACTTTTTAATACCTTAAATTCATCCTTAATCAATAAGATATCTTAGGAATTAATCCCTTCCCCCAAATATCTGTATGTTTTATGGACAAAATTACCCTTCAGTAAATATATACACATGCATGTATATACTATCACCTTAAATTAGGAATTTGAAATTAAAACATTAAAAACCCAAATAAATGCAAAAATTTCTCTCCTTATCTCACGTTCTCTCTCTCTAGCTCTCTCTCTATGATAATTCATTCTGCACATATCAACTACCCTTTTAACACAAATGTAAATTGATCCAACAAATGCACTGAACACACCAATGCTATCACTAAGGCGCTATTATCGAAAAAATGTGGCCATTTCGACGGTGAACGAACAGGATGGATTGATGAGTCCTCTTAGTCTCAGAATCTTTAGTGGGCCTAAGGCAAATCCGGCGAAGATCGAGTACACGTCGTCATTTCGGAGGAACGTGGGTGGGTGTTAGTTGGGATCTATGATGGATTCAATGGCCCTGATGATCTGATTATCTACTCTCTAACTTGTACTCTTTTGTTCACAAGGAGCTCAAAGAGTTGAATGAAATCTCAAGTGAATGAAGGTGTTTGTATAATTGATTTGTGTGGAGGTTTACGTTTTAAGTTTTTAAGGTGAGAAATTTTATTATTTTTTTGGTGAGAAATTTGTATTATTAAACTTCTATCAAAATTCTAGAATTGAAAATTTCTCACCAAAAAGTGAGAAATTTGCATTAATAAGTGACAAATTTGTCGCATTCGAAATTTTTCATTAATACATTACGCACTTTCATAAAATTTTTTTGAAATGAGAATTTCTCATCATAATAGATAAAATTTCTTACTTTAGTCAGTGATGCATTTTAAAGTGAGAAATGTCTCATTATGGTTAAAAGTGAGAATTTCTTACGATAACATATAGAATTTCGTATATGTTATTAAGGAATTTCTCACTTATGATCTGTGATGTATTTTAAAGTGAGGAATTTCTCACTTTTCTTTCTCACTCTTTCATAATTTTTTGTGTTAATTTCCTCTCTCTCTCTCTCTCTCTCTATATATATATATATATATATAACAAACTGGTGAGAAAGGAAATCATTTCCTATTTATGGTAATCGCAAAATCAGGGTTGGTGTTTAAGTTTTGAATCCCTGATATTTTGTGATTTGATGGGGAGTAATTTGCACATATATAGAAATATATATATATATATATATACATGAGTTTAAAACTGCACCGAGGGTACTTTGGTCTTCAAAAATATAGAAGGACTAATTCTTAAAGGGGCTTATAAATTGGGCCTATTTCTAAAATGGATGTACATGAAGGACTAAATATTAACTAACCCTTTTTTCAATGGGTATGTGTTAGTTTCTGAAATATAATGTTTGCTCAGCGCGAGTTGGTGTGAGATGAGCAAGCAGGTCAAATCTGGGTTGGATGTGGATCACCATTAGAGCTTAGAGCTTACCTGTATAAAGTAAACTGTGGATCACCATTAGAGCTTTCTTTGCCCTTCTTCAACCTCCCAAACTTTTACTTTGTTCTCTAAATTAATTCACTAATTACTAATCACAAATCTGATAGTGTTCATCCATATTGTGGTTTTTTTTTTTGTAGTTGTGTGTGTATCGAAATGTGAATTCATATATGATTACATTTTGGTTTTCTACTCTTTGGAGGATTTTTATTAGGGCTGGTTGTGGAGTTTGATTAATTTGGATTGAATTTTTTAAATGAATTCTTCACCCAGTGTTTCAATTGTTGTGTTTTGGTTGGGATGACTTCTATTATACAATGACTGCTATATGTATATATGTATATTGATGAGTGATTGGAATTGGATTAAATTGTGTGCATATATATATATATATATATATATGTGTGTGTGTGTGTGTGAATGTGTGTGTGTGTATCGAGACATATGTATATTGATTAGTGATAGAGAAAATTAATGGGATTGAAAACAGAGGTAACAAGACTGTCGGTGAATGAATGTGCTAGAAGATAACTTAGTCTTGGGCTAGTGCCACATTTGGATTGCAAACTAGGGAATTAGGGTTTTGATTTGGTTGAGCAACTTGAGCTGAAGAATTGGCAAGAGGGTAATGTAGTCTTTTCACAATAGCCATTAACGGTGTTAAGCAGATAACTCTGATAGGGGGTATTTGTGTAACCTCAAAAATTTCAGAGGATGTGAGTGACAAAGTGTCAAACTTCAAGGGGTGTCAGTGTAATTTACCTTTTTTTGTTTTTCATTTTTGATTAGGGAATTTTTTTTCCCTCACATCATGAGTGGATTTTGGAAGGAAAGACTTCGTTTACTTCCTCCAAATTGCTTATGTAAGAACTAGTGTAAATAAAGGAATTTGGAATAAAATAAGGCAGCATAATTGATAGACTGTTGAATAATTTTGGGGTGATGTTTATTTTAGAATGCCAATAAGGCATAATGTAGGTTTTTATTAAGTAGTTATTGAATGGAATTTTGGTGAGTCCTTATCAATTGGGTTTTGTTCTTTTTAATTAGCATTTCAGTTGTGGATTTTCTTATCTCTTGTTAAGTGGATTGGTTTCAACCCGAACCGAACCAATTGAAATCAATAAAAAATTAATCAAATTGACCGACTGACCAATGTCAACGGGCTGTTGAAAATTGAAAAAATCGACCAATGAACACCTCTAATCTTGGCATATAGCCCATTTGGAATCTCTATGGCAGTAAGAGATATTTTAAGTAAGAGATTCCATTAAAATGGATTTTTTTTGTTGTTGTGGAGCTTTTTTAAAAAGTTGTTTAGTGTTTATTGGTAGTGTGAGAAATAAAGATTTTTCAACTTTGTAGAAAAAAGTAAGAGATTCTATTTTTATTTTTATTTTTATTTGGGTAAATTACAATAACACCCCTTGAACTATGACTGTTTTTCATTATCACCCTCTACACTTCAAAACTGAACAAACTCACCCCCTAAACTATCATTTGTTGACACTAAAACTCCCTTTTCAGGTGGTGAGTTTGTTCATGTTTGGATAGTTCATGGGTGAGTCTGTTCAATTTTAAAGTATAAGGGGTGTTAGTGAAAAATGGTCATAGTTCAGGGGGTGGCGCTGTAATTTACCCTTTTTATTTTTTCTTTTCTTTCTGTGGAACTTTTTTTTGAAAAAGTTGTTTATTGAAAGCTACAATTGACATAAGTTGTCAAATGTAGCTTTTGACCCATTGCAATTACAGATACTATTTCGCTAAATATTTTATTTTAGCAAAAGAGTTCATAATTATTGATAAACTCCAAAAGTTGTTGCCAAATATGACTTATGCCCGTTAAGTTTAACGGAATAGTTAACTACTTAACTGTTTTACTTTAGTCCAAAGTATATGGGGGTATTAGTGATACGATATGAAATATAGTGGGCAAAGTGAAAAATGGCCTAAGTATAAAGAGAGTATCTGTAATTAACCCAAAAATAAATGATGGATAGTCACTTTGGCTAGATGATTAGAGTTGAGTAACTTTTTCCACTAGGCATTTCATTGTTTAACTAGGCAAATTGGTTTTTTGCATAGCAAAAATGCCTAGTGTCATTAGATATCCTCATGGCATCTCCAATGAGTGTGCTAAATTTGGACTACTGACAAATCATAGCATGACCTCTAAAATTAAAAAAACTCTTCCTAATCACATGCTAAAATATAACAATGCTATTATCTTAATGTCAAAATATAGATTTGACATAAAGAAAATGTCATTTACCTTTGGAGAGTCTCACCAACTCTAATGTTACATGTCATTTTTATCATGCCAATCTATTTTTTTTTTTTTTTTAGCATTATTACAATGTCAAATGCTATATTTTGACATTTTTGCTCTAATGCTATTATTATGCTACTTGCCATTGCAAATGCTATATTTTGGCCCAACTACCATTTGTCTTTCAAAGTAGTCTTTTGATAAAGGGCAAAAGGGACATTTAATAAATGTATATGCTTCTCAAATTTTGCATCCCTAATGCTTCTCAAACATATGTGAGTGGGGAACTTTGTAGCCCCAAAATAAAAACTATGTGAAAATAGACACTTCAATATCCTTCAATCAAAATCAAGCGATACCATCCTTCAATCAAAATCAAGCGGTACCACTACTACATGTATTGGGGAAGCATTTGTAATGCAAAATTTGTAAAACATAGCAAGAAAAATTGTCAAAATATATCATTTCAATACTCATATGCTAATGTGGCACAAATGACTCGTGTCATTTGTTGTGCCAAATATGGTATGAAAAGTGCTCATGCCAAAATTTGGCAACATATATGCCATGAGGTTGGAGCAGCCATGTTTGCTATTTATGCTATAATATGGAATTGACATGAAATATGGCATGGGGTTGGAGATGGTCTCACAATGTCAAAAAATAGCATTGACATCAATGACATGCTAAAAATTACATGTTGCATTTGTTGTAGCTTAAAATAAGTTGAGAAGCTATAATTTCAAAAGTATCTAAAACCCTGCTTTTAATAAATTAGCTTGTTTCCTACTTTTAAGTTGTTTTTTTGCTTAAAATAAGTTATAAGCTAAACCCTGTTTAATGCGCGCAGCTTAAACTTTTAATAATCTATAATCTAAAAAAGTCAGCTTATAAGCTTCACCAAACACCCCAGTATTCTATTGTGTATCTAAGTTCTATTTTCAAAACTTCTACGTGTAATCACATAAAAAAAAAAAAAAAGAAACGAAAAAGTCGACGACCACTCTCAGGCTTAGTTTGGCCCTCACGTGGCTTTTTAAAAGTAGCTTATGAAATTTATTATCAAGTTGTTTGATAATTTTATACAAGTGATACATTACTCTTCAAAAATATATCATGAAACTAAAAAACAATCTTGAGTTTTTAAAAGCTTCATTCTAGAGCTTTTAAAAGCTCCCTCCCAAAAAACCCTAAATTCAATTTTTGCAAAGCTCATAAACTAGTTACCAAATAAATTAACATGAAATTATAGTTTAAAAGATGAGAAGCACCAAAATAGGGCCAAACTGGGTATGTTTGATAACTCAATTAAGTGTTGAAAATGAAAAGATTCAGCACTTATTCTTTTTTAGTGCGTTTGATAACATACCACTTAATTGAAAATCAGCAAAAAAATAACTGAAAACTTTAAGTGAAAAATTTCTACTGAAAATAATCATTGAATATATTCTATTTCAGTAGTTGAAACACTATTTTTAATATTACAAATTTAATCACTTAAAAAATTCAATACTTAAAATCCAGCACTTAATTTTCAGTTTTATCATAGGCACCTCAATCCCATTAATTAATCACTGTCCATTCCACATTATACTCCACCAAAAATACGAGAGATCAGAATCAACGGCCACGATCAATTAGCCTAAGAAAAATCAAGTGAAGAGTAGAGTAGAGCAGAGCAGCATCAACTTCTCTCCGGCGCACCCTCCACAATATCAGGTCGTTCTTGTATGGTTCTCGAAAGCTCCTCTCTCTCTCTCTCTCTCTCTCTCTCTCTCTCTCCTCTGACCAAAACAGTCTCTGTGCTGCTTCACCAGAACCACCAACCGCCAAACGAAAAGCAAAAGCTTTCAATCCCAACGGTAAAGGAAGTCTCAGCAATACAATACAGTTCCAGGTTCGTCATTGATTTTTTTAATCGCTTTCCATTCATGTATGTCCTTATAATCGCTGTACTACTTTCTCTTTCTACATGTATATATGTATACGTGTACATGTCTTTTTTTTTTTTATTTTTTATTTCTCTAACAGTTTCGAAACCCTAATTTCAGAACGTGAAATTCTCTATGAGAGAAGTCATTGAACGTATCAATTTCGGTTTTTTTTTTTTAGGGGTGGTCTTTAATTCATTCGAATACAATTTCATGATATGATGAATTTATACGCATATTGAATTATGTGCTTCACCAAAGACTGTCTTTTCATTGAAAATGCTTGTTTGGATACGTTTTCCCGGGAAAAAAGTAGAATTTTTGTAACTCCATACTGATAGACAGTGAATATTTAGGGACGTTCTTGCTAGAAAAGACATATATTCCAATTTTGTATTCAGAGAAACTAACTTAAACGAAACAATGATATTAATTGGTGTGAACCTAATTCAACCAAGAGGAGAGTGTTGTTCCTTATTTGGATTTCTGTAATTACCCCATCATCAATATATCAATTTGTCTATACTTGTTTCTATGTCCTGGATTGAATAACACTGTCTAATTGGGTTGGTTGTATCTGTTACAACTTCTTGAGCATAAGTGCATTGATTTCACTCATTACGCGTCTAATACTCGTTTTTACAACAATGTATTAACTAGCTTTGTATCCGTGCAAATGCACGGGATAATTTTTTCATTTTCGGTAAATTTAATTTGCAAAACGATAATAATGATAATAAAAATGCTTGGTAATGTTGAACGTAAACCCACGCAATCGCATGGGATAGCAAAAATTTAAGAGATGGAAAAATATTTTATGTTCTGTAATCAATGTTCTAATACTCGCTAGGCGCTAGTCGGGCGGTGGAGGGGGGCCTAGCGCCTAGGGGACTAGTCGGTCCGCCTAAGCGGAAAAATTATTTTAAAGCAAAATTAATAATATAGAGACAGTTCTAATGTTAAAAAAAGTCACATTATCAACAATGTAATTTAAATAGGTGCTTACCAACAAAATAAGCTTTCAACTCTTCTTCTCCATATTTTAAAGCAAAATTAATAATATAGAGACGATTCTGAAATTGAGATTAGTTCACAAAACAATGAAAATGAAGCTCAAGAAGGTGAAGTTAGTCAAATTCTTGATTATTTGGTCAGATCAAAAAATTCATTTTCAGACATTGACCAAACATCAACAAGTGAAGACTCTGAACAGACACACTCACGAACACACACAGACTCACGTACAGTCGCACGCACACACACACACTCACGAACACACACAGACACACTCACGCACAGTCGTGAGCGCACACACCCACACACACTCATGCACAGTCGCACACACACACTCTCTCACAAACACACACAGACACGCGCGCGCGCACACACACGACTCACGAGTCACGCACACACACAGACACACACAGGCCACAACCACTGAGACACACACTCACACACACACACGAACACTCGATCGCACACTCTGTGTAGACACACATTCGCGCGCGCGCGCGAGCACACACACATACACACTGGAGGAGATTGGAGAGAGAGAAGATCAGAAGATGCAAGAAAAAAGCAAAACCCCCAATTTTAAAACCCTAATTTCATAATTAGAAAAACCCTAATTGCATAACCCTACAGGCGAGTATACAGGTACGTACCTCTCGGTCCTCTCCTCCTCCTCCTCCTTCTTCTTCTTCTTCTTCTTCTTCTTCTTCTTCTTCTTCTTCTTCTTCTCGGCGTCGATCAGTCTTTCTCTCTCTCTCTCTCTCTCTCTCTCTCTCTCGTGTGGTGTGTGTGGAAATGAAATGAACAAAATGCAAAAAAGATTAATGAGGTTTTTTTGTTTTTTGTTTTTTGTTACAGTTTCCGCCTATCCGCCTAGCTCACCTAGAAGTGCCTAGACCCCCACGTAGTGCCTTGGGCGATTTTCCAAACGCCTAAGCAAAAATCTCGGTGGCTGGGCACCGCCTAGCGCCTAGGCGGCTGCCTAGGCCGCTTTTTAGAACACTATCTGTAATAGCAACTCCAACCGCAATACACATAGTCACTTTCTAGCTATTTTGGGGGAACCAAAGTGCATATTTGGAGCTCCAACCGCGTGTTGCCCATATGGTTCTCCATTTTGGGAAATCCCTTTTTGGTTCTCCACATTTGAGGAGAGAGAGTGTGATTATGGGTAATTACCCATAAGTAAAATAATGAAGAATAATACATATCATGTTCATTTGAGGAGCGAGAGTGCATTGAAATTTCAACTTTGTACAAAAACTAATATGATAAAGCAAACCTCCCTATAATAGGGAACATGGTTGGAGTTGGGGGCTTAAAACTGTTTTGCTAAGATAGTATTCTAGCTATTTTGGCTAAAAATTAGAGAAAATTTAAGTTATGTTGTTGGCGATGCTTAGAAAGGGGGGGAAAAAAAAATACATGAATAACAAACATTTGAAACTCTTTAAAAATACAAAGATACCTACTTTAATATTTCACTTTTTGAGTTTGTTGAAATTGTTTAAGATCACTCAGCTACAATAAATTAAATGTGTTATTTAAAAAAAAAAAAAAATCATTCCAGAATTGGATTGTTAGTTAATACTACCCCGCCTGATGTTATTTTGTTATAATACATGTCGGTTGATATCCATAGAATGAGTAATAGTATCACAATATGACTTACATAGAAGGTGTTTTGATAATAGTAAAGTACCATAAAAGTCAAATTGTTATCTCAATTGATTTGAAATATTCACAAAATAAAAAAGTATATATGGTAAGAATGATTAAAACACAGAACTACACAAAGGAATACAAAGCTGCCCTTTTGCCTATCCAAATAGAAACTAACTTGTTCCTTCAAAAAGTAATCCTCCCTAATACAATATTGTATTGCTCTTCTTATCTCTTTCCTCAGTCAAATAAAAACTAAAACTGATTGAAGTATGACATGAACGAATTCCAGCTTCGAAGTCAAGTAGAATCATGAATAATACATGTATGCAAAGAAATACAAATTTATTTGTTTATACAGAAACCAATCAAGTGAACTTGAGGTTAAATAGAAACGGAAGGTATTATATAAGGAAAAAAAAAGAAGGAAGAAGAGTTAATTTAAAATTAATACACAAAAGATCTGTCAATCACCATTACTTATTTCTCTTCCAAGAAATGTAACAGTTAGTAGACACGAATGAGGGAATATTGGAAGTGTGAGGGAGGTTATTTAGGGAATTTATGTTATAATTTAGGGTAATGATATTGTAAGCAACTTCTTATATAAGAAAGCAACTTTTAACCGTTGAATGAAGATTTGGTATTATTTAATAATATTAACCAACGTAATTTTAATATACCATTTTTGATAAGTGATACGTTGAAGAAGATGTAGATATTGATTATCAGAATCTAATTTTTCTTCTTCTTTGTTTATTTGTGGAACCTCATGTTCACTGGTAAAAGATTGTTGTTGATGTAAAACAGTGATTTGGTCTCCCATTCTTTGAAGGGATACCTGCAAATCTTTTACCTCTGTTTTTATTATATTAATTTCATGTTTTAAATCTTGAATGGTTATGGGTTTTTCAACCTTTTCCATTCTGTTGAAAACTTTCTGAAAACTATACTGTGGAACATTAAATTTTTTGTTCTCAGAAGTACTTGGAATTTCATTAGACTTATGGCTAACTCATAATTGAATTACTGTGATCCTTAATTCTCGATCTGTAATTTTATCAATAAGAGTTAGCATATCATTTTGTTCTGCAGTGAGAACATTTAAAGAAAGACCATTCATGGTGGCAATGGCTTTCCAATAATCAACCTCTTGAGAACATTGTTGAGAACATTGTTTGGTACATGAAGAAGGACTAATATGCTCTCTTTGTTGAGAGTAGGAGCTATGATAATCAAGATTATCACTTACCCCTTCAGAAGGTTCATCAGTTGAATTTTTTGGGGATGTGTTGAGCATGATCTTACTTAGTTGAAGTTTAAGTCCTTCATCTATGTTTAGTTCTTGTAGTTTTTTCTTAGTAGTACATTTATTAGCTAAATGCCCTACTTTACCACACTTCCAGCATACACGTGTTTCGCGTGTAATTGAGCTCTTTTCAGACCTCTTTTTGTATATCTTCTTTTGGAAGGTGGTTTAGATTTAGAGTAATATTTTTCTTTACTCTTATTTTTATCCTTGGATGGATAATATTTTTCCTTCGTGCACATTTTTTTGTCTTTTTATGCTTAGAAGACTATGGTTTCCAAGTAAGTAATAAATCTTAATTTTATCTGTCTTTACTTGTACTTATTAATTTTGTTGATGCTGTTAAATCAAATCTTTTGGGTCATCTTTTTGGTATCCCACCTGAAAATAAATATTTTATGCTTAATGGATTTAAGACCTGGATCTATTTTGTGAAATACTATTCATCATGAATTTATGTCTGACAAATACAAGGAATTCACACAACAATATTTTTCAACGTTCAAAAAATGTGAATTAGACTTGATAAAAAAGCTATATTATCAAGATCTAACTGACAAAGGTACTATTATTTGGTTTGTTGATTGGTTTCAACAATGGTACGCTACCCAAAATTATGTAATAGTACTTGATGTACCAAATTGGAGAATACATGGGGATAGTCAAACTGTTAACAATATCCATCCTTCTTCTCCTATGCACATTGATTTTGATTCTAATAAAAAACCCTTGGAGGCTGTTGCCTACATAGGGGTCCCTCCATGTGTCAAGGATACAATTAAGCTTAGGCACATAACCCATCAGAATAATTGGACCAATGTGTCTATCCATTCCATTGGTAAACAATTACTCCGTATGGAAGATAAAATAGATTCCATACCACAACAGGTTTCTAAAGAGGTTTTAAAAGATTGACCATCTACTTCTCTAGTACCTACAACTATTCAACCTCCTTCTATCTAAGGCTTCTACTGGCTCAATATCATATGATTCTGGTGAAGAAGATAATTCTTTTGAGATTCAAGATTTGGTTTCTCACATACAGAGAACTGAAGCTAATTTAAGAGACACTGCTCAAATTCATAAATTAGAATATGAGCCTTTGGGTCTCAAAACATACTTTAAGAGACCAACTCCCCAAGATTTATTAAATGAAGAAGACTTCTTCCAAAATCAAAATTCTTATAATGGAAGATCTGTTTATGAATGGAATATTGATGGTTTATCAGAATATCAGATTTATGGGGTCATTCATAAAATGCTTATGTATGCGTCTATTTGTTACAACTCTGGGAATATTGATCCCGATGTTACTAAATTTATTACTAATGGCTTTACAGGAAGCCTGAAAGGATGGTGGGACAATGTCCTTTATCCCAAAAAAACAGAAATTTTAAATGCTGTCAAAACTGAACGAGGAACTGGCTCTCCCACTGCGGATGATGTTCTTACTTTAGTTCATACCATCATTCAACATTTTGTTGGCTCCACACCCCAACGGGCCGAAAGGGGGCGTGAGCTTCTGCAAAATTTACGATGCCCTTCTTTAACCCATTTTCGGTGGTATAAAGATGTGTATATTTGTAAAGTAATGCAAAGGACTAATGCAAATTCTGAACACTGGAAAGCTCATTTTATGTATGGACTTCCACATATTTTTGCAGTAAAAGTAAGACAAAAATTACGTCTATCTTTTAAAACCTCTTTAGAAACCTGTTGGGGTATGGAATCTATTTTATCTTCCATACGGAGTAATTGTTTACCAATGGAATGGATGGGCACATTGGTCTAATTATTCTGATGGGTTATGTGCCTAAGATCATTGTATCCTTGGCACATGGAGGGACCCCATGTAGGCTTAGAATCAAAATCAATGTGTATAGGAGGGGTATGGATACTATTAATAGTTTGACTATCCCCATGTATCTCCACTTTGGTACATCAAGTACTCTTAAATAATTTTGGGTAGGTTATCATTGTTGAAACCAATCAACAAATCGAATAATAGTACCTTTGTCAGTTAAATCTTGATAATATAGCTTTTTTATCAAGTCTAATTCACATTTTTTGAACGTTGAAAAATACTGTAGTGTGAATTCCTTGTATTTGTCAAACATAAATTTATGATTAATGGTATTTCGCAAAATAGATCCAGGTCTTAAATCCATTAAGCATAAAATGATTTATTTTCATATTGAGGATAAGAGGGACTAAACGGATCCCTTTTTTCTACGTCCTCTGTATCTGGACCATAACTTCCATGTGGAATTTGCTGTTCGGATAATCCTTTTAATGTGTTCTCTTTCTTTAACGTTTGGAGATGCTCTAGTTCTATGTTTGTTCTAGGTTGATCAGACATGGAATGTCGAGAAGAAGAAGGATAAGACACTGAATATGGTTTCCTTTGTGGAAAATCCCTTGATGAAATACTCCTAGCTAATGATAGCTTACTGGTTTGATTAGGAGTAAATGACACTTCTATATCCCCATCCTGTGTTTGGATAATTTGATCGATCTGGGGTGGAAGTGTTGGAACAGGTGGGACCGCATTGGGTATGGTCCAATCTGTGGGAAAATTTATTTCTTCCCATTTGATTAGCCTTGGAATGGCTATATTAGTAGTAAGACAATTACCGTATATTGTTTTCCCTGGTTCACTTCTAAGCACAACATTAGGACATAGAGTGTTCATTACATTGTAATAAATTCTATAAGTAATGCTAATTGTGCTTGATCCAGAAAGGAAGTTATAACCTTGTGTTTGAATCTTTAAAGTTGTAGCTTTAAACAAGTGTCTATCATTGAGTGATAAGGTTAAATTTGGGTATACATCAAAATAAACAGGTCCATGACATAAACTAGTCTGGATTATTCCCATTAAAGATGGTACAAAGTCTGTACATCTAGCATCTCTTAGGTAGGCTAAAAATACTGGTGTTTAACCCTGTGAGTGTTAAAGGTTTAAAGGCAACTTGTATACACCCTATATGTATGTACTTGTAGTTAGCCAAACTGTTTTCTACATCTTTAAGATTCAGTAATCTAAGAGTTTGTTCTTCCTGTTCTAGAACAATATCTTGTTCTACAGTTTTTACATGGTCTTGTGTAATTAGATTAAAAAAAAAAATCTTTTTTTGTAGATTTGTTTTAAAGCAATGAATGGAATAGTCCATTCATTCAATTGTTGCGTTTGATAGTACACAACAAATTCTGTATTATTAATAGTGAATCTTGATGATCCATGATTAGATGTTCTCCTGAACATATCAGTGTGAGAAGGCTACCATGGTATCTCCTTTATCAAAACATGTGTATCTAAATACCGGTGTACTTTAAAAAATTATCCATAGAGTGGATGTCAGTCAATGGTCTACTGTATAGCCAAAGGCAAACTTCATGCCCAAGCAGGCCCAACATACATGACTAACGACATCAAAGACTCCCAAGAAAATGTCAATAAAAGTATGACATTACCAGATACAAAGTAAAGGAAATACCATGAAGGCCTTATAGTTTAGCCTTTCATGGCTATGATACCAAAAAGATTTAACAGACCAAAAAGATTTAACAGGATCAACAAAATAAATAAGTATAAGTACAGACAGATAAAATTAAGATTTATTACTTGGAAACCAGAGTTACAGAATACAAGAGGAGAGGAAGATTATTGAAGCGAGAGAGAGAGAGAGAGAGAGAGAGAGAGAGAGAGAGAGGAAAAAGATGCCTTGCCACAGGTTGGGGGTCATCCTTAAATAAGAAAATGAATCCGACAACTTGATTACAGATCACTGTTGGAAAAGAAAAGAAAAGAATAAAGATGAACACGTGTCCTAGTTTGTGGAGTCGAACCATTCATCATTGTCCTATCACTTGTCCTAGTTTGTGGAGTCGAACCATTCATCATTGTCCTATCACTGTTTGAAAACCATGGGTAATGGCAAAACAATGGGCCAAAACTATGGACTGGAGAATGTGACGTCACTGCTTACATCACCTTATCTTTGCCTGTGTTTGTGGGGTCATTTTGTTGATTTTGTCGTGTTCTGACTGTCTGGAGTTTTATAATTGCATCAAAGAAATCTTCAATGAGTGGGGCCGGACTTGTTGAGGATGATACGATATCCATATCATCTTCGTAAGGGTCTTGAGCCTCTCCTGCAAGACAACCAAAAGCGTTTGGCTGTTGTGACTGTACTGGCTGAGAGGATGATGCACTGTTTGTGACTTTAGATGATTGAGAAACCATGAACTGTTCTTTTATGGTTTCCATGACTTTAACCTGTTGCTCTCCTGTAGAAAGGTGGGGATATTTATCTTTTATTGAGTTAAATAAAAAATTAAATAGATTTAGATTAGAAGTGGCCATGACAGAACCCGCATTTTTTCGTTCTTGTGCCTCATGGTGTTTTTCATACTCTGTAGTAGTGGTTTTTACTTTTTCCAGAGTAGAATCTATATCAAAACCACTCCACCATTTAAACCAAAATGTTCGCTGGAGTTTTGGTAGTTTCAGATTATCAACCCCTTGTTGGAGATCCCACTTCCATATCCAAACAATTCTAAATTCGACAAAAAACCATAATGTATTTCTGCCAATGGGGGGATCTGTAGCATATTTCCCCATGAGTTTAGGGTGAAGGTCATACCAGATGGTAAAATAGTCCAAGATTTCTCTAGGGACAATATTTACACTCGGACCCATTTTTTCCCACCAATGATAAAATCATGGTGGAAAACTTTTATGAGAATTTTTTTTAACAATTTCATCATTGATAAAAAAAAAAGCCAAGTATGCTTTCGAAGGGGATTTTGATAATAAAAGGCACAATGCCAAGCTTTTAAATAATCCCAGTAATTATATGTGACCCCATTAATTTTGAGGATCTTTGCCTGAGCAAGGTTTAGTCTCCATTTAGATGCATGTAAAACCTTAATCACATAACATTTGGAATGAGTAATTGCACTCTTCACGTCTTTTGGATTAAGGTGGAAATGTTCAATCTGAACAAAACCAGTTTCAATTGAGATTTCCTCATAGGCATATCTTGGTTTTGCTTCATGGGTCATAAAATTGTGATTTCCTAGATAGCGTTCTTTGAGACCCCATGCCCCAAGTTGTAACTGAAGATTTTCATGATCAAGGATTAACAAATTTTCCAAAAAATGCTTTTGTTGAAAACTTGCTTGTTGAACTAAGATGTCCTTCGATTAACAAATTTTCCAAAAAATGCTTTTGTTGAAAACTTGCTTCTTGAACTAAGATGAACTATGATGTACTTGCTTCTTGAACTAAGATGTCCTTCGCTGTTTAGTTTTCGAAGGACATCTTTGTTTAAGAAGCAAGTTTTCAACAAAAGCATTTTTTGGAAAATTTGTTAATCCTTGATCATGAAGATCTTCAGTTACAACTTGGGGCATGAAGAGTGCAATTACTCATTCCAAATGTTATGTGATTAAGGTTTTACATGCATCTGAATGGGGACTAAACCCTGCTCAGGCAAAGACCCTCAAAATTAATGGGGTCACATATAATTACTGAGATTATTTAAAAGCTTGGCATTATGCCTTTTATTATCAAAATCCCCTTCGAAAGCATATTTGCCTTTTTGTTATCAATGATAAAATTGTTAAAAAAATATTCTCATAAAAGTTTTCTAGCATAGTTTTATCATTGGTGGGAAAAAATGGGTCCGGATATAAATATTGTCCCTTGAGAAATCTTGGACTATTTTACCATCTAGTATGAGCTTCACCCTAAACTCATGGGGAAATATGCTACATATCCCCCCATTGGCAGAAATACATTATGGTTTTTTGCCGAATTTAGAATTGTTTGGATATAGAGTGGGATCTCCAACAAGGGGTTGATAATCTGAAACTTCCAATACTCTAGAGAACATTTTGATTTAAATGGTGGAGTGGTTTTGATATAGATTCTACTCGGGAAAAAGTAAAAACCACTACTACAGAGTATGAAAAACGTCACAAGGAACAAGAATGAAAAAATGCGGGTTCTAGCATGGCCTCTTCTAATCTAAATCTGTTTAATCTTTTATTTAACTCAATAAAAGATAAACATCCCCACCTTTCTACTGGAGAGCAACAGGTTAAAGTCATGGAAACCCTAAAAGAACAGTTCATGGCTTCTCAGACATCTAAAGTCACAAATAGTGCATCATCCTCTCAGCCAGTACAGTCACAACAATCAAACACTTTTGGTTGTCTTGCAGGAGAGGCTCAAGACCCTTACGAAGATGATATGGATACCGTCTCATCCTCAGCAAGTCCGGCCCCACTCATGGAAGATTTGTTAGATGCAAATATAGAACTCCAGACGGTCAGGACACGACAAAATCAACAAAATGACCCCACGAACACAAGCAAAGATAAGGTGATATCACATTTTCTAGCCCATTGTTTTGCCATTACCTATGGTTTTCAAACAGTGACAGGATAATGATGAACGGTTCGACTCCACAAACTAGGACACGTGTTCATCTTTATTCTTTTCCATCTGTAATCAAGCTGACGGATTTATTTTCTTATTTAAGGATGACCCCCAACGTGTGGTAAGGCTTCTTTTTCCTCTATCTCTCTCTCTCTCTCTCTTCAATAATCTTCCTCTGCTCTTCTATTCTGTAATTCTGGTTTCCAAGTAAGTAATAAATCTTTATTTTATCAGTCTTTACTTATACTTATTTATTTTGTTGATCCTGTTAAATTAATAATATTTTTAGTTACTCTCTTGGGACTAAATCTTCATCCAACGGTTAAAAGCTGCTTTCTTATATAAGAAGCTGCTTACTATATCACTACCTTATAATTTATGTGATACACGCATATACATATAATACTCAGTCTCCCTCCCCCTCTCTCTCTCACACTCACTTCCTGTAATCATGTCTCCTCTCTCTCTCTCTCTCTCTCTCTCTCTCTCTCTCTCTCTCAATGTATCACATAAATTCCCTAAATAATCTCCCTCCCATTTGGATGGTATTGAATTTTAAATATTAATTTGTGGGTTTTAATAGAAATTCAACTAAAGAGACACGTGGCAAAACCTAAGGTTTCTGGTTTCATATATATATATATATATTAGATATAATGTATTGGACTTCGTTACTTTCACCCACACACATATTGCACTTTCAATCCTAAAGATGGTGCACACGTGTTGTCGTGGGGGCTGTGAGCTTCTATTTGGTGTTTTTATTTCTATCATTTTATTATTTTGCAAGGTAGACAAAAGTTCAACTTCAACTCTATTTTCTTTCGTGCAGTGTATTTTTATATGGCGATAGTACCTTGTGGAAGTACATGGGTGGCTCGGTGGGGAGTTCAACCTCAATTTGTATCGAGGGCTTCTATCTCAAACAAGCTATCAATGTCTTCGAATAGGTGAGCATCTGGAAACTTTTTACTCACTAATCGGATGTTTACTGATTTTGGAACATTTGGTGCGTGGATTCACATGTGCCATCTTTATGTAAAAGCAGGTTGTTCGTATGTCTAGATGAAAATGGCTTCCTATGTCCAACTCAGACATCTACCTTGTTAATTGTTCTTCTGTCAACTGCTTTTCCATACATATGATTGGTTAAGTATGGTGAATATCATACTTTCTTGCTTTTATTTTTGCTTCACAGTTTTAAAACTCTTAGAGTAATGCTAATTTCTAGAGAACCATGGAAGGTGAATTGTCTTGAAAACCAATTGTATATTTGCCTAACTGTTGTTTTCCAACTTGTAATTTCGTTTTTGGCATTCTTCCGTTTTAATCTTACTTAATTCTCTAAATCTTAAAGATATAAGTTTCTCACCTTTTAAAATGAAATATGTTGCTGAGGTTGTCAACTTCTCATAAATGAAGTGAGTGGAACTGTTTGTTGGGGTGGTACATGAGAAATTATAGTCCATGTTCTCAAAATTATCTTACCATGACTGACTTCTGTGTTGATGTTCTCACTGTTGCAGACCAGTTTGATTCTGAACCTTTGATGTCCTCTGTCTTGTTCATTGTATTTCCTCGCTGCTTTGCAAGTAGTAGTATCTGGTTCATTGCATGTGTTTCTCAAGTGGATAATTTCATTTTTGGCATTATTCCGTTTTTATGTTTCTCATTCTCCAAATCTTAGAGATATGGTTTTTGCGCCTTTTTCTATGGAATAATGTTGTCGAGGTTGTCAGCTTCTCATGAATGGAGTGAGTGGAATTGTTTGTTGGGGTGGGACTTGGGAAATTATAGTCAATGTTCTCAAGATGTTCTTACCATGTCTCGACTTCTGTGTTGATGTTCTACCTGTTGTGGATCAGTTCTATTTGTACCTTTGATGTCCTCAGTCGTGTTCCTAATATTTCCTTGCTGCTTTGCTTGGTCCATTGCATGGTATTACTAAAGTGGAGTGTTTGAATCATTTTTCGGAAGGAGATCTCTTAAGTTGAACCTGTAGTGTCTATTATGCACAACAACTGTGATTGTCATCAATATCTGGGGTGTGTATGACAAGAGTTGTCAGATCATTGAGCAGTTGAATTTAAGGAATCTTCATTACATTCATTTTTTGGGTCACTAAGTATCTGCAATCAGTATGTGTTATCTAAGTTGACAAAGTGTTGGGGAGAGCGTTAATAATCATTGTTGATTCTCTTGAATAACTTTTTCTGTTGTGCTGGAAGTTCCCAAACTGTGAATGGAAATGCTGTATAGCAGTGAACGATCTTGTTTGCCCATTTGATGGAGCTTTTCGATAGCAATTCACACTAGTTTTATCAGGTGGAGCAGTACCGGAATAAATAATATTTAGATTTATTTGATGGTGTTGAGATTATAATCCCACACCGGGAATTCAAAGCCTTGCTACTCATTATATAAGATCATAGGGATACTCCACCCATAGCTAATTGGTTTTGGGTGGAGTAGCCCTATGATCTTACATATTAATTAGCAAGACTTTAATTTCCCGATGTGGTATTATAATCTCAACACGTCCCCCACACGTGTGGCATGACTGGGAGCCAAACACATGGATTACTGAGATAGGGTAACGTGGAGCACATCTGGCCAAACTGGGCGTGACAATAACTTGCTCTGATACCATGTTGAATTGGAGCATCCAACCCAAAACCAATTGGCAATGGATGGAGTAGCCCATGATCTTATATATTGAGTAGCAAGGCTTCAAAATCCCGATTTGGAATTATTGGTTTTGGGTTGGATGCTCCAATTTAACATGGTATTAGAGCAGGTTATTGTTAGGCCCAATTTGGCCAGATGTGTTCCACGTTACCCTATCTTAATAATCCACACGTTTGGCTCTCAGTCATGCCATACGTGTGGCGTGTTGAGATTATAATCTCACATCGGGATTTGCTACTCAATATATACGATCATGGGGTTACTCCACCCATAGCCAATTGGTTTTGGGTTGGATGCTCTAATTCAGCCTGGTATCAGAGTAGGTTATTGTCAGGCCACATGTGCTCGATGTTATCCTATCTTAGTAATCCACGTGTTTGACTCTATACCATACGTGCGGGGGCGTGTTGAGATTATAATCCCACATCGGAAATTTAAAGCCTTGCTACTCAATATATAAGATCATGGGTTACTCCACACATTGCCAGTTGGTTTTGGATTGGATGCTCCAATTCAACAGATTGATTGCTAGAAGCTTGATTTGTGGTACCACTCATTTCCAAATTACTATATACTCTTTCTGTCTTATTAGTGTTTATTAGAGATATAATAGCCTAGAGTGGTTCACTTGCAGTGGTTGCAGCTTTCATAAATTGACAAAACTTTGTAGATTAATTTGCAGAAGCTGAATATAGAGTTTCATTCATTTCCAAATTAGTTCTCTCTCTGTTTTATTAGTGATTGTTAGAATCAAAATAATCTACAGAGTTTTGCTGCTTCCAGTTTTTGATAAAAGGCAACTTTCATCTAAGTTCAGTCTGAAAAGGGGATTTTGATTTGCTGGTTAGCAAAATGGATTCCTGCAGCCACATTTATTTTTCACCAAGGGATTTCATGTCTTCCAGCCTTTGGAACGCATGTTTGTTGCTTTGGAAGTGTTATATTTTTCACAAATTTGTTATCATGTTCCCTGCAGCTTCTCAAGCAAGATAAGGGAGTTGGCTTCACCAAGTTCTACAATATTTTCTCATAATTCCTTGTGTGCACTATCTAATATGGGGCCAGCAAGGAGTCCATGTTACCGTAGAGGAGCTCGTCTCGTTGTTAGAGCTGATAGTGTGAGTCTATTTATTTCCCCCTTGCTACTGAATCATAAATTTACTGGCACATAAATGTATAGTGTTTACAGGTGTTTCTACCTGCAGGATTTCTATTCTGTCCTTGGGGTATCAAAAAATGCTAGCAAATCAGAAATTAAAAGTGGTGAGTACGCTCTTGATCCTTCACTACTCAATCGTCTTAGGAGTTATCTGACATATTTCATTCGTGGGCTGAAGCCTGAACCTGTGGATGTGCATTTGATACCCTTGTGATTTGTGTGACGACTTTGTCTGCCATCTTTATTGAACAACAAGTATTCACATGCAAATTGGACGTATGACATAGTCATATACAGTGACATTGGTATCACTTTCGTAAATGCTTCGTTTTCTATTTTCCCATTTATTTTTTCTTTTAGTTATAATAGGTGTCAAACGGGTCGGGTTGGCCTGGCCGCCCCGCGAGGCCCTATCCATTACATCCGGTCCGGGGTGGACACCCCCAATGGTGTCCATGGCCCGGCCCGGCCAAAATGGAGCGAAAGCCAGGCCAGGCCCGAAGCCCGCCAAGGCTCGAACCAAATCATGAAGAAAATGGAAGTGGCCCGCTAGCCCGGCCCGGTGTAGACCCGGGCCATTGGTCCGGGCGGACACCCCCCCTCTCTAGCCCGGCCCACTAGCCTGGTTGGGCCCGCTTTGACCGAGCCTGGCCCGGCCCGGCCCCTTTGGCACCTCTACTTTTAGTGTCTATTCCTTTGTCTTTAAATATCAAATGCTCTCATTTTAAGATGATAGGTTGAAGTGTCTGGATTGCAAAAACAATAATTTGTAATTTCCAATTTTAGGATGAAATTAATTTGAAACCGAACTTGTTTCAAACAATATTGAAATTTGGCCAATGTTTTAGTCACTCCCTCAGAAGGCACTAATGTTTGGTTTCAGTTTCTGTATTTTGTGGGAGGACAACGGAGCGGATTTGAGAGGGTGCTCTAGTATTGTCTCATTATGATTGATATACCCGTAGGAGATTTTTCAAATTCATGATGATTGGATAAAAGGCTCTAGTCACCAAGGATTTGACTAATTTTTTTAGGGACGCTCTGTGTGATTGGGTGGTAATTCCTGAAATTAGTTTATTCGAGGTAATGCAAAGTTGGCCTGCTCCCTGTTGAGATTAGACTATATACTGGCATAGTGGCATTCTTAAATCTGGAGAGGCCTTACATAATACAGTCACCTCTCCAATAAATAGTAGTTGGGGTAAACGTTGGGTTTATATCATATGTTAAATTTTTTTAAATAACAGACTCTCTCTAGATTTGATTTATCAAAAGCTTCTTTCACTCCCTATGTAAAGAAGTAGAAGAAACGAGGGAAATTGCAAAAGATTTTACAAAATTCCCAACATTAACATAGAAAAGGTCATATCTATCTATTTGATTCCTCTAAGATTAAAAATGAAAAACTTACAAAGTAGTGAATATATTTGAACATTTCTGTGATTTTGGTCGTAAAAGGTGGGAAGTTGATTGATCACAAGCCTGGCAGCTCCTCTCTGTGAGGAAAAGAGGGTTGATTGGCCTTCCAGTGGACTGGATACGTTGTTAACACATATTGAGTCACTGCTGAGAGGTTCGTAAATTATTTAGATGGATCACAAAGTTCCCATTATTAGTACATTTGTTGCCCAGCTTTGGCTGCATTTTTGCGTGTATAGAACGGAGCTTGCTTTGTAGGCTTTGCTTGTACCACGTCTTCTATTTCCTTTTAAGATTATTTCACCAAAAATTTTAGTCTTTTATATCAAAGGAATGCCTTCGTTTTTGTTGGCATATTTGCACGGCAGTCTGTTCCAATACTAAACAATCACGCCATTGAGATTGGATGTTCTTCATATTTAGTAACTGTTTATCTTAACTGTTGGTCTATAAGTATTTATTAATGATCCAATTTTACTCATTATGTTTCTGAGCATTTATATATCTTTTATGTGTTCAGCTTATCGAAAGCTTGCCAGGAGTTACCATCCTGATGTGAACAAGTAAGTTGGTCTTCTCCCATTCTTAATTTGCAACCTCTTCTTTCCGTACAATATCATTAAACCCTGCATTTTTTTTTCCTTTTTTTTTTTCCCCATGTATGACGAGAACTCCATGTGCCGACATGTTAAATTCTCCGGCCTCCAGAATCTTTTCATGAGACTTTGTTTGTCTCTTGGTGTGTGGTCTCACGGAGATTCGATCTGGAGAGCTCACTAAAATTTCCGTGAGACCCTTCCACTTGGTCTATCCCCTGGGGTTAAACCCTTTGGTTTTAAGTTCTATATTTTTTGTTTGATTTCCTAATTGGTGATTGCCAACTTTTACTTGGTTCTGCATACTAAATTGGGAACCTTTGGTGGTTACAACTTACAAGGTATCTAGTGTCTACCTTGACAGATAGGACCCTCCTCTAGAGAAGTTGGCTCACCGTCACTACATTCTTTTCACTGGATTATATCATGCCTATGTTTTTAGGAAGGTTATGGGCGGAACCCTTGATATTTCCATGTTCCATCAGCATTCTCTTCTTGTATTTTACTTTTTGTCTATGCAATAGTGCTTTCCTTGATCAGTGGTTCCTTTTCTTCTTCCCCCTCAGAGAACCTGGGGCTGAGCAGAAATTTAAGGAGATAAGCAATGCCTATGAGGTAAATTTTTTGTTCCTCACTCTATCATCCAGATTATGATTACTGATTGAGCAATGGCAGTCCTAATGGCCTTGTTGGGAAATTTGAGCTTTTCTTTTAATACTAAAGAACTTTTACAACAGGTTTTGTCAGATGATGAGAAACGTTCAATATATGACAGGTACGGAGAGGCAGGTCTTAAAGGTGAAGGCATGGGCACGGGGGTGAGTTCCTTTCTTCTGTGGAAAAATTGGGGGAAAAGAAAAACGAATATCATTAGTCTCAGTATCTCGAATTTACACATCCAGTCTCACATTTGAAGTATTAATTTCTTTTTGACAGGATTTCAGCAATCCCTTCGACCTGTTCGAGTCGTTATTTGATAACTTCGGTATGGACGACCGTCGAAGAGGGTCTCGGAACAGGGCAATGGAGGGTGAAGACCAAATCTACAATCTTGCTTTGAACTTTAAGGAAGCGGTATTTGGAGTAGAAAAGGAGATCGAAATAACCCGGCTCGAGAGCTGTGGCACCTGTAATGGCTCGGGCGCCAAACCCGGGACAACCCCTTCCAAATGTAGCATGTGTGGAGGGCAAGGGCAAGTTGTCTCATCGGCAAGGACCCCATTGGGTGTCTTCCAGCAGGTAATGACCTGCTCCGCTTGTGGTGGGACCGGTGAGATCTCTACACCGTGCCCCACATGTAATGGTGATGGACGAGTAAGAAAGTCAAAACGTATTAGCCTCAAAGTCCCTGCTGGGGTTGACTCCGGCAGCCGGTTAAGGGTCCGTTCGGAAGGAAATGCAGGGAGGAGAGGTGGGGCCCCCGGAGACCTTTTTGTTATAATTGATGTTCTGCCTGACCCGGTACTGAAACGGGATGACACCAATATTATCTTCTCTTGCAAGGTTTCTTATCTTGACGCTATCTTAGGAACAACAATGAAAGTACCAACGGTTGATGGAATGGTCGATCTGAAGATTCCAGCAGGGACCCAGCCGGGAACGACATTGGTGATGGGGAAAAAGGGTGTGCCATATTTGAACAAAAACAACATGAGGGGTGATCAGTTGGTGAAAGTCCAAGTTGAGATCCCAAAACGGCTGAGCAGTGAAGAGAGGAAGCTTATAGAAGAACTTGCTGACCTTAACAAGGCCAAAGCTCCCAATAGTAGGAGATGATAGTGCAATGAAGGGAGGTTTAGTGGTTTTTTTTTTCTTCCTGTTTATTATATGTTCAGTTTCTCTTACTTGGGGTTCGAGTGATCTTTATTGCTGGCAATTTCGCCCGGAATTTTCATTGTGATATCTCAATCTCTGGAGCTGCAGTTGTGATAGGAAATATTTCTAGGGGTTAGTCTTGTACCAAGTACATTACATTTATGCTCGAGGGAAAGAACATTAGAGGGATTTTTTGTTGCCATTAATTCTGAATCGGGCTCTTCTTCTTTCCACTGCTCAATTATAATATAATTAACAACACATGTACAATCAGAAATCAGGCAAATTTGTATGTTTTTTTTATTTTTATTTTGGTTGATAAGAAGCAAGTATGAATTTGTCTTGTTATTCAGCTTTTTATTGGGTAGGGAAATTGAAGTCTGGACAATGCTTTTATTACATGGCACTTCAATTTTGTCTTTCAAGATTCTTGTTTTGCTTATTTGATACAATAAATTCTATGAACTTGCACCGAAAGACCGAAATGAAGAAGGTTAACGGTTTAATTTCCGAGGGATTTGAGACCAAAGAGGTTTGGACAATCTGAAATATCACAAGGAAAAAAACAAATGAAAAGGTGGTGATGCTAAAAAAAAAAAATGTAGAAATGCTCGAACAGTTATGAACGTGTGTATTAAGGTTTTGTTGTCAAAATTCTGTCACCTTTAAATGAGGGATATTCATGGGCGGAGCCAAGAATTTTCTCCTGGGGTCCAAGTTTTCGGTCCTTGGGTTTGTTGGTAAAAATGTCTACATGGAAGTTTGGGGGCAGCGCCTCCAAGTTAATTTTTTTAGGGTATATTTAATACTTATTTTTATGTACACATTTTTTTTGGGGGGGTTTATTTGTGTATATTGTCCCTTTTTTCCAATAGTAAAGTGATCGGATATTAGAATTTATAAAGTTCGCACTAATATTAAATCAATTTGAGTTAGACTAAACTAAGAAGTGAAAAAAATAATGAGTTCCCACATATTTATAGGGCTATTTTAATTTGGAGTAATGCTATACTTCCAAAATTGTATCCCAAATAGTTTCCAAATAGCCTTTAAGTGAACTGGGTAAGTGCCCTGTGCTTTTGAGCCTAAAAAACCCGCGGACCAGCGGGGCGGGCTGGGACGTGGGTCAGTGGGGCGGGCTGGGCCATGGGTCAGTGGGGCAGCCCGTGGATTTTTTAGGTTTACAAGCCCAGTTCACTGGGTTAGTTCACTTACCCAGTTCACGTAAGAGTCTTTCCCTATATATACTAGTAATAACCTGTGCCCGTGGGCACGAAGCCCAAAAAAAAAGGAAGAAAAAAGGAAACAAAAATGCAAATGGGGCGAGGTTCTTAAGTGAACTGGGTAAGTGCCCTGGGCTTTTGAGCCTAAAAAACCCGCGGATCAGCGGGGCGGGATGGGGCGTGTGTCATTGGGGCAGCCCACGAGTTTCTTAGGCTTAAAAACCCAGTTCATTGGGTTAGTTCACTTACCCAGTTCACGTAAGAGTATTTCCCTATATATATATATATATATATATATTAGTAATAACCTGTGCCCATGGGCACGAAGCCAGTAAAAAAAAAAAAAAGGAAGAAAAAAGGAAACAAAAATGCAATACTTAAAAATTCAAATATTTTGCATAAAGTTGTATCTTTCATTCAAACTCACATGCTATATATGTGAAGGTATAGATTTCATGGGCACATCAATATACTACCAGTTCATTGATTTTGATTTTGAAATTAAACTGAGACGTGGTTGAATTTTCTTTATACAACTGATTCATTATATTCAAACAACGGCAAAGTATAGACAAAAATGATAGAAAATTATATCCTAAAAAAAGATCGTTTTTTCGCATATTCTTTTCTTCTTCTTTTTTCCTTTTTCTTTTTATTCCTTCTTCAGTTTTTTCTTTAATGGTTTGTTCTTTTAGCTTTTTTTGTTTGGTATCAAAGTTTGCCATGTTTCACTGTCTAATGTACCTAAATCTTACATTAGGTTCCTCGTAATCTATAAGAAAAAAAAAGTCGACATAAATTAAAATAAACTTACAAAAGATGTGGTATGACCTTCAAACCATTTAGAAACTGAATTTCCTCAATTCATATAGTTCCTTAAACCTCACTAAGATAAAAATCAAGTAAAATCCAGAAAGAGAACTCATCAATGTAAACATGCAAGTCCAAATCCAAGAAAAGAAAAATACAGCTTCTCAATTCAATTCGCTTGTAACACTTGAAGAAAGCGAGAGAAAAGTCTGGAAAATAGAAGCATTTAGGAAGGAGGGAAACCATGGGCTATATGGAGAAAGATATGATCTCTATGTTTGAATAGAGGGAGATGTGGTACATATGGATAGACAATATGTACAAAGAGAGGGAAATTAGGGAGGGATTGGATTGAAGAGAATAGCTAGGTGTGTATGTGTGTGTGTGTGTGTATGAGAGAGAGAGAGAGAGAGAGAGAGAGAGAGAGAGAGAGTGAGTTTGAATTCATGTTGACATAAAAGCAAAGAATAAAAATTGTATATACTAACTACTCCAGGTCTTTATCCATCTGTTAAAAGTTTGAAAGTGTTAGTACAGACACATGAATAGAATAATTTCATATGTATAACAAATTCATAAATCTTACTTGACCGTATATTGTCATCTCAGCCATCTTAAAAGGAAAATTTAGAATTACAATAAAATATATTTTAAATTTATCATGAATACCCACCAAATATATATAGGCAGATAAAAGTTCAATGTATGTAAATAAAAAATTTATTCTCGATTTTAAAAATCACATAATTATTGAAAGCAAACAGAGCTATTTTTAATGTTGATCCGTCTCTAGTAGGGTATGAAGCAAAAAAAAAGGGGAAAAAAATGCCAGTACTTTTTTTTTTCTTTTGTAACTCTAGTAGGGTATTGACCAATATTTTATCCTCTCTTCTAATTTTCTTTTTTTTTTCCCGGCTTTTTATCCTCTCTTCTATTTTTTTTCCCCGGCTATTACCATTACATGAGATTACTTCTAATACACCCCGCACATGACTTCAAGCTTGAAAGATGCCCACACATTTTATGACCACTAACTGTGAATGTCATATTAACTAAAGACATGTGCTCAAATCATATCCTAAAATATGTATGAAATAGGGCCCAAAAAAATTTGGCAAGAATAAGCACAACACTACTCTTACCCAAGAGATGTCAACCACATTAAAAATTGTTAAGAATAAAAATACAACCCGGAAAAGAAAAAGGACACATAATAATCAAGCCCAGAAGAAATCATAGACCAAATAATCAAGCCCAAAAAACACATAATAACCTGATCCTATAGCGCAAGGCTCTGCTAGAGGAACTCGACCCCTGGGTCGGGATAGCATTGTCGAGTCAAATTACAGCTCGGGAACAAGCTAAGCTAACTCAGTAGCACATCCCAAACTGCTCAGCTCCAACAGACGAGTCACCTCCAGGACAAAGGCCAGCAAACTCCTGAGCGATACATCCACAAGGTCCGACCAACAGGTCGGGAAGACCGCACAGGCATGGTTCGTCACAGGGACAGCTCACCTAGGTCCCAAGGCATGTTCCAGACAGTTTCCTATACGAATTAGATGACTAATGGAAAGTGAAGATTGTTTCCTAATCCAATTAGGAAACTCACTTGATTTGTGTCAATCACATCCTAATCAGATTGTATTACCTAATCTGAATAAACTTCCTTGTACGGGTAGGTCTCTTACATCTATAAAAGAGACCACCTACCCCTATAGAGTGGGGGACACTTTTAGTCTGCATTGCACCTCTATAGCAATCATAATCGTGTCCGACCGACCTCTGGTAGCTCCAAACTATTGTTGGTTCACTAAAGGTCCCCAGCTTTTTAACAGTATAGTGAGCGTGCTCAGACACACATGTGGACGTAGGTTCCTTCATTAACAGGACCGAACCACATACAAACCCGGTCTCTTATTATCTCTCTCACAGTTTTTCTCACCTTGATATGCTCTAATTTATCTCGCCCAAAAAATTGCATCATCAGTTTGGCGCCGTCTGCGGGAAACAACAGATTTCCTCCAAAACAAATCTCTTAACTGATCACCATGTTGCCGAAGAAGAACAAGAAAATTGCTCTACCAATGGATCAGGCGGATTCTCCGATCACGCAACCGGCGGCTTCCATGGCCCCAGAACAAATCACTACGACCCTCACACTGCTCTTGGAGGGCCAGCGCCAAACCAATAGCAGATCGAAGCCCTGCTGGCCCAACGGAGCAATTCACCACCGACCGGGTCACAGCCCGGGAGTGCAGTGCGTGGTCAGGAGCCCATCTGGACCCGGCAACATCCCCGAAAGAACCCGATCGTGTTGGAGATGCAAGAGGAATCATCAACGAAAGGCGTACTGCCGAGAGGAGCGGTAGGAGCATATGACCCGGGGGATTGGTCCAGGATCGCTCGGTCAAGAGCCGAAGTAATCCTAGGCACACGGTCAATCGGAGTCATAGCCGAGCCCAATCCCATGAGACAGCATTCTGCGAGAAAGCCTCTTCCACTGACCCAACCTACCATGCCGATACAGATCAGGAGGATATGGAAGACTGCATCGAAGACTTGGAAAGACAGATCGACGGAATGGCCAAGAGGCTAGGCCAGAATGCTACTCATGACCATGTCAGTACCGAGACAGAGTCACCGTTCTCTAGGCGGATCACGAGGTTTGCCATCCCGCAAAAATTTAAACAACCTCATCTAGATTCCTATAACGGCTCGGGAAGCCCGGTCGACCACGTCCGAACCTATAAGGCTCAGATGGCGCTGGCCACCAATGCCAACGAACTGTACTGCCTAGCCTTTCCCAGCACTTTGAAAGGCCCAGCTGCTCAATGGTTTCACTCCCTCAAGTCCCGACCGGTTAAAGACTTCAAGGAGCTCAGCAAATACTTTATAAGCCAGTTCATAGGCATGCTTAACCGGCCGCAACCTGACACCTAGCTACTCACCATTAGGCAGCGGAAGGGAGAGTCGTTGAAAGATTATGTTGATCGGTTCAACAAACAGAAGCTTCTAAATGAGGAGGTTGCCATTCCAGCCTTCTGTTCGGGAGTTCAACACACCAAGTGCGCCACGTCGTTTCATAGAAAGCGACCGACAACCTTGGTTGAACTCGCAGAGAGAGTCGGACAATATGTTGACACTAAAGCATTTCTAAAGATCAAAGACCCCGGGCATGTAAGTGACGAGCCTTCAAGAAGTAAGCGGAAGCCTCAGCCTGAGAAGAATAATGTAAAGAAGCCCGGGGGTTCTGGAAGTTCCTTCAGTGTCCAACAGCGGTCTGGGTAGGGCAGCCCCGACCCGACCTCCAGCTCACAGTGGCCAGGAGGCCAGTGATCCCGCCCCGGCCTCTTGTCTCCAATAGTCTAAGCGAGTCCAACTACAGTGGTACTTTGCCGGATCATAGTATGAGGCTCCACGGACTGTTAAAGAGCTTTTACAAAGACCTCAGGATCACACCTGAAGCACCAAAAGGCCGTGGGATCACACCTGAGGCACCAAAAGACCTAGGTCGGCTACCTACAATAATTGTTCCTGTAACACGTACCTCAACAAAAGCTTGGGGGCAAGAGGGAACAAAGACTATAAGAAGTCACATCGAGTATTTACAAGCCTTGGGGTTAACTAAGTAAAACCCTTAGACAACCCGAGCGCCTACAATGCTCAGAGGCACAAACTCCAGTTAGGCCCAAACCGGCGATGGAGGCAACTAAAACCTCTTAGGTTGGCCTATGATAGAGGAGTAAAAAAAAAAGACCCTAAAGCGACACGCTTTAGGTCGGCTCTACGAACATGGTCAAACTCTTCTCCCAACAGTCTTGACGAAGGCTTGCTGGGCAAAAGATAACCAACCATCCTAGGGAGCTAACATAAAAAGGAACCTAATGCAACGCACTTTAGGTCGGTTTTTCTAATATAGTCAAATTCTTCTACCAATAACCTTGATGATGGTTTACTAGGCAGAAGATAACCATCCTGGGAGCTAACTTAAACAAAAGACTCTGAATTAGTCTAGGTCTCAACTCTTGGCCAGTTCTCGAGCACTTAAAGATTCCGAATTAGGCTAAGTCTCAACTCTTACCCAATTCTTGAGAATTCACCAGACTCAGGAGCTCTAGGGTAACTTTTTTGAGCAATCAACATATTTCCAAACTTGACTCAATATAGCATCAAGCCAACCTTGGAAATGGGGGGCATATAATACACCCAAAATTGGTTCTACTCTATGACCAAGCAGTTCTACTCAGTGACCAGCCTCTATCCTGACTTCCTGAGCAGTTGCGGGCCCCCCGAACCTCTTGATCCTATAACGCAGGGCTCTGCCAGAGGAACCCAACCCCTGGGTCAGGATAGCATTGCCCAGTCAAAATACAGCTCGGGAACAAGCTGAGCTAACTCAGTAGCGCATCCCAAACTGCTCAGCTCCAACAGATGAGTCACCTCCAGGAAAAAGGTCAGTAGACTCCCAAGCGGTACATCCACACGGCCCGACCAACAGGCTGGGAAGACCGCGCAGGCACAGTTCGTCATAGGGACAGCTCACCCAGGTCCCAAGGCATGTTCCAAACAGTTTCCTATACGAATTAGAGGACTAATGGAAAGTGAAGATTGTTTCCTAATCCAATTAGGAAACTCAAATCACATCCTAATCAGATTGTATTAATTAATTTGAATAAACTTCCTTGTATGGGTAGGCCTCTTGCATCTATTAAAGAGACCACTCACCACCATAGAGGAGGGGACACTTTTAGTCTGTATAGCACCTCTATAGCAATCATAATCGTGCACGACTGACCTCTGGTAGCTCCAAAGTGTTGTTGGTTCACCAAAGGTCCTCGGCTTTTTAACATTATAGTGAACGTGCTCAGACACACATGTGAACGTAGGTTCCTTTATTGACAGGACCGAACCACATACAAACCCGGTCTCTTATTATCGCTCTCACTGTTTCTCTCACCTTGATCTGCTCTAATTTATCTTGCCCAAAAAATTGTATCATTACTTCCTTAGTTCATCCAACATAGACTTTCTAACATCCTTCCATCGGTAATTGTTACTCCTACCTAATAATTCAGCACAAGCTCTGAATCCACAATGGTCATTAGGTGCAACATCTTCCAATTTATACATAACATGCTCTTTAATTTTTTTGGATTAAAGAGAGCTAAATCTTGTTCAATAAACTTCTCATCGGTTAAATCTTTCAATACTACCTTCTTTTTCTTAGATTGTTTCTTTTTTGTCATTTTTTCGAGTCGCACCTTCATAGCCCACAACATCAAATCCTATTAGTGAAAGACAAATCATGTTACTTAAAGTAACAAAAAAATCACATGTTAAACAAAAAGATAATAAAATCATATACCATAAAAGTTGAATGTTTAGGAACTTTCGACATAGAATATGTAGGAGATGAAGGATCATGTGTTCTCGGTGAAAATGCCTAGAATAAATAATATGAACAATAGAAAATAACACAATCTAAGTAACCCAATATATATATGTATATATATATATATATAAAGAGAAAATGAAAAGTCATTACCTCATCCAAACATGATTGACTGATGGTGGTGGTTGACCCCAGTATGGAACAAAAGGCATGCTGTAACAATTAGTCAAGTACGTAGCATCAAATAAAACAACATCTCCAAAGTATTGATATGCTAATCTTGACCTAGCATCTTCCAAGAAAACAATTCCCCATATAGTTATTTTCGTCTGCTTGAATGGCATAAACGAAGCCTGGATTTTTTGCTTGACACTCTTTGAAGCAATTGTACATTCTTTGTCCATCTCCACATTTTAAAAGTTTTCTCCTTCTGCTTCCTAAGTAGTTTTGAATATCAACTACTATACAACTGACATTGTAATCACCACCGTATTCTTGACTCAACACTGACATTATCTTTCTAGTAGGAATGCCGGCCTTGTTAAGCACATTAACAAGATTCTTCTGGGGTGATGTTATTCTTCTATGTCCATGAAGTAAACGCGTACTTTGTGGAGAATATAAGTCATAATTATGCCCTATTACAAACTTGCTAACAATCCATTTTGTTTTATCTCTTTTCAAACACGTCATTACTCTACATCCAATCCTAGTAATGTTGTTATCACACCCGTCCCGGAAAAATATATTCTTTTAAATGCATAAGTGAATTTCTGAGAATTATTATTGTTGATTAATAATTGAGAAGGAGTTGACTGTGGGTCAACGGTGAGTGTTAATCGAGGACATAGGAATGTGGAAAATCATGAGGCATTGGATTGACTAAATGACATTTATATGATTTAAATGTTATTTGATTTTATCTGGTATATGTGAATAGTGCAATATACCTGTGTAGTGTAATTTCTGTTAATTTTGATCTTGTTTAGGATCATTTTGATGGTTTAGAGATAACCTATGTTGTACGTTACAAAAAAAGGTAGGTTATCTAGAAATTTCACAAAAATAGTTTTCGGAATGAAATTACGGCGACAAACGGAACTTAGTCGGAAACTTTTATGATTTATAGTTTCACTCGTGAAGTAATGATTTGGACATGTGCGACTTTTCGAAGGATATAATTAGAAGTTTTGAAAAACTCGTGGGGAGGTAAATGCAATTTTTGAGAATTTTGTCTATGTATAGCAAGCCCAAGATATTTCATTTGGCAACTTTTCTAAAATTGAAATCAAAAGGGGGATTTTAGTGCTTAGAGCTTCAAGGCGCAAATCGACTGACTCCTGCCCGTTTGTTTTTCACCAAATTTCATATTTGGATTCCCCAAGGTAAGGGCTACGTTTTGATAGTCATTAGGCCGTGTTTGGCTAAGTTTTTATAAAATTCTAATTCTAGAAATTTGAAAAAAATGCGTGTAAACTTGTAGGTTTTGCGTAGAATCGGGGATTCGACGTTTAATTGGGCTTATAGTCGTTCCCTCCAAGTTATACGACGATAGCTCGAGCTATGAATTTCAAGCCTATGTTATATAGGAAAAGTTCATGTTTTGATTTTCGACGACGAAATTGAGATCCGGGCAAAATCCATGTGTTAATCTTCGGCCCGTTTATTATGCACTCGCTTAAATATGAAAAGCATGTCTAAATTTATGCGAGCACGTTGAGTTGTCTATGTGGGTCAAAGGGGGGACTTATATAAATTCATGCTGGAGTAAGCTTCTCGATGTTTGAGAATTTAGTAGCGACGGCTACTGTGCATGGTTGATAGACTTGGACTTGCCATAGCACTTGTGGATGCAATGGTTGATAGACTTGGACTTGCCATTGGCATTGCGGTTTAAGACTTGGACTTGCCGCTACCGGATGAATGCGTATTTTTTTCCCTAGAGACTATTTGATGTGAATTATGAGATTAGAGCATGATTTTCCATATATTACATATGTTAAAAATTGTGCACTCAGCATATAGTTGAGCAATGGAGATTTACTCCATTGCAGGTATGAAGAAAGCCAAGAGGAAGCGAGAGGAGTAAGGCCGTGGGGACGACAGAAAAATCCTAGTACATGCTTTTGGTTTCCTATCCAAATGTTGTAATAATGAAATTATGAAGCTAGAATCATGTTTTGTTTGATTTGGAAACCTTGGAACTATTTTGGAAATGTTGTAATATGTAACCGAACTTCTCATAGTTAGTTTTGAATTCGTCTGACGAATGCCTCAAGCGCCTTTTGCTCTAGGCAAAGAAGAGAAGATAACCTTTTATCGTTCCTTGGAAACATTGAAGGTTCCGATTGGGTTTTCGTCTAATTTCAATAATAACGTAAGCCTTGACCCCTTGGGATTCGTCAATCTCAAGTCTCATGACTATCATGTTATTATGCAACACTTGCTTCCAGCATTGCTTATGCACTCATTCCCAGAGAACAAGGCTTTGTTTAAAGCTATTCAACGGATTAGCATATTCTTCAATGTGTTGTCTGCGAAAGTGATTTTCAAGGAACATTTGATCAAGGCAAAGCAAGCATTGATAGAGGCACTTTGTGTCTTGGAAATATACTTTCCACCCTCATTCTTTGTGATCATGATCCATCTCATGCACCATTTAGCAGATGAAGCATTGGCAGCCGGACCCCCTAGATATCGGGCAATGTGGTCGATTGAAAGGGAAATGAAAAAAAAACAAAAAGTGGTCACGAAACAAAAGGTACATTGAAGGGAGCATTGCCAATGCATATCTACAATATGAAGCTTCTTTGTACGCCATGGAGTACGTATCAAAGAAAGGTGAAGGAACTCATAAACGGAACCTTGAAGCCTATCTTGACGACGAGTTTGATGACTCTACTGGTCAACGAGCTTTGGGTAAAGGCAAGGAACTGAGCCTAAATCAAGTGCAGTATGAGCAAGCACGCAGATGGGTTTTATTCCAATACCAGGGTGTCCATGAGTGGAGAAGGTATGCATATAATCGTGCATCACTTCACATACTAATGGTTGTCACGTCACATTTCTAACTTTGAATATTTATCATGTGCAGCAAATTTGAGTCAACTATGAGTTTTCAACAAGGGACTACATCATCAATGCATAGAGTTGATGATTTCATCCCTTGGTTAAGAGTTGAGGCAAGTATTTACTTATACTTGTTTTTGAATCGTAATGTCATTTTGATTAATATATAAAAACTGTTTATTTCCTTGTAGGCCTTAAGAGCCAAGGACATGGTCATTTTGCCATATGCAGATGGCCCGCTCCAGAGGGTCATAAGCTATAACAAGTTCCAATGTAATGGTTATACTTTTTCCACTTTCACACATGAAGAGAATCGCAGTGTTTAGAGTAGTGGTGTATCCATGAAAGCCATTAATAAGGAAGGGGTCCTCACGACTTATTATGGAGTTATTAGACAAATTCTCGATTTAAATTACAACAATTTTATGCACACGGTATTCTATTGTGATTGGGTGGATGTGGATGAAAAGAATTCTTGCAAAATTGACCCTACCTCAAAATTGGTGATGGTAAACTTGAGCAAGCTCATGAGTAAAGCTGCAATCCATGATGAACCGTTCATTCTTGCATCTCAAGCAAGTCAAGTGTTTTATCTTAAGGATATCAAGCTCAATGGGTGGTCAGTAGTTTTACATACTCCTAAGAGATTGACTAAAGCAATTGATGCACTTGAGATTGATCGTACGATGTATGACTCTGTTCTTGAAGAAAATAAGAAGTTGTGTGAACTTTTGGATAGTGACTTTATTTAGGAAATGGGAAGGCCCTTTTTGTAAGTTATTGGTTGGTCTTTTGTTTTAAGTTGTTCCCCTAATATGTTTTTTTTTTTTTTTTGTAAGTCGGGACGATTTTGTACTTCTTAATTGCATGTAAGGTTGTACTTGAAAGTGTAAGGTTGTATTTCTTAATTACATGTTATTGACCTTTAAGAGTGTAATCTTGATCTTTCATGAAATCATATGTTATAATATGTTGTATTGATTGGCCTATATGTCTTAAAGATACATACAGGGGGAGATGTCTCGCGTAGCCGATACTTCAAATCCGGTATCAGAGGATGTGACTCTTGACCCTGGATCAACCTCTCGATCGAGAGTTGCTACAGGTTCTTCAGTGGTAGGTGGGTCTTCTATGAAGAAATTGAAATTTAATGACCATGGACTTCTAATATGGGGGAGGGGGGGGGGGGGGGGGGGGAGAGATTTGGCGAAATCCTCTTCTCGGCTGGGACACCTTACGAGAACACACGTCCCAATTTGCTTCATTTTGTGGAATAAGGTTCCAATACGATATAAAAATCAACTATGGAGAGCGTATAAGGTTGTTGTTAGATATTGTTTCTTTATATTGTTTCAGTTTTTGGTTTATACTTTGATTATTTCATCTTTAGCTATAAACCATGTTAGTATTTTTTCGAAGTCAAAATTTACTCTTATAACCATTGGTAGGGTGAATTTCCTGATGTATTTGAGAGTCAGAAGGACATGTTCTTGAAAAAAGCCAACAATGCTTGGAAGAAGTTTAAAGTTAAGCTACGAGCAAACTTGGTAGGTAATGATGTTACCAAGTGGAAGGAGCAAGTCCCACTAAATACTAAAAGTAAGGATTGGGAGCAATTTTGTAATAACGAGGCTACAGAATCCCAAAAAGATCTAAGAAAGCGGAACAAAGCTATAAAAGTAAGTTACCCGACAAAGACCACTCATAATACCAGTCGTGATGGTTATGCTCGACGTGCAGAAAAGTGGAAAGCGGAGCATGGACGTTACCCGAATCATGCTGAATTGTGGTTAGATACTCATAAACAGAAAGATGGGAGTTATGCACCTCATGACAAAGAATTTGCGGTAAGCACAATTTTAAATGTTTTTGTTTTTCCTTTTACCCCAAACATGATAGAATGATCATTAAAATCTCTTTATATGTAGGATAAGGTTGAAATACTTCTAAAGTTGTTTCAAGAGAGTGGTGAGGAGGAGACATTGGACAGTGGTCCCATCTTTGAGACATTTGGGAAAGAGACGAGAGGGCGAGTGTGTTGTGTTGGGTCTATAATTTCGAGGAAGGCTATGATGGCTTCGGCATTTGCTCGAGTTATGCTTCTATTAGTCAACACGGATCAATATGATTGGAGGGAGAAGGTAGAGAGCCTCAAAGAAGAGATGGAGGAGGTGAAGTCCACGGTCATAGAATTTATTAAAGATTTCAAGAGCGGAAAATTTATGCGCGATAGCCACGAAATTCACACAACTTGTACAACAACTGTTGCAAGTCCCACAAGTGCCACGCCTACTTCTTCACCTCAACTTTCTAGTCCCAATGAGTTGATTTCATGCAAAATATTATCTTATTCGGGTAAGATTTCTGGTTATGGTAGGAAAACGCAGCTCAACGTTGTCCCTTTAGTTCATGGCCATCGCTTGAAACCGAGAGAAGTACGTATCATTCTTGACAAAATCATAGTGCACGACTGTCCGCTTTGGGGTGGTGAACAAGCCTCTTGTAGCACATTGGGAGATGTGGGTATTGGTGGATTTTTGTATTGGCACGACGACCTACTCCCCCCTCCCCACTTTGACACTGATGAAGAATGAAGATTTGGGTATTGGTGGTTATATGGTAGATTTTTGTATTACCCCAAACAATGATGTGGGTATTGGTGGTTACATGCTAGATTTGCATGTTTTTTTTTTGTGTTGAGAACTTTATTTTGGATTATATGATTTGTATGATTATGTTTCATGTATACACTATCAAGGATTGTTATGGTTTTTTTAATTAGCTATTGGAGACCTTTATTTGCTAGGTGCTATTTGTGATACAGGTGCTTTTGATATTTTCTATTGGTGGCGTGATGCCGCCTAAATTTTAATTTTTTTGCCTTACAAAATATCTGACACGGTTCAAAACCGTTCCAAAGTAGTGCCAAAAGCGTGCCACAATAGAAATTTTTTTCCAATTTCAGACCAATTTGGCACTGTTCTTAACAGTGCCAAGAGGTGCCAGATTAGCGTGCCAAAATAGATAATTTGACGCGGTTTTAGCAGTGCCAATAGCGTACTAGAATAGCGTGCCAAAATTGAGAATCTGGCACGATTTTCTAGAGGTGCCAAAAGCGTGCAAGATTAGCGTGCCAAACTTAGGACACATGTCGTGCACAGAATTGGACATGTGTCACCAACACTTTTGAAAATTTGGCTCTGTTTTAAATAGTGCCAAAAAAGCGTACCAGATTTCCAAATTTGGCACCCTTTGACCAAAAACTGGCACGGTTTTAAACCGTGTTAAAAAATTTGGCTCCCCGATATTTGGCACAGTTTAAAACAGGTCCAGATTAGATCTGGCACTGTTTAAAATAGTGCCAGTTTGCATTTCTTGGTGTAGTGTTTAAATATTCTTTAACTTCTCAATTAAAGAATTGTAAATTTGGGATCAATTAAATTCAAGTCGCTCTATTGCACTGATTAGACGTAGACGGCTAAGTTGCATATTCATATATTTGGTAAAATGAAAGAAAAGAATAAAGAATAAAAAAACACAAGGTATATCTGATGAGGGCAGAGGTATTCATCAATACTTTTTTTTTGAAGGGGAAAAAAAAAATCACTTCCAATGATTCTGGATCCTCGTAAAAATACTGATAAACAAAATGGAAAAACAACACCAAAAAAAAAAAAACAGAGCAAAAAAAAAGCAAAAAAAAATTTGCCTCACTCACATGCAGAGGTTGTCATTGGGTGATCTGTCAACATGTACTGTTCTTTAATTTACAATTACCACCAATATCAAATGTCCCTCCGTTAAAATAGTTTAACAAGTCTCACAATTATTCAACTCTTCTGACCTTATTGTATTAAGCTTTAATTGATTCTGTTTGAAGATGGTAAGAAGTGAGAAATTATTCTACATGACTGTCACACCATGATTCGGTCATTGTGAACTCTTTATTATTACAGAACCTATGAAATACTTAAATTACAGTGAAAGTCACACATGTGTTATGTGTAATGATCACAAGAGATAACTTATCCTAAGATTCAAGTACAAAAGAAAAAACAATTCGTTCTAAATCTCATGTGTCTTTATTTTATTAAGAGGTATGCTACATTTCTCAAATTGTATTACAAATTTGTTTGTTAACAGTAGTGGAATCATACTCTTTAAATTTTCCTTTTCAAGTTGTTGTAAATTTGGGATACAAAGTAATTGTGACATTGAAACAACCTCCAATTAAATTTCAGCCGTTCTATTACATTCAGATTCGACGCATCATTTCGTGTCCATAATTTGTGACCTACAGGCTACATCACAATAATTCACTATACATGTATGATGTATTTGCGTAAGGATAGTCGGCCTCACATTAGGTATTGTCGGAGAGCAGCACAAGCCAACCTCTTTGGTATTTGCAGTTTTTACAAAAAAATGAAAAACCCAAGTGATTGTTTGGTGCCAGCTAGGCCTGTCAATGGACCAGGTCTAGACCCGGATCCGCTCCGGCTCTGTTAGATGGATTTGAGCATTTTTTAAGATCCATATCCAGATACGGATCCGAATCCGTATTTTATGCTAAAAAAATGGACCGGATATGATTGTTTAATATTCGGTCCGCCTAAGACCCGGATCCGAATAATGCATATATATATAAATATATTTATATATATCTACATATTATATATATATAATATAATTATGTGTATATATAATGTATATACATACTATAATATAATTATGTATATATATAATGCATATACTTACTGTATTATATTTAATATATTAGTCATGTATATACAAATATATTTATATATATACATATTATATATATATATACAAAAATAGTATAGATATACAGGATCGAATCCAGATCCAGATCCAGATTCGGTATATTTTGTCGGATCCGGATATGGACTGACTTATAACAGATCCGTCAGATCCGAATCTGAATCTGAATCCATATATAGTTTAGCGGATCTGAATCTAGATACACTAGATCCAGTCCGAATCCAACCCATTTACAGACCTAGTGCCAACTACTCATCGGTGTTAAGGTGTAAACAACACCCAATGTTACTGCCCACTATCCTATCCCATAAATTTATGCAATTGAGTCTATTGCAGGTCCAACACGTTTTTTTATTTTTTCTTTGTTCTTAAAAGACTTTTTCATCTTTATCAAAAAAAAAAGAGGACTTTTTCTAGGATGTCACAATTTATTTTTTTCCTTTACACCTTTCTCCATTGGTGACGCACATGTGTACGTACATAATCACATACAATATAATAATTATAACCAAAAATCCAGAATTACCAATAATTTACATAAATGCCCCTGTAGCAGCTTTGTCTATAAAAACACTCCTCACCATCACTCATAAAACTTCATAGAGAGAGATGGGATCCATTCATCATAGTGAGAAGCCCCATATAGTATGCATACCAGCCCCAGCTCAAGGTCACATCAACCCAATGCTCAAATTAGCAAAACTCTTTCATAACAGAGGCTTCCACATAACTTTTGTCAACACAGAGTACAACCACAAGCGGTTACTCCGGTCCAGAGGCCCTAACTCGCTGGCTGGTTTGCCGGACTTCCAGTTCATGACCATCCCAGACGGTCTGCCACCGACGGACGCCAACTCGACCCAGGACATACCTTCTTTATGTGACTCAACCACTAAGACCTGTTTGGGCCCTTTTTGTGATATCCTCGAAAGGCTCAATGACACATCATCTTCCGGCGTGCCACCGGTGACCCGGATCGTCTCCGACGGTTGCATGAGCTTCACACTAAAAGCGGCTGAGAAGTTCGGAATTCCTGAGGTGGTGTTTTGGACTCCAAGTGCTTGTGGGTACTATTGCTTTATACAGTATAGGTATTTGGTTGAAAGAGGCCTAACACCACTCAAAGGTAATAACTGAAAATACTATACTTCTTGAATTTGAATCTCAATTTCTTTTTTAACATATGTACTTAATGCTATAGTATTAGTACAACTGACCTTTGAAAAACAAATTTGAAAAGAGTAATGATTCTTGCACATAAAATGTGCATATAAAGATCTAGGCCATTCATTTTAGTGGGTCCTATGTGTGCAGGGATGAACCCTACCAAAATAAATGGCTCAGATCTTTATGTGCACACTTTATGTGCACATTTTATGTACACGTAGCATTACCCATTTGAAAAACATAACATTGGTTCAATAACATTTCATTTCATTTTTTTTTTTTGCCCTTTGCCTTCTAAACTTTGGAAGTTGATGGGGGAGTTGTAGTTTTGATACAATTCTAACGCTATGTCGAATTTGTGAATTTATACGCGAAATGGAGGGAAAATGAATTTTGATATCGTTGTTATGTCGTTTCTCTATTATGCGCAAATAATAGTAGCCTTGTTGGAGAGATTTAGAGCCGACTTTATGTTCCTCACTTAAGGCTTAGTTTGGCCCCATATGATTTTTTAAAGTAGCTTATGAAATTTATTATTAAGTTGTTTAATAATTTTGTATAAATGACACATTACTCTTAAAAAAAATAGATAATTGTTGAAAATTCCCTCAAATAACTCTCAAAAGTTTAAATATCCAATTGGTTTGACCATTTTCTAAAAAGGACAAAAGGAATCTAATACAGTGCTCACACAGTATAAGTGCACGCACTATAGAAAATCACATGCACAACCCCTCGCCCCCTCACGCGCGCTTGCTTGGTTTCAGCAACTCACACCGTGTGAGTGACTGTACCATATGATATTTATTTCGAAAATATATTTTTAAACTTTAAATCTCCATAAATTTTGATCTACAACTCTGGTTTTTACAAATTTTATACCGTTGGAACCGTGTCGACGAGAGCTACAAAACTAGTATCATTGTTGATACCCTTTGAGCAAAAAAAAAAAAACTCTTATTTTCACATATCGTGTTTCAGACGAACCTAATATAATTTTCACATAATATTCGTGTATGAGTTATTGAATTTTCACGTAATATTCACGTATGCCAAGTTGATGTGTTGTGAGAAAAAAAAAAACCGAATGTTCACTTTGTTCTTAAGGAGAGTTTAGTGAAATTTCACAAGAATAATGCATTTGTTTGGGTTGAAAAACAATGTTTTATAATTGATTTGTGAAATTTGATTTTTTTTTAAACGAAATGTGCGTTGTTTAATATGAAAGAGAAAAAAAAAAAGTGAAATTTCACTTGGCATACATAAATATTAAGTGAAATTTCACTGAACTTGTACATGAATATTAAGTGAAATTTTACTTAAATTGATATTTGAGGGACTTTTTAACAAATTAAGTATCAAATTAGACCTTAAACTCTAGAGAGTTACTTCTAGCGACTTTTAGGATAGCTAGTGAATTTTCACTTGACATACTAAGTGAAATCTCACTGAACGAGTACACGAATATTAAGTTTAACTTCAAGTTTTTCAGGAAGAAGGCATGTACGAGTTCAGTGAATTTTTACTTAATATTTATGTATGCCAAATTTATATGTTTTGAGAAAAAAAAATTAAAAAAAGACGAATAGCAATAAAGTCATTGCTACCTCATTAAGGCTTAATTTGGACCCCATTTTGGTGCTTCTCCTTTTTTAAAGCACAATTTCATGTTAATTCATTTGGTAACTAGTTTATGAGCTTTACAAAAATTGAACTTAGAGCTTTTTTGGGGAGAGCTTTTAAAAGCTCTAGAATTGAGTGAAATTTCACTTAATATTTTATGTATATCAAGTGAAATTTCACTTATTATTTATGTATGTAAAAACATGAAATTTGTACGTTTTGAGAAGAAAAAACAAAGGACGAATTTTAACAAGAATTCCTACACTTGTTTTGGTTGAAAATTGGTATTTTATAATTGATTGTGAAATTTACTTCTTTTAACAAAATATGCATTGTTTGATATGCAAAAAAGAAGAAGAAGAAGAAGAAGTGAAATTTCACCATGCATATATGAATATTTAGTGAAATTTCGCTTAACTCATACATGAATATATATTAAGTGAAATTTCACTTAACTTTGCATTTAAGAAACTTTTTAACAAATTAATAATCAAATTAGACTTTAAAATCTAGTCAGTTACTCCTAGTGAAATTTCACCTGATATACATGAAAGTCAGTGAAATGTCAGTGAACGCGTACACAAATATCAAGTAAAAATTTAAGTTTTTCAAGATCAACTGAACAAGGCAGGTAAAATGTCAATTTTTTTTTTCTCAAAACATATCAATAATGGTATTAGTTTTGTAGCTCTCGTCGACACGATTCCAACGGTATGAAATTTGTAAAAAACAGAGTTGTAGATCAAAAGTTATGGGGGTTTAAAGTTTTAAAAAATATTTTCAAAATGGATTTCATATGGTACAGTCACTCACACGGTGTGAGTGGCTGAAGCAAGGAGACGCGCGCATGAGTGCTTGGAATCACATGAGATTTTTTATGGTGCTTGCATTTATACCGTGTGAGCACTGATTTAGATTCCTTTTGTCCTTTTTAGAAAATGGTCAAACCAATTGGAGTTTTAAACTTATGAGGGTTTCTTTTAGGATTTTCCAATAATTTCCCCTAAAAAAAAAACATCATGAAACCAAAAGACAATCTTGAGCTTTTAAAAATAAACTAATTACCAAATGAATTAACATAAAATTATACTTAAAAAAATGAGAATCACTAAAATGGGGGTGACTCGGGTTTATGTATTCAAGTGTTTGATTTAAAGTGACTCTTTAGATAGGTTGTTTGTCAAACCAAAGTTCTCCTAATTTTCGCAGAAAGGTGATGAATTTGATCCTATTTAATGATTCTAAACGTAGACATTAAAAGCTCCTCAAAAATAGTTGAAAGGCCCCCAAAAGAAAAGAATTTGAAATTTTAGAAAGAAATGCTATTTCCAATATCCCAAATTTAGAGTCTTTCATTCTATTGCTATGCAATTTAAGAATTATCTATGAAAAGTCAAGATACTTTAACTATACATTTTTCAAGGTTTATTCTAGCTCTACTCTTTTTCAACTTATATTTCTTATTAGACAAAGATCTCTCACTTTCGGTTTAATGTGCCACATTAAAATTTTAAACTTAAAAGAGCCTAATAATACGAAGTTGAATTTTTTATTACCATACTCAAACCCTTGTATAATTTGAAAAATTTTTTTAATGTATTTTTGGCTACAATTTTTGTTTTGATCATACAGATGCAGACCAGCTTACAAATGGGTATTTGGACACAACCATTGATTGGGTTAAAGGAATGAAAAACCTTCGATTAAAAGACTTTCCAAACTTTATTAGAACAACAGATCCAAATGATATAATGGTAAACTTTGTCATTGCTGAAACAGCAGCCAGTTTCAAAGCCTCAGCAGTAATTTTAAACACTTTTGATGAGTTAGAACAAGATGTTGTGGATGCTCTTAGAGACATTCTTCCTCGTGTTTACACTGTGGGCCCACTTCATTTGATGGTCAATGAGATCTCAGACGTTGGATTGAAATCAATTGGCTCAAATTTGTGGAAAGAAGAGCCTGGTTGCCTTGATTGGCTCAATGCCCAAGAACCCAACTCAGTGGTTTACGTTAATTTTGGTAGCATCACTGTCATGACTGCCCATCAGCTCATTGAGTTTGCATGGGGACTCGCGAACAGCAAAAAACCATTTTTATGGATTATTAGACCGGATATAGTTACAGGTAACTCGGCTATTCTGCCAGCCGAGTTCGTTACTCAAACCGAAAAAAGGGGTATGTTAGCGAGTTGGTGCCCACAAGAACAAGTTCTAAATCACCCGTCAGTTGGAGGGTTCCTGACGCATAGCGGGTGGAATTCGACGATCGAAAGTATTAGTGGGGGTATTCCGGTCATTTGTTGGCCATTTTTCGCCGAACAACAGACAAATTGTCGGTACAGTTGCGTCGATTGGGGGATAGGGATGGAAATTGACAATGATGTGAAGAGAGATGAAGTGGAGAAGCAAGTGAGGGAATTGATGGATGGAGAGAACGGAAAGGAAATGAAGAGAAAGGCTATTGAATGGAAGAGGAAAGCTGAGGAGGCAAGTGGACACGGTGGATCTTCTCAAGTCAATTTGGACAAGTTGTTCAACGAGGTGCTCTTGCCACATTGACAAAGATCGATCTAGTGGGTACCATGTGATTTCTCTATTGATTGTGGATCCCATATAGAGTCCATAAAATTGTCAAACTAAGCATACGTATCGGAATTATTACATGAAATAATTTCTTTTTCAGTAATTCTAAGAAGTCACTTTAATTTCTTGTCTCAAAAGCTTGCACTAGAGTGACTAGACCTTGTCTTACTCCGTTCAATCTTTTTTGGTATATCAATTATATATGTTCTTTGAGAGCTTCCTTGAGTTCTTGATGATATTATTAAAGTGATCATGATTAATTTTTTTCTTTTCCTTGCCGGCCTTAGCTATTAATGTTTCCTTCTGTTATTTGTGTTTATCTCTCCACGAGTTCTCAAAACTTCTAATTATTTCTCGAAATGTCTTATACGTCTAATTCATTACTTCACGAGTGAAATTTATAAATTAAAAAAGTTTTCGTCTAAGTTTCGTTTGTCGCCGTAATTACCTTCCGAAAACTAATTTCGTGGAATCTCTAGATAACCTACCTTTTATGCAACACATTTTATTGGTTATCACTAAAACAATCCAAATGATCTTACTGAAAATCAAAACTATCAGAAATTACACTACACGTGCATAATTACTATTCACATATAGCACCAGATATATCAAATAACATTTAATCCACATAAATGTCATTTAATTACATGAATGCCTCTATGATTATTGAATCACCGTGTCCTCACTTGACACCTTCTGTTGACCACAGTCAACTACTTTCACAATTATCAAATAACATTGATAATTCTTTAATTTCAAATATGCATTTTAAAAATGAATGCACTTATGCCAGGACGGGTGTGACAAATCTTTTTTTCTTAATCATTATTTTTAGAGATGGGCATCCAAGATGGTATAGCTGATGTCCCAACAAGTGTTACTTTGGACCTATTGTTATAATTTTATTTTGGAACCTTGGTTACTCCATCTTCGTACCAATTTTGATTGTATCATATAACAAAAACTACTAGGATGTATCATAGAAGTTCTCAACAAAGAAATAAGCTATTGTTTAGCATAATATTACATAATGACACTACAAGGAAAAAGGCTTTTTATGTCACTTTAAATATTGTATTTATGTCACTTTTATTTTGAGTGACATAATTATTTCTTGCAGGGTCTTTTTATGTCACTTTTTAAGTATTTATGTCGGTTTTTAAAAAGTGACATAAATACTTGATTATTTATGTCATTTGTTTAAAAAAGTGACATAAATAATAACGTATTTATGTCACTTTTTAAAAAAGTGACATAAATAATAATGCTTTTATGTCACTTTTAAAAAGTGACATAAATAAAAACGCGGTAGCAATTTTGTAAATTAAATATTTTATTTTTATGTCAGTTTTTGTAAAAAGTGACATAAATAATACACATTACTTAGAAGACCCTAATTTTTTATGTCACTTTTTGAAATTTGACAAACATTTTTAAAAAAGTGACATAAAAGAAAGGGTATGCGCGCGCGGGAAAGGGGCCGGAAATAAAAGTGCAGGATAATATTTTGTAGTCCTCTCTCATCTCCCTCTCATCCATCTCTCATCTCCCGCCTCCTCTCATCTCTTCCTCTCATCTCCTCTCATCACCACTAGCATCATCGCCGCCGCCACGAACCGTCGCCGCCTTCCCATTGGAGATCCTCACTCTCTGTCTCACACATTTTTGACTCGTACGAGTTTGAATTTAGTTTGGAACTAGATCTCCCATCGATCTCCCGTCACCGTTATCATCATCATCATCATCACCACCGCTGGAGCGAACACATCCGAAGCCATCACCACCGCCGGATCTTCTCGGTGAGACCTCTCTCACTCTTTCAACTCTGAACCAATACACACACACACACACACACACACACACACACACACACACTCTCTCTCTCTCATGTCTGCAACATTAAATCTCTTAATAGGTTAGGAAAAATATTAGGGTTCTAAGATTTGTTAGATCAAAATTGGGGAAAATGTTAGGGTTTCAAAATTGGGGTAAATAGTGACCGATATATTTTTTGAGATATTTAGGCTTCGGACATCCATGCCAGAAAATCAAAAGGTTCAGAGCAATGGTAGTGTATCCAATTCATCAGTCGAGAACATTGAAGGTAAAATTCGATTTTCGAAGCTTTCGAAGCTTTTTATTTTATTTATTTTCAGAGCAATGGTGGTGTATCCAATCGTTGTTGTTGTTTTTGGAATGTCTCAATCGTTTGAAATGGCAATCTTACAAGTTGTTGATTTTACTGTATTTGATTTTTTGTTTGACAAATACTACTTTTTAGTTCAGTCTTGTGTTTGTTCCCGAAGAACTTTGATCTTTCGTGTCCAATTTTTTGATCTATTTATATATATATATATATAAGTTTCTAATTTTGTGTGTTGATTTTCTTGCTACTTAATGCATTATAGAATCTATACGGCAATTGAAAATCCAGACCAATGATAATGAGGGGAATGATGATGCTTCGAACCCCTATCCGGATCGTCCCGGAGAACTAGACTGCATATACTCTTATTTAGGGACTGGATTATGTGGCTATGGAACCAATTGTAGATTCAGTCATCCAGCTTATGTTGGGCAGGTATAGAATTCTGTGTTTTTCTTTTAGTTTGGTCTGCTCTACTTTTTTGTATACATCTTGATCGGAAGAGTAATTTCGTCTTTTTTTGTTGCTAGTAGTGTTTCATAGAGATATTTTTTATTTTTATTTTTTATTTTTTATTTTTGAATTATTAATCTATATGTATTACATGGTGGTCAGTATGGAGGCGAATGGATATAAGACAATTGAATGTTGTTTCTTTACTTTTTCTATCTTCATTATGTAGTTTTTCATGTGTCCATATATGTATGAAATATAAGTAAATCAATGTAGATGACTAATAGTTAAGTAATTATGCAAAAATGGGAGTTTGTGTTAGAATTTCCATCTGGTAGGACAGTAAGTGTGCTAAACAACAACTTATTCAATTAAGTTCTTTGAAAGGTTGTACAATGAATGTCAATCTTAGTCCAATTGTGGTAAGTTATTTCACCAAATTTACCATCACTTCCATCTAATACTTAATGTCAATCGTAGTCTAATTGTAGAGTTACTTTTTTTACTCAACTTTGACATGATTGTAAAAGCACAAATAGGAACAACTATCTTTTCATTAATATTTATAAAATAACTTGGTTACTTTTTTGACTCAACTATCTTAGTGTCAATCTCTTGTAACCATAACTTTACATGGCTGGCTGTACACTCCTATGTAATAAATAAGTTTGCTTAGAAATATCCTCTTAAAACAGTGTCTGTTTGAAAAAGAGGATTAAAGAAGCAACCCCAAACAGGGGGGCCACTAGAGTAGTGATCTGAATCTGATGCACCCTTTGATTAACATTACCTAAGAAAGACCTGGAGCTTTGCCTGGACTTTTTGTATATAATATAGATGGATTGGCATTTGACCCTAATGGAAAAAGCAAGACAAAATAAAATTTCAGTTATGTCATAGTCATATCTGCATGGACTACTTTTACTTTGATTATGGAATATAGGCTTGTTCTTATATTTTAGTGTTCAATATAGATATAAAGAGTGTTGGTTGGTAAATTCTCATAATTAGTTATTCTTATTTTAAGTTTTTAAATTTCTTTGGATAATTCTGTAGTGAATTGACTATTGTTGTTGCTTAGTTGTATGAGACAAAACTAAAGCACTTGAACACATGAGAAAGAAAATAGAAATGTCAACTGAGAGATTACACTGAAATAACTCAAAGGCTAAGGGGCAACTCCGTAGCATGGAAACTATGTGCCTATTCTTATTTTTAAGGGAGTAATGTTATGCTTCCCAAATTTCTATCCCAAAAGTTTGAACGATTCAAAGTATTGATTTATATAGTGGTCATAAATTTATTCTGCAATTAAATTCTATTTCTCTCTCTCTCTCTCTCTATATATATATATATATATATATACATGTATGATAGATACAGAAACTCACGTCTTGATCTGAAAATGATTGTGAAGATGATTGCTCGATCTTCTTGTGAATCATGTCTCCTGTGGGTTTGACTATGAATAAATTTGTATTAATTTTCTAGGACATAATGGCATGGCCAATGTAAATCAGGTATATCAATTAGTATATATGCTTCAGTATTTTTGAAAAAGCTATGATTAAATGTTTGTTGCAATACAATTTTTTCCTCAAGTTGCACATCGGCAATTAAAAAGTATTGTCTTTCTGTTTTTTCTTAGACTTTTAAACAAAAAATTACACCACTTAGGCTGTATTTGTCATGTATGTCCTCAAGTTGCACATCGGCTAGTTTAAGTTTGAAGCACTGCTAATTTGGCACTGATTTTTCAACATCAAATAGCGCCGTAGTTAAATGTTCGTGACTATTTTGGAAATCCTACATGACAACGGACCAATGAGTTAGATGCTAATGTGTGCTCGATGCCATGCACAATCCAGGTTGCTAGTGCCCTTTTTGATCCTTACCTATCCATTGTAGCTGCACTAAGTGGTTTAGCTGGCCCACTTCATGGCTTGGCTTAATGATGTTATTTTGTGTTTTTACTTTGCTTTCAACATTGGTTTCCACCCAAATATTAAAATGCTATATCTTGAATAATCAAAATTAGTCCTCTACATATGCTATTTTTATTTTTATTTGAGTTTTTACTTTGCTATTTTTATTAAAAGTGTGTATAATTGTTATTCTTAGGCTTAGTTTGGCCCCCATTTTGGTGCTTCTCCTTTTTTAAAGTACAATTTCAGTGGGGTGAGGTGGAAGTGGAGGTCCTTCAAAGTCGGAATCAATATATTTTAGCAAGTCAAGACTCTTCCCTTTGACTTCACTATTGTGTTCCAATGAAGGTACCTATATAGTTCAAAGAAAAAAAGTACAGCTCTGATTGATTCATCGAAAAAGAAAAAGAAAACATTAGAGAAGTTATAAGTTTTATCGAGTGAGTAAAGATGGTACTATTGTTTGCAAGTTACGCGATAGATTCCTATTACAATAACATTTATAATTGATATACAAAAATGTAAACCAAACAGTGTGCTAATCATATGCACAAACTATGAAAACTGAAACACAACCATCTTAATGCATTTTAAATCATATACCCGGAAAAAAGCACGTGCCAAAGTTCTGAAAATCAGCGTGCACGGGAGAGGGTCTCATATGCACGTGCTATGCATGTACTGCACGCACTTGGCTACGTGCCACGGCACGTGCCGGGGCTGTTTAGGGAGCTATGACCCATGCTTTTAATGTACAGTTAGTCATATAATTATATTTTAACATATTTTCACGAAAAAATGCACGTACAAAAGGTCTAAAAACTAGCGTGCACGGGGGGGTGGTCACTCTACGTGCTGGCTGCCTAGGCTTTTAGCGAGTGCTATTTGGAATTTCTTAAACTAAAAATTTTATGTGTTGTCCATTTTCTTTTCTTTTGAAATTTCTTAAACAGATACTTTCGGTTGGGGAATTACAAGCGCTTCATTTGTACTACAGCTGCTGAGGCATCCTATCTGCAGTTTTGCATTATCGAACGGTACATTAATGAGGTCATTTTTCAATTTGTAACTTTTTCCTATTTCCTTTTTCCTTTCTTCCCTTTTTATGTAGTTGTATATTTCTGTGTTCCATTCCCTGTTGTTGTTGTTTTGGCTCTAGGGGAAAGCGCAGACACTTCTTAAACTATTCTTTTTTGTTTTATTTGATTGTTCTCTTTGCATTAAGTCTCCATTACTTGTTGAAAAGAAAGTGGAAGCATGAAGCAATCATTTTTGTCGCGTATAAAAAATCCCGAAAGTTAAATTGGTCATGACTCATGATCAATATAATCTTTTAGATAAAATGATCAATTACAAGAGCTAATTACTATAATGAAGATGTGATTTAGATATTCTGTGTTTGAGTCACACTCTATACACCTAATTACATACAATGTGACTTGAAGCCTCTATTTACCCCATTACTTATATACCACGTGCCCAAATAAATAAGCCTGAGTCTCAGAAGATAAAAACTCTTATATAATAACTCCAAACAATTGACTTTTGGGAAACAGCCCTGGCATTAATGTGTATAAATTAAAGTGTTAGATATAATATCAAGAAGAAAAAATGAAATGGATGAGCTCTTTTGCATGGACTAATTTTGTGTGAAGGAAGTAGATTTTAAGGTCAATAATGAGTAGAATTGATGGCTTGGTGATATGTGCTGTGGTATACAGGAAAAGTAATCTTTTTATTGTAATTGTTGACCTCTTCTAAAATTTTAACTTTCATAATAGTGTCTTTAATTTTTAATTCTCTGTCAAGGACATACCTCAAATAGGTCAGGACAATGCTTTATTACGTTGGGTTGGTCAAAAAGGGGACATAAGTACTTAATTTCTAATAAACGTTCTAAAATCTCGTATTTTTTCTTAAGCTAGCTGGCTTTATGTCATAGAGTTATGTTGTTGTTTATCATTAAAGCAACAAATAATGGGTGCATTCTGCATTATTTTCTTGGGATTTATTGGTGGTCCATATCGGTGTGAATCTGTTACTTTCCCTTTCTTTTTCCTTCCAATAGCATCTCTTTACTTATCAAGTTTTGTGTTTTATTACTAATGACAACTTGTGAGCACCTCTTTACTTATTTTTTTTTTTGACAACCTGTGAGCACCTCTTAATGATATGCTTAAGCTGCATGTGAAATTTGCCTATGATAAAACCTAAAAATATTTGAAAGTCCTATTTTCTTTCTTAAAAATAAAACCTCTTAGTGATTCTTAAAGCTGCAAGTGAAATTAGTGATTGAGAATCATGTTACCCCCATTCTAGAAGATCTAACCACGTGCATAGTGCTGTGGGAGGCATCAAACTGAAGGACTTAGATATTTGACGAATAAGCACATTTCATTTATACTATGGACTAAGTTTTCTAATTACAGCCTAAAATTCCCCATCCCAATCCTTGACTTAAGGGAGTAAACATGGAACTAGCCTGCTGACCTTAATGTTGTTCAAGGTGTTTTTCTTTCTTTTTTTTTTTAATTAAATTTTTTTTTTGGGTTTGTTTTTGTCTTTTCTCCAAGTTTTTTTTAGAGCTTGTAAACATGGAGCATAGGATTAGGATGTTTATTGAGTGTTATTTTTAGCAGTAAGCTCTTTATTTTTGCAAGTTAATACAAGGGGATATCGTTTTTAGTTTTTGTTTTATACATATGTGACATATTCCATGCTCAGGGTTTTGTTCCCTTGATATGTGCAGCTTTGACCGCGTTTGGAAAAAGATTGTGGCATTTGTGGGTTCAAAGACTGTCATCCAGGTATTCTCAAGAGCATATGAATTTCGTTTTCATATATTTATGTAAAGCGAATAAATTTCAATTCACCGTGTTACTTGATGTGTGTCACCCTCATCATATTGCCTTGACATGGCAGACCTTTATGTTATTATTATGTTGATTTATAAATTTAGACAAGGGTTACTTCTTTGTAAATGGGGCTATGTTAAAGGCATTTAGGTGCACGTTTTTTTTATTGTAGACAAACATAACAGCTCATGTCAAAAGTTAATTGTTGGAAGTGATGGTTCATATGTGTTCCTTATATTTCATTTTCCTTGGATTACCACACATGCATGGAGCGTACATATGCACACACAGTGACGTACATGTTCACTTGATTGTGAAGATAAAATTGTCACAATAAATTTGTAGGGAAACAAGTTTTTATTCCTCAGGATGCTTGCGATGATGCTGATGTAGTAGTTCTAACTTCTGAGTCCAATGATCAGCCTTGGCCTGCATCCTGCTTAACCAAAATAGTGAAGAATTAAGCCAGTTAGAGTTGTACTAAATCTTTTATTCTCTCATGGCAGCCTCTTTCTACCGCTAGTTTAGAATCCACCAATAATATCATCTAGTTACCACTAGAATTCGGAATGCAATTATTCATAAATTTTACACATACAATGCTAGTCATTGTTGCTGGGATAACCAATTTCTGTGGACTTCTTGTATTCTTTGAGCAGAGATTTTGCAGTTCCAATACCATATGTACATGTCGTAATATTAGAAGAAATGTCTTAAACTTTGACTTACTATAGCAATCTGGTTTTAATGGTATTAACTCGTGAAATTTAAGTTAACAAAAGTATACGAAGTTTAAGACCGAAGGATAATACCGTAGATCTTCAGTGTTCAATGCATTATGAGTTCTAGCAGGTATGGAACAGAAATGTGGATTTCATCCCTGTGTTTGGTACACACTTGACACGTTGATTTTCTAATGTTGGTAGCTTGGGTTGGGATGTTATGCTTGCCTTTTTGTGGCCTCTCCTACCGTGTGAAAACCAAAGAATGCCCTGAACAATATTAATTATAGTTGTTTTGCTTGTTGACGAGATTATTTGATGCAGTCGATCTATAATTGACATGGAAGTGAATTTAATCGAACTTGTGCTGTATATTTTGCCACAAACATATTTCATTCCATTACATGAACTTGTGCTGTATATTTACTCTTTTTTTTTTTTTTTTAAATTTCAGGTCGACTACTATATGCTATCACACATTCAAATCAATGAATATCGAGATCGTATAATTTTGGTTAGTATAGTGGAGAGGAATCTTCCAAAATTTTTATTTCATTTTTTTTTGTCTCATTCTTTTGACTTTGAGATTGTTAATGCAGCCTACTGCAACCAAAAAGTATGGGAGACATATTAACAAATGTGTTAAAGTTTTGGATATGAGTGGCCTCAAGCTTTCGTCTTTGAGCCAAACAAAGGTACGTTTCGGCACTGCGGAAGCATTCTGTTTAGCCTCATTTTTCCTGAATGGTAAATTACCTGTTTACTGAATATAACTATTTCAGTGTAATTTATTCTTCTCTTAATAATGGTATTGTGTTGTTTCTTGACCAAACTCCCCCAACTAAAAGCTGCAGTTACTTGAATTGACGATACAAAAAGCAGCAGTAGACTTAAATCAGCAACACCCTTCCTTGACTTTGGTACACACTTCATACTTGCATTACAGACACAAATTAATTGCAACTCTCACCCAGATGCCCTCCTCAATCATTATCAATCCATATTAACTTGAATTCATAGCAAATTCCATATGTCTTATCCATAGATCCTTTCAACAACAATGTTCTTTTGGAGGAGAAGCAACTCTGCAGAATGTATTCCTGCAGAATATATCCCTGCTGCATCCCAAGAAGTCAAGCGAGCACGTAGTCCTGGTCAATCAGCATCTTTACTAAATTCACAATACTCAAGTAATGCAACTACTTAAACTTCGAGGAATTGCGCTAAGAAACTAGTTACTCCCCAGCTAAAAGCACAAATGCTACTTCTTTAGGAATATCAAAATGCAGCAACCATCTTGACTATGTGAGAGTCGAATTTCCCAATCTTTGTAGAATTCTTTAAACAATATCAATTTCATAGCCCAATTCACCTTCACGATTAGGAAAATCGTCTTCAATGCTTCTCAATCTATGTGACCTCTCAGCGCCAGCCTGCTTAACATCGAATTGTAGATGAAATGGAATAGCAGCATCTCTTTTTCTTTCTTTCTTTCCTCTTTTTTTTTTTCCCTCACACAATGGCCAATAGAAAACAATCCCACTGCAAAGAACCCCCCCCCCCCCTCCCCCCGCACAAATAAAATCCCTAGGAAACATGTGCGACACGAAAACCCCAAACACGAATGAAACTCACACCAAGCCCACATCAATCAAAATGGAAAGCACTCTGATCTCAGGAAAAAAGCAACCTGAACTGAAACACACACCAAAAGAATATACCCCCCCCCCCCAACTAAAACACACACACACACACACGCACACATTGATGTGACTATATTTCTCCAACAATTCCTTATCAGAGAAAGAACACACTGATACACTTCCAATGTGACTGTATTACTCCATTAAATGACTTTTGGATCACTTAGAGAATTCTTAGTTTTGGAGGTTTTGAGTAGTGAAACGGTAAACCGCTTAACCAAACGCCACGAAACCTTACTCACACCTCAAACATGCCTAAATAAACTTGCGGGAACTAACAGAATGCATAAAGGATTCACGGTTCACAACTAATGCGAAAAAAATGACTTTTGGATCACTTAGAGAATTCTTAGTTTTGGAGGTTTTGAGTAGTGAAACGGTAAACCGCTTGACCAAACGCCACGAAACCTTACTCGCACCTCAAACATGCCTAAATAAACTTGTGGGAACTAACAAAATGCATAACGGATTCACGGTTCACAAATAATACGAAAAAATGACTTTTTCATCACTTAGACTTGAAAATTCTTAGTTTTGGGGGTTTTTGAGTAGTGAAACGGTAAACTGCTTAATCAAATGCCACAAAACCTTACTCTCACCTCAAACATGCCTAAATAAACTTGCGGGAACTAACGGAATGCATAACGGATTCACGGTTCACAAATAATGCGAAAAAATGAGTCTTTCATCATTCCGAGTCCCCGAACACATTTTGGTCTCTCAAAACCCCCAAACATAGTTTTACTCTTTTATCATTTTATATATACATCTAATTAATGAAATTTTTTTCTTTTCTGTAGGTACAAAGTTTCACATTTTGATGGAGGGCATTCTAACAAGTGAACCACTTTTTTTGTTGGGCTAATTTTTTGTTGTTGCTTTCATAGTTTTCTTAGTACTTTTTGATGAATATGTAATATGTATATATTATTAGATTAGCAGTACTTGACTCGGATCGATTGTATATTTTTTTTGTTCATTCCAATATATTAATTGGTTGATATTTAGATGAATCGATGAAATTTAGTAGCTGAAATAGATCATTAATTGAGTTGGATTTAATTTTGTACAGGGTGGTATTGTATATATGTACAGGGTGGTATATATTGTTTTTACAGGGTGGTATTTATGTCACTTTTATAAAGTATTTATGTCACTTTTAAAGTATTTATGTCACTTTTAAGTATTTATGTCACTTTTAAGATTTTAATGTAATAATTTTGTTTGGTATTTATGTCACTTTTTTACTTTTATGTCACTTTGGGTTAAAAGTGACATAAATAAAATGGTATTTATGTCACTTTTAAGTATTTATGTCACTTTTAAGGCTTTGATGTAATAATTTTGTTTGGTATTTATGTCACTTTAGGTTAAAAGTGTCATAAATAAACTGGTATTTATGTCACTTTTAAGTATTTATGTCACTTTTTATTAACAAATGTGTTGGTTTTATGAAACATTTATGTCACTTTTAAAAAACATTTATGTCACTTTTAAAACATTTATGTCGCCTCCATTTATGTCACTTTTTATCGAAAAACAAAGTGACATAAATACCTATTTATGTCACTTTTTAAGTGACATAAAAGACATTTTTCCTTGTAGTGTGAACTTAGGGCATTGCCAACACGGTGAATTGGCATTTGGTAATCAAAATGGTAATTTGATTACTTGATAGTGTTTTTGCACTCCAATAATAGCATTGAAACCAATAATAATTTTAACATTTTAAGTACGTTGATACATCTACTATATATGTATGAAACCAGAAGAATTTGATTTTGCCACATATGGCGCATTCTAAAAAAACTGTATTTTCATTTATATATATATATGGATAATGTATCAACATTTAATTATGCTCTGTTTTATATATACATACATATATATATATATATGTATGAACTTTACTGTCCAATCAACATTTAATTATTTGGTCAAATGATAACCATAGAATTCTCTCACCGCCTTAAATTATGAATATAAAACCTTAGAATTTGACATGTGCCATTTTTCTGAATTTCTAATATATATAAATATCTATAATATATATATATATATACAGAGCCCTTCTTATGAGGGATCCCTCATTTTATTAAAATGAGGGCTTCTAATCCTGGCCGTTGGAGGTCATTTAATCAATGCAGTAAAAGTGAAATTTACTGTGCAGTAAATGATCTCCAACGGCCAGAATTAGAAGTCTTCATTTTAATAAAATGAGGGATCCCTCATAAGAAGCTTTCCCTATATATATATATATATATAATCTGATTTGCAAACATAATTAAGCCTAAACAGAAGCTACCTGAGAAGATTTAATCGATATACCCATATTACTCCTAATTTCAAGCAATGAGATTTTATAACTTCCTATTTTAGTTTAATTCTTTTTTGATCAAATCATTCAAATGATGTTATCTATATAATAAGGAACAGCGGTGTGAGTCCCTCTCGAATTAGTAATTTTCAATCCAAGCCGTTCAGAGTTGGATATTTCAGATCGTCGGATCAAAAGTGAAATCCTCCAAATTGATTGTTGCCAAATTGATTGTAATTAAGTAGGGAAATTAAAATCACTTATATGCAACCCTAAAAAAAAAATCACTTATATGCATCTCTCATGCTGTGGTTGCCCAAATTGATTTAAATTGAAATTAAACTCACTCTCTCTCTCCATCTATATATGGAGTGTGTGCTCAAATTGATTTAAATCTCCTATATTAAACATCAACTGGTGTGTGTGCCCACGGGCAATTAAACTGAAAAAGAAAAATTCCCATATCCCCATATCCCCCACGTCTCTTCCCCATATCCCCATATCCCTCGTGTCTCTCTCCTTCCAATTCGTCTCTCTCTCTCTCTCTCTCTCTCTCTCTCTCTCTCTCTCTCACACACACACACACACACACACACACACACTAAATCACTCCCAAATTCTCTCTCTGTCTCTCTCACCGTCCACCACCACTACCCCCAACCAGTACCTTCACTGTCGGTGGAATCAGGTAACCCTCTCTCCCTCTATATATTTGTTGCTCTTTGTCGCTGGAATCATAGCCATTCGTGTGTTGGTGAGATTTTTTTCTTCGCTGTGCATGTGTGTGTCCAGGTGTGCATCTCTGTTTGTGTGTGTGTGTGCATATGTGCATGTGTATCTGCATGTGTAAGAGTGAGCCGTGTTTGTGCAACACTCACTTAGTGAAATTATTATGCCACTGCTACATTTTCATGGTTTTCTTTAATTTCTTTTTTTTTTTTTTCAATTTGTAGTGATTTGACTCTGCAAATCAAGTGGATTCGTGTTTCAGATTGTCGAAGCAAATATAGAAACTATAGAAAACCCAAAATGTAGAAAGTGTTTTAAAAAGCTACATGTATTGTAGATTTTGTAAATTTTGCAAAATAAGAAATGCCATATCTCACAGAAGAATATGTATTAGTATAAATTTAGTAGAAAGTGTTTTAAAGTGTTTTAAAGTGTTTTAATGCCATATCTTGCAAGCTACATGCATAGTAGATTTTGAAAAATATGTGATTTGGAAGAAGAAGGTACAGACAGTGTCACACCCGTTCCAAAAATTTATAGTTTTATCATGCATAATTGTAAATTGAGAGTTTATCAATGTTAATTGATGATGGTGATGAGGTTGACTGTGAGTCAACGGTAAGGTGTCAGTGAGGACACGGGAACATGGAAGTTCATATTGCATAATCATGAGTAAATGACATTTATATGATTTAAATGTTATTTGACTTTATCTGGTAATTCTGTGAATAGTAATTATACATGTGTAGTATAATTCTGATAAAACTTTGATATGATAGTATCATTTTGAGAACTGTGGTGAGAACGTGAGTGACACGTTAATTTAAAAGGTAGGTTGTGTAGAGATTTCACAGAATATAGTTTTCGGACGTTATTTTGGACCCAAACGAAACCTGGTCGAAAACTTTTGAAATTTATAGTTTTCACTTATAAAGTCATAAAATGAACGTGTGCGAAGTTTAGAGAGCTAATTAGAAGTTTGAGAAACTTGTGGGGAGGTAAACGTAATTCCCCGAAAATATGCCTATATATAGGTGAGGATGAGAATTCATTCTCATCCAAAACCCACAAATATCTAGAGAGAGAGGAGAGAGAAGGGAGATTGAGTTCTACGGGCTTTGCGACGCCGTTTGACAACCTTCCGTCTGTCAGATTTTCTCCAGATTTCAGATTTAAACTCGTGGAGGTAAGACCTACGTTTTGACACCACTTAGGCCGTGTTTTGCCAAGTTTTGTAAAAATCTTAATTTTAGACTTTTGGGAAAAACAGGTATAAACTTGTAGGAATTTTCTCAAATTCGAAATCCAGCGATTATTTAGCCTCCTAGTCAATCCTTCAAAGTTTGAAGAGATTCGCACGAGGTATGAATTCTAGATCTATGAAATATATGGATTTCATGTTTTGGACATCACTTTTGATATTCTTGGATCCGGGCGAAATTCATGTGTTAGTTAGGCCCGTTAATTATGCACGTGAAATTATGATAAAAGCACGTATAACTGTTTATGTGAGCATGTTATGTGTCTACTTGGGTCAAAGGGGAGTTTGGTGCAAATTCATGCCGGAGTAAGCTTCTCGATGTTTGAGAATTTTGGTAGCGACGGCTACTGTGCATGGTTGTAGGCTTGGACTTGCCATGGCACTTGTGGGATGTAATGGTTGTAGGCTTGGACTTGCCATTGACATCGCGGTTTAAGGCTTGGACTTGCCGCTACCGGATGAATGCGTACCACTCACCCTAGAGACTATTTCTATGTGTTTTAGATGCTTAAACCATGAACTGTCATATAAGCATACATTTAGAATTGTACGCTCAGCATATAGCTGAGCAGTGGAGATGTACTCCATTGCAGGTAAGAAGAAAGACAAGAAGAAGCGCGATGAGTGAGGCCGAGGAACGCCGGGGATTTCACACTTGTATATGTTTTTGTTTTAAATCTTAGACTTGTGTAAGGATTTGAATATTGTAATATATGGTAATAGATCTTCGGATTAGTTCTATAGTATTGAAATCTTGTAATTGAACGTCTGAAGTTATGTTTTAATACGTAAAAAAAAAATCAGTTGTGGTCGTGGTTGTTGTTGGTATTGAGTAGCATGACTTGTTAATTTTCAACACAGGCTGCCCAGCAGGGGAGCAGTCGACTGGACCTAGGGTCAGTCGACTGGACCTCGTGGGATTGAGACACTGAAGGTATATTTTAAGAGAAGCAGTCGACTGAACCCCTTGGGCAGTCGACTGAACACTGTTTAGTTGAGCTACTGCTTCCTTTGATTGAAAAGCAGTCGACTGGATCCCCAGAGCAGTCGACTGGACCTCTTTGCAGTATGATGTATTTTGGGTCCTGCTTAACACAGTCGACGGAGCAGTCGACTGGACCCTGGTGCAGTCGACGGGGCAGTCGACTGAGCCTCTGTTTTTTTCAAAACTGTTTTCTTTTGAAGTGCTTTCCTTTGGCCAAAAAACTTTTTATAACTCTGATTTCAATGTATTTTACAACTCAGAGAGGAATGTTTCCTAAGTTTTAAACTACCAGGGTTGTTTTATAGAAGTTCTTTCCGCTGCGTATCGTTAGATGATGTTTGGATGAGCCTTGGTGGCGTGCCACGTGTCCTATTTCCACGCGTAGTGGGATGGGTCGTGACAGACAGTTTTAGCCAAATTGTGTTTCACAAATAAGAAAAGGCTCAAAATGATTTCTGAAAGAATGCTAAATTGATTAAACTTGGAGCTTCAATTTCTTCCCAAGATTATGAGTCAATTTTTGATTACACAACATCAATGTGTTGAAATTTTTTTTAGCTCAGAAGCTAAACGATTAGTTTGTGTGAATGATAACATTTTTCGTTCATGGAATTTGTGTTATTTTGAGAAGATTGATTACTTGGTTGCACGTTATCACTCATGCTTACATTATGTACAAGTGGTGTCTCAACTTACCATGAGAATAGTTATATTTTGAGAACTTACTCGGATATTGAGATTTAGCGAGGATTACATTTTAAGGACTCACCAAAAACTTATTATGCGGCATGAGAAATTTTTGGTGAGGGTCAAAATATTGCCACAGTATTAGAAATTGAGTAGTGCTACATACACACACTTTTTAACACATAGCTTTAAATGCATGTACCCTGTGTTGTGTAAGTGGTGCATAGAAAAATATGAAAAATTCAAACAACACAAGGTACATGTGTTTAAAGCATAGTGTGTCAAAAAGTGTGTGTACCAAACATTTCCCTTAGAAATTTGGGAAGTATATCATCATTACTCTTTATGTTTTTATCTCAAGTGGGTGAGTGAGATTTTTTACTTTACCTCCCAAAATGTCTTTGCTTTCTACTATGAGGTTTCAAACATGATTCTGGATTTTTTATTTTGTTTTTTTTTATTATAAATTTTTTTGCCCACGTGCTTTCGTATAAACCTCTTCAAACATGATTTTGGATTTTTTTTCTTCTATGCCCACGTTTCTTTCGTATAAACCTCTTCAAACATGATTTTGGATTTTTTTTTCTTTGTCAGTTTAAGCAGTTTTATTTATTTAATAACCTAACTTTGAAATTGCACACCTCTTTTGTTAACCTATTTTGTGTGTTGCAAGCTAATTGAATTGAGAAGTTGTATTTTTTTGCTTGGATTTGGATTTGCATGTTTACATTGATGAGTTCTCTTTCAGAATTTTACTTGGTTTTTACCTTAGTGAGGTTTAAGGTACTATATAAATTGAGGAAATCCAGTCTGGGTTTAGATTGATGCTAGGGTTCCCAATTCAGTTTCTAAATGATTTGAAGGTCATACCACATCTTTTATAGTTTATTTTAATTTATGTCAAATTTTTTTCCTTATACATTACGAGGAGCCTAATGTAGGATTTAGACACCTTAGCCAGTGCAACATGACAAGCTTTCATATAAAAATAAAAAATAAAAACTGAAACTAAAAGAATAAGCCATTAAAGAAAAAAAGAAGAAGGAATAAAAAGAAAAAGAAAAAAAAGAAAAAAAAGAAGAAGAAAAGAACATACTAAAAAAAAAAGACTGCTTTTTTGTTATAGTTTTCTATGATTTTTGTCTGTTCTTTGCGGTTGTTTGAATGTAATGAATCTGTTATAAAAAAAATTTCCAACTACGTCTTAGTTTAATTTCAAAATCAAAATCAATGAACTGAAAGTATATTGATGTGCCCATGAAATCTCTGTCTTCACATAAATAGCATGTGGGTTTGAATGACCGGTATAATTTTACGCAAAAGATTTGAATTTTTAAAGTATTGCATTTTTTTTCCTCTTTTCTATTTCTTCGTCCTTTTTTTTTTTGGCTTCGTGCCCACGGGCACGGGTTATTACTAGTGTGTCTATAATGGATGATTGATTGGTCAACTATCATCATGTGCATGTCTGTATAAATAGGAAGTGCATTTTGAAGCATATCCACATGTGTCTATATATTACGGAGTAGCTATTTAGATTAGCTATATATAATACATATACATACACATCTAATTATTTCTAACTTCTTCAATTCTTTCTAACAACCTAAGTTGCCCACTAACACTGCTGAGAAAATCTTCATCTGCCTGTAAGCAAACTCTTTTCCAGCTAAATTCTTGGTCTCGCCTAGGGGTGTCATTTGGAACGGAATTTCCGATTCCGAGCCGAAAAATTCCGATTTTGGAAGCAAAATTTGTATTCCGAATTCTGAAATTCCGAATTCCGAAATTTTCGAAAAAATTTGGAACGGAATTGGAATTGTTTTTAGAATTCCGAAAATTCCGAATTTCCGATCCGAAAATTCCGAAAATATTCCGAAAGAATTCTGAATAGAATTTCCAAAAATATTCCGATAATATTTAGAGTTCTTATATTATACAATGTAAATATGTAATACATATATACTATGTAACCATGTTTGATATTTTTTTAGGTGTTGATATTATGGACTTAATGTATTTTAAGTGTTAGTTGTTTCTTTAAAAAAAAATGTGTTGTATTTTATGTTGGAAATTTGTAATAGCTGTGTGGATTATTTTTATTGTGTAGGTAGTGGTTGAAAAATTCCGAATATTCCGAAAAATTCCGAAAATATCCGAAAATTTCCGATTCCGAAAATTTCCGAAAATTCCGAAAATTCCGAAAATTCGGAATCGGAAATGCTTTTTAGAATTCCGAAATTTCGGAATGGAATTCGGAAAGCATAAGTAGATTCCGAAAATTTTGGAATTTTTTCCGAAATAGCCTATTCCGTTCCGTTCCGTCCGAATGACACCCCTAGTCTCGCCTATATAGGATTGATGAATTTCAATTATATTATATGTAAAACATACACACATATCTGTACACCACCTTGATGACTTGATCCACTTAAATCTCTCTTATGTCTCTATCTCTCTCCATCGCAGCCAACATTGTCACTGCCGGCGTCACAACCCCTAATCATCTCTCCATTTCTCTTTTAGTATTTTACTGCGCGAGTCTTTAATTTTTTATGATCTTCAACCCCTTATTCTCTTTGTTTAGAATTAAAAAAACGGCCCATTTAGTTCAGTAGTTGTTTTGACTTTTTTGTTTCTATTTGGTTGTTTTGTAAGGATTCTAATTGTTCAGTTTATTGTCAATTTTGGTTCTGAGATGAGCCTTCTAGAGAGAAGGTGCTGATGGTTTAGGAAGAAAAAATGGAAGAAAAATTGTGATGAACAGTATGTTATAGTAAGATTTTCTAACATTTCGTATTACATTTATAGCAAAAATTGATTTTTAATTTATGACTATTTTTTCAATTGTAGAAGACGGATCATAAAGTATTTGCGCAGTAGTTTTAAAATGAAAAGAATGTGCCATTGCGTGCAATCTATGTCCGTAGTTAAGAAACAACCACATTTACAATTACTTCATTTTGCAGGAACCTTCAATTCTTCTGTCTTCAAATTACGTGAATTTCAGGTGAATAAAAACCCAATCTAAACTAAATTGAACATAACTACAAATACATCCAATTTTTCGTTTACATTTCTAACTTTAGGTTTTGTTTTAATTGCAGGAAAACAGAAGAATTGAGAGAAAGTGGCGCAAAATAACTAGATGCATTAATTATTTCTCATGTTCATGTCAATTAATTTTAATTGATTCTAATTATCAATAAATTTGTAATATTCTTTTTTTTTTTGAAACTATTGGTATTATCCCGTACAATTATCAGTAGAACCTTCACTGGTGTTTTTTGTTTTTTCAATATTCCATGCATTTGCACTGGGGCATCTGCAATGAAGGCAATGCATAAAGCAACATTAGTAGCATACAAACTCCCACCCCCACCACACACACACACACATTGCTTAGATGGATGGACGAATTGCATAAAAAAATATATATGCTTTCTTTCATCTCTTAATATTTTGATTTCATACCTATGTGATTTATTTAATTTTAAATATATTTTCTGTAACTTCCTTTAGGGTTTTTTTTTTTTCCTCTGTGTGCCCTCTCCGAGAGCACAGGCAATTACTAATTTTAACATGATAATCAAAGACTAGCTATAATCTTCCCTCAAAATTCAGCACTCTTCACTAGTTTGCATTTTGAAAACCTTTTATGATGATTCCGTTGGAGTATAAAATTCATAAATAGATTCCTAATTTAATTGGTATTTATTAGTAATTGTCTGAGTTTGCCAATTATTCGACTACTCTATTGGAGATGCTCTAATTAGAGCCACTGTTTTTTTTTTTAATTTTTTTATGGTGGAATTACTGAAAAGGACAATTATGGAATAGTTGTTAAGCTTAAAGATAATTTAAAAGTACACTTATCAAAAAGGACAAAAAGTTGACAACTTTTACTCACACGGTATAAGTGCATGCGTCATAGCATCTCCCATGAACAGCGCCTCCCTCAAGCGCCTAGCTCACGCGAGCGTTGTGTCTCCAGCCACTCACATCGTGTGAGTGGCTGTATTATATGAAACCCATTTTGAAAATGTATTTTAAACTTTAAAACTTCATGACTTTTGATTCACAACTCCGTTTTTCTCAAATTTTATATCGTTGGAAGAGAAATGCTAGGCACACATTCCAAACCACACCTCTTGCTTTAAATGTATGTACCTTGTGCTGTTTGAATTTTTTACACTTTTTTGTGCACCATTTACACAGCACAGGGTACATACATTTAAAGCAAGGGTGTGGTTTGGGATATGTGCCTAGCATTTCTCATTGTTGGAATCGTGTTGACGAGAGCTACAAAATTAGTACCATTGTTGATATGTTTTAAGCAAAAAAAAAAAAAAAAGACGACATTTTACCTGTCTTGTTCAGTTGTTCCTGAAAAACTTGAATTTTCATTTAATATTTGTGTACGTGTTTAGTGACATTTTACTTACTTTTCATGTATGCCAGGTGAAATTTCACTAGAAGTAACTATCTAAAGTTTAAAGTCTAATTTGATTATTAATTTGTTAAAAAGTCTCTCAAATGCCAAGTTAAGTGAAATTTCACTTAATGTTCATGTACAAGTTAAGTGAAATTTCATAAAATATTCATGTATGCATGGTGAAATATATATATATATATATATATTTAAACAATGCATATTTTGTTAAAAGAAGCAAATTTCACAATCAATTATAAAACATAATCTTTCAACCAAAACAAATACAGTAATTCTTGTTAAAATTCGTTTTTTTTTTTCTCAAAACATATAAATTAGGTATACATAAATATTAAGTGAAAATTCACTGAACCCGTACATGTCTTCTTCCCAAAAAAACTTGAAGTTAAACTTAACATTCGTGTAGTCGTTCAGTGAGTTCTCACTTAGTTTCCATGTATGGCAAGTGAAATTTCACTATCTCAAAAGTTACTAGAAGTAACTTTCTAGAGTTTAAAGTTCAATTCGATACTTAGTTTGTTAAAAAGTCCCTCAAATGTCGAATTAAGTGAAATTTTACTTAATGTTCATGCATGAGTTTAGTGAAATTTCACTTAATATTCAAGTATGCTAAGTGAAATTTCACTCTCTTTTTTTTTTCACATAAAAACAATGCATATTTCGTTAAAAAAAAACCAAATTTCACAAATAATTATAAAACATAGTTTTTCAACCCAAACAAATGTAAAATTCTTGTGAAATTTCACTAAAACTCTCCTTCAGAATAAAGTGAACATTCGTTTTTTTTTTTTTTTTTCTCAAAACATTTCAGCTTGGCATATGTGAATATAAAGTGAAAATTCAGTGACCTTATACACAAATATTATATGAAAATTCTATTTGGTTCGTCTGGATTATGGCATGTAAAAATATGAGTTTTTTCTTTTGCTCAAAAGATATTGGTACTAGTTTTGTAGCTCTCATCGACACGGTTCCAAGGGTATAAAATTTGTAGAAAACGGAGTTATAAACAAAACTTATGGAGGTTTAAAGTTAAAAAAAAACATTTTCGAAATAGATTTCATATAGTACAGCCACTCACACAGTGTGAGTGGCTGAAGGCAGCAGCGCCAACGCTTACGCGCGGTAACGTGGGATTTCCTATGGTGTTTGCACTTATACCATATAAGTGCTGAATGAAATTTCTTTTGTCTTTTTCATAAAATGGTCAAACCAATTTGAATTTTAAACTTTTGAAGGTTACTTTGAGATATTTATGACTAATTTTCTATTTTTTTTTATTAACACCAAACTTGGTATTATTTGAAAAACGAAAACTCATATTCAACACCTAGATGTTGCTCACACTCCAATACTCTCTCTCGGCCTTCACAAAACAAAAACACCTAGATGTTGAAAGTGTCCACTATATAAATAAATAAAGGGAATTGTTATTGCCACTCCATTATTGAACTAAGGCACTTTATGGTACTACTCTTAGAGTATGTGGTATTATGTATGTAATGCATGACATGTATAGTACCACATACTTTAAGAGTAGTACCATGGAGTGCCTTAGTTTAATGATGGAGTGGAAATAGCATCACCCTAAATAAATATATATATATATATATATAAAGATTCTCTAAAGAGGGCCATCTCTCTTTATTAAGAAGAGAGACTTTGTTTTGGCCGTCGGATTGTGTTTAAAAACTGTAAAATGACAAAACTGCCATTAATGAAAACACGATCCGAAGGCCAAAACAGAGGCTCTCTCTTTAATAAAGAGATGGCGCCCTCTTTAGAGTTTGACTGTATACATATATATACAGAACTCTTCTTATGAGAACTCTTTAACTTTGTTGAAGTGAGGACTTCTTTTACAGCCGTTAGATTCAATTTTTAGTCTGTGAAATTACTTCAGTACTCTTAATGAAAACTGAATTCAACGACTGTAAAAGAAGTCTTCACTTTATTAAAGGGAGGGAGTCCTCGTAAGAATAGTTCAATTTGTGTATAATAATATCGCAATATATTATTAACTCACAATTTGGGCGATCCTTCAAGGTTTACATATGGGCGATCCTGCAAGGTTTGATTTCTTAATTAGTGGGTTAACTCACAATTTGATTATAGTGGACCCTATGGCTGACATGGCCGCACTTTGACTTGTTTGTATTTTGTGATCAAACTTTTACTTTATGTTCAGCGTTCACTTTTGGATGCTCAAAATCAAATTCGCTAGATATGTACAAATTTCATATATAATCCTTAGGCCACATTTGATAACCGTTATTGTAACGCATTTGCAAAAAAAAAAAAAAAAAAAAAAAAATTGGCGATTGCTATAAGCAATTTATCAAATCCAATTGATTACATTACAATTGCAAGACCTTTACCAAACGGGACCTAATTAAGAAGAGGGTTGTTACTAAGATTAGGAAATTTAGAAAAATGAGAAAAGCACAGAGAACAATTTTTAGGAGAAAAATAATACTCCCTCCGTCCCATAATAAGTGTCCATATTTCCTTTTTTGGATGTCCCACAATAAGTGTCCACTTTCTTAAATTGGCATATAACTTTTACTTACTTTCCAAAACTACCCTTATAACAAAGACAAAGTAACATTTATTTGTGGCCTCAAAACAAGCAAAAAGTCAAACACCCATCACATCTAAGGGCAAAATTGGAAAGTGACCATTTAATGAACCAAAAAAACTAAAATAATACAACTTTCTTAAACAATGTGCAAAATAGAAATGGACACTTATTATGGGACAGAGGGAGTAACAGAAAATGCAAAGGGCTTTTATGATAGTACTCTAACTAAAAGAGAAACACCATATACCTGAAACCCCCGCCCCCCTTCCCTTTTTTTTTTTTTTTTTGGAATACGAGTTTGTTGAGTTTGATAAAGGATATTTATAAAATAATAGGAGTAATTGTTGGATAAATATGTATTTTGGCCATGTTTAAGGGCTAATAAAAGTGGGACTTACTTAGAGTTTAAGTGGGGTCCTTATGGATTTGTGTTCTCCTCCATGAGGAGATGAAGTTTGGATATTCACATGTCCGAAACTATTGATGGGTGAATGAGAAATTAATGGTTAAAGGTTGCCCCATACAAGGAGTTGTTGAAATGAAATAGGTTCACAACTTGCCTTGTCCCACATAGGAAAACTAGAAGTAGCCTTTAATGTATTTATAAGGCTACTTCATGTTTTGGGTTTGGGCCCCAAGGGGTACCCAATTTTGTGGAAGGGGGAGGACCTAATGTGGCGCCCCGACCCGGCGTGATCAGAACGCCCACTAAACAGCTCAACTAATAGCAAAGACGATTAATTAATCTTGAGAGTAATAGTTTTAAAACAAATCAGCTATATAACGGCTCAAATTTGGCTAACCCAACCTGTATTAAACAGCTTTATAAACATGCTCAGTTATTTTGAAGATCCAAATATATTACAAATAATTTACAACGACTAACGCAGCCCAAATAAACTAATCCACACTACTGAACTTAAAAGTTAAGTTTTTGTTTTTTTTTACAACGTCTAACAAAAGTTGTAAACCAGACTGTATATTACATTTCCAACAAAGTACTACTCCTATATGGCCATCCACAGCGAACTTAGACCCACGGCAGTGCAATCCTACAGCCCAAGAGATCATTTTACCTGCACAAGAAAATCTGTGTGGGTGTGAGCAACCCTTGGCTCACGGCTAGAAAATCAAAATAATGCAATAAAAACATTCAGGTCAACACACAATCCGCATTCAAGTTATTTCAACCAACATATACGCTAATGCAATGCATTCTCATAAATGAAATGACTCACACACCCGGGCCCATTTCGCTCGGCTCTTTTGGCCGTTTCCAAGTTTCGCTACTTGGATTTTTATCGCTTTCGCTATGCACGTGCATGACATATAATATTCGTGCCATGCTCAATGTATGTATTTCATACAACTCACTTAAGATTTTCATTCAACAAAAATATAAACTCAACCAGTAATGTCCATACTACATTATTATGTTTTCTAGAAAAACCCACCTCAAGTCTTTATGAAAATTAGTGCAGTGATTTAGTCCGCTCGCTCCGACGGTTCTTTCGGGGCGCTCCCACTTGCCTCTGAACCTGAAATCTTAAACAATTAGGTTCTATCGCATATATAGGCTAATAAGCATAATTTTCAATCAAAATGAAACTTAAGAATTGATTTCATAAATTAATTCTAATTTTTTTTAAAGCAGCCCATGTTTTGTTCTTGTAATACCAATCACGAATGCGGAAGCGACATTGGAAATCCCACGGGGATTCCTACGAGGATGACTTACTAACATACAAGCTGAAGTGGACTTACATGTTAGTGAGTCCAACAAGGATGAAAACATATGAAAATTTAATTGAAAGACTATCCGGCCAAACACTAGTTCAAGAAGAGAAGGAAAGATACAATAAATTTGATTAAAAGACCATTTTTGAGTAGTTGCTGAATTTTAAATCATCTATAAGTAGCTGTATCTTTAAAATTTTCACATTCTGTCCGCGTTAGTCCATGTAAAATTCAATTCTGTACAACTTTCGTCAAATGGCATTTTTTCCAAATCTTCACTGTTTGGGCAGAAAATCGAAATAACAGTAGCAGTTTTTATTTGACAGCAACTCTTGACAGCATTTTGGGTAAGCATAAAACAACCCAAAATCATAAATTTCATGAATTTCTAACCTACAAGTCACTTCTACCATTCAAAAACCTATCCTAACTTCATCATTCCATCTATCAAACTCAAAAAAATACCCAACTTCAAACCAATTTCAGATTTACAAAAATACCCAAAAGATCTTCTTCAAGCTCTTGAAAGCTTCAAGAACACAACAATGGTGAAACTCCCAATTCACAACCAATCTTTACCAAACTTGAAACCAAGAATCTCAATGGTATATAAAGCAGATATAAACACTTAAACAACTCCAAAACCCCACAAATTCATACACCCAAACTTTCTATTTTCGGATTTATTAAAAACCCCTAAATTTCAATACCCCAACAATTCCAAAATCAACTATATTCAAGCAAAAATTGCCATACATGATATACATATCACCTAAGGCATATGGAACACATATTCACTTCCAAAATCAACCAAATCAAACTTCAAATTTGAATCTAAAATATTCAATTTTCGGATTTATATCAAACCCTAAAAATACATGTTCCAAAATTGCCCAAAACTCAAATTTTACACAAAAATCTTCATACCACAACATATATACATATCAAGAATCATATAAACAAGTTCTACAACATCAATTACAACTTTAATTTCAGATTTTAACCTATGAACACAAAACCCCAATTCAAGCTTTTAACCAATTTTACTTACCTAGGGTGTAGAAGATGAAGACTTCTCTTTTCCTTCCAATTCCTAAGCCTTCTTCTTCTTCTTTTTTCTTCTTCTTTTTCTTCTTCTTCTCCCCCTCACTCTCTTTCTCTTCTTTTCCTCTTCACTGTATCTCTCTCAAAATGAAGAAGAGAAGAGACTAACGTAAGTCTTCTACAATTTGTTTTTTTTTTTTAAAGTTTTAAAAATTATGTTTTACACCCCAATATTTCTTAAAACATGCATTTAAGTTCCCAAACTTCCCCATATCGCTTTAGGACCCCAAGATATCAATAATTAACAATATAAACCCCCATTGTTCAAATATAAATGCCCCTAAAAAAAACATAAATAAATAAAATATATATAATTTCCGCATCGCATTCGCTTGACTAATTAATTTAAATTAACCTATTTGGTTCTAGGTCTCACAACTCTCCCCCCGTTAAAATAAATTTCGTCCCCGAAATTACGTACCGTGATTGAAGAGATACGGATATTGCTTTCGCATGCTTTCCTCGGTTTCCCACGTCATCTCCTCGATCGCTTGACTTCGCCATAAAACTTTCACCATAGGAATCTCTTTGTTCCTCAACTGCCGCACCTGTTGGTCTAAGATTTGAACCGGTTTCTCTTCATACGACAGATTCTCGTCAAGCTCTAACGGTTCCGATTCTAATACGTGCGATGGATCTTTGACATATTTACGTAACATTGAGACATGGAATACATCATGTAGTCGTGACAATTCGGCCGGTAATTTCAATTTATATGCTGTAATTCCGATTTTCTCTATAATTTCGTAAGGCCCAATGTACCTCGGTGATAGTTTCCCTTTCTTCCCAAATCGCATAACGCCTTTCCATGGTGACACTTTCAAAAATACTTGATCGCCCACTTCAAATTCAAGTTCTCGCCTACGAGTGTCTGCGTAACTTTTCTGCCGACTTTGAGAAGTTTTTAACTTTTCACGAATAATATCAATCTTATTCGCTGTTTCCTGAATAATCTCAGGTCCAAATATTCTGCTTTCAATTTTACTTTCACCCACTTCACCCCAGCATATAGGAGTCCTACACTTCCTCCCATAAAGAGCCTCAAATGGTGCCATACCAATGCTACTGTGATAGCTGTTGTTATATGCGAATTCAACCAATGGTAGATGATTCTCCCAATTGCTTGAAAACTCCATCACGCACGCTCGTAACATGTCCTCAAGTGTTTGAATTGTTCTCTCTGACTGTCCATCGGTTTGAGGGTGAAACGCAGTACTAAATTTCAATTTAGTTCCCATCGCTTCTTGTAGATGTTTCCAAAAATGCGAGGTAAAATTAGGGTCACGGTCAGAAATAATAGATACTGGGGCTCCATGCAATCGGACGACTTCATTCACATAAATTCTTGCATATCTATCAAGAGTGAACGTTGCTTTTACAGGCAGAAAATGCGCTGACTTAGTCAATCGGTCAACAATGACCCAAATTGACTCATTACCTTTTTGTGTTGGCGGAAGTCCTCGCACAAAATCCATGGTAACATGTTCCCATTTCCACTCGGGAATCGGTAGTGGTTGCAACAAGCCCCCCGGTCGTTGGTGTTCAGCTTTTACTTGTTGACATACCAAACATCGAGCCACAAATTCCGCTATTTCTCTCTTCATCGCTGGCCACCAATAGTATTCCCTGATTGTCTTGTAAAGTTTAGTGCTTCCTGGGTGCATGGCGTACGCTGAACTGTGCGCTTCTTCTAAGATCTCCTTTCGCAACTCTTTATTTCGGGGTACACACATTCGAGTTCCAAAGCACAGAACTCCATCGGCTCGAATAATAAAATCTTTTCGCTTTCCACTTATCACTTCTTCTCTAAATTTCATCAACCTTGAGTCGGTATTTTGTAGCTCCTGAATTTTATCCACTAGAATCGGTCTCACTTGGAATCGCGCTATAAAGGCTTCAGTGTCTGACATCACTAGTTCAACTTCCATTATTTTCATCTCTCGAATAAAATCGACCCCAGTGCATTGGATACAAGAAAGTAGGCCTTGAGATTTTCGACTTAGCGCATCGGCCACTACATTCGCCTTCCCTGGATGATAATGAATCGTGCAATCATAATCTTTGATTAGTTCAAGCCAGCGCCTCTGTCTCAAATTTAATTCCTTCTGTGTGAATAAGTACTTCAAGCTTTGGTGATCAGTAAAGATTTCACAACTTTCCCCATACAAATAATGCCTCCACAATTTCAACGCAAAAACTATCGCCGCCAATTCCAAATCGTGCACCGGATAATTCAACTCATGTGGTTTTAACTGCCTTGACGCATATGCTATCACCTTCCCATTTTGCATCAAAACGCAGCCTAGACCCTGATGTGACGCATCGCTATATACCACAAAACCTTCTGTACTTATCGGAATAGCAAGTACTGGTGCTTGTGTTAACCGATTTTTCAGTTCTTGAAAACTTTCTTCGCACTCTCTACTCCAATGATATTTCACCCCTTTTCTGGTCAGCTTAGTCAACGGTAGTGCAATCGATGAGAAGTTCTTGATAAATTGGCGATAATAACCTGCTAATCCCAAAAAACTTCGAATTTCTGTAACGCTCACAGGTGTCGGCCACAACAACACAGCTTCCACTTTTTTGGGATCAACTTTAATTCCATCACTAGAAACTACATGCCCCAGAAATGCTACTTCATCTAGCCAGAATTCGCACTTGCTTAATTTAGCATATAATCTCTCTTCCCTCAATTTCTGTAATACTAATCTCAAATGATTTTTGTGTTCTTCAACACTGCGCGAATATACCAGAATGTCGTCGATGAAAACTATCACAAAGCTGTCTAAAAATGGCTTAAACACTCTGTTCATCAAATCCATAAACACTGCCGGTGCATTCGTTAACCCAAACGGCATTACAAGGAATTCAAAATGACCATATCGGACTCGGAACGCAGTCTTCTCTACATCGCTTTCTCTGACTCTAAGCTGGTGATAGCCCGATCTCAAATCAATTTTCGAAAATATTTTTGCTCCTTGAAGCTGATCAAACAAATCATCTACCCTAGGCATTGGATATTTATTTCTAATGGTCACCTTATTTAATTGTCTGTAATCAATGCATAATCGCATAGTTCCATCTTTCTTTTTAACGAATAGTACTGGCGCTCCCCATGGTGACACACTCGACTGAATAAATCCCCTTTTTAGCAAATCATCCAACTGTATTTTCAATTCTTTTAATTCCGCAGGTGCCATTCTGTAAGGTGGAATCGATATCGGCATAGTTCCAGGAACTAGATCAATAGTAAACTCTACTTCTCTTTCTGGCACAACACCTGGCAATTCCTCGGGAAATACGTCCGAATACTCATTCACAATCGGAACCGTTTCTATTTGCAATTCTTCTTTCGTCACATCAATCGCATACGCAATAACACATTCATACCCTTTTTTTAACATTTGTCTCGCGTCTATTACTGAAATCACACTCGTTGGTGTTACCCGTCGCTCCCCGGAAAATACAAACTCGGCCTCATTCGGGATTCTAAAGGTGACTTCTTTACTAAAACAATTTATTGACGCATGATAAGTTGACAACCAATTCATTCCCAGAATAACATCGAAGTCTTCTATGTCTAACGGCAATAAATTCACCCCCATTCCACGATTTTCTATTTGTACCACACACCCTTCATAAACCCACTTAATCTCAACTTTATTTCCCAATGGTGTGGATACTATTAACTTTTCTCTCAACTCAGTCAAATAATCATTAAAATTTTTTGCAAAGTTGATAGATATAAAGGAATGAGTAGAACCCGAGTCAAACAATGTATACGCAACATAGTTTGAAATTAGAATCATACCCGTCACTACTTGCGGTGTCGCCTCCGCATCCTTCTTTGTCATCGCAAAAACTCGAGCTTGTCCTCCAGTACCACTCGTGCTAGAACCCCCTCTTGGTTGTCCTCGCCCCTGACCTCGACCCCTGCCTGACGAAACAGTCGTTGAGGATACGGCCTCGGTCACCACAGTGCAATCTCTTGCCATATGACCCGGTCGCCCACACTTATAGCATTCTCGCCTATCGGGCATCGGGCAATCACGAGAAATATGCCCAGGAGTCCCACATCGGTAGCAAGTAACACCCCCTGAAGAACCACTACGGCCTGAAGATGGTCTTATAGATCCTAAACCCGATCCACTGGCACCGCTTGATCCTCCGCCTCGTTGTGGTTGTACAAACCCTCGACCTCTACCCGCAGCCTCTTGTAATCTCGGTCTTGGACCCTCACGGCTAGGCCCACTCACTTCGATCCTTCCTCGCTTTTGTTGTTCTCGAAAGGTCATGGATTCTCGTACATCTTTCTCTACCAACTTCGCTCTCTCCACCAATTCGAGATAGTTTCGTATATCCAGCGCTGAAAGTTTCGATCGGATCGAGAATTGCAAACCATCCTGAAATTTTCTGCACTTTTCATATTCATCTTCTACCAACCTCATTGCAAATCGGGACAAAGCCGTAAACTGAGCTTCATACTCCTCCACCGTCATATCTCGGCCTTGCACAAGATTTATAAACTCTCGCCGCTTCTCGTTACGGTATGTTTCAGTAAAATATTTCTTGTTGAACTCTAACTCAAATTTCTCCCAAGTAATCTCATTAGGTTCTCTTCTTCCCACCATCGGCGTCTTCAAATGGGCCTTCAAGTCCTTCCACCAATAATCTGCTCTGTCAGTGAATGTAAATGCGGCTAGCATCACACGGTTATCATTGTCGATTTGCATAACTTCGAATATGTCTACCATCTTTTTAAACCATTTTTCAGCTTCTAATGGGGTACCCATTCCCGAGAATGTCGGTGGATGATACTTCATAAATTTTTCGTACAACCTCCCCGGCTCCTCTTTACTCTTACTAGACCCTGCCACTGCTGCTTCAATTTTTGAGTCAAAATATCTTGTCATCGACTCGATCATGTGTTCTTCTTGGGAAGGTTGTCCTTGTCCCGTCGGTCGTGATTGTTCGACCTCCTGATTACCCTGTGGATGATGTGTCCCCTCCCCCTCTTGGCCTTCCGACCGGTCTCCCGGAATCATTTTTTCGCAATTTCTGTAAATAACACAAGTTTGCAAAGCAAACATAATAATAACATTTATTGTTAGTCCACAAACGAGAACCCATACAACCCAACTCAACGCCTAATCCACTGCCATGACCTAAACACAATGACAACAACATATACAGAACCTATAAACCTAGGCTCTGATACCAAACTGTGGCGCCCCGACCCGGCGTGATCAGAACGCCCACTAAACAGCTCAACTAATAGCAAAGACGATTAATTAATCTTGAGAGTAATAGTTTTAAAACAAATCAGCTATATAACGGCTCAAATTTGGCTAACCCAACCTGTATTAAACAGCTTTATAAACATGCTCAGTTATTTTGAAGATCCAAATATATTACAAATAATTTACAACGACTAACGCAGCCCAAATAAACTAATCCACACTACTGAACTTAAAAGTTAAGTTTTTGTTTTTTTTTACAACGTCTAACAAAAGTTGTAAACCAGACTGTATATTACATTTCCAACAAAGTACTACTCCTATATGGCCATCCACAGCGAACTTAGACCCACGGCAGTGCAATCCTACAGCCCAAGAGATCATTTTACCTGCACAAGAAAATCTGTGTGGGTGTGAGCAACCCTTGGCTCACGGCTAGAAAATCAAAATAATGCAATAAAAACATTCAGGTCAACACACAATCCGCATTCAAGTTATTTCAACCAACATATACGCTAATGCAATGCATTCTCATAAATGAAATGACTCACACACCCGGGCCCATTTCGCTCGGCTCTTTTGGCCGTTTCCAAGTTTCGCTACTTGGATTTTTATCGCTTTCGCTATGCACGTGCATGACATATAATATTCGTGCCATGCTCAATGTATGTATTTCATACAACTCACTTAAGATTTTCATTCAACAAAAATATAAACTCAACCAGTAATGTCCATACTACATTATTATGTTTTCTAGAAAAACCCACCTCAAGTCTTTATGAAAATTAGTGCAGTGATTTAGTCCGCTCGCTCCGACGGTTCTTTCGGGGCGCTCCCACTTGCCTCTGAACCTGAAATCTTAAACAATTAGGTTCTATCGCATATATAGGCTAATAAGCATAATTTTCAATCAAAATGAAACTTAAGAATTGATTTCATAAGTTAATTCTAATTATTTTTAAAGCAGCCCAAGTTTTGTTCTTGTAATACCAATCACGAATGCGGAAGCGACATTGGAAATCCCACGGGGATTCCTACGAGGATGACTTACTAACATACAAGCTGAAGTGGACTTACATGTTAGTGAGTCCAACAAGGATGAAAACATATGAAAATTTAATTGAAAGACTATCCGGCCAAACACTAGTTCAAGAAGAGAAGGAAAGATACAATAAATTTGATTAAAAGACCATTTTTGAGTAGTTGTTGAATTTTAAATCATCTATAAGTAGCTGTATCTTTAAAATTTTCACATTCTGTCCGCGTAAGTCCATGTAAAATTCAATTCTGCACAACTTTTGTCAAATGGCATTTTTTCCAAATCCTCACTGTTTGGGCAGAAAATCGAAATAACAGTAGCAGTTTTTATTTGACAGCAACTCTTGACAGCATTTTGGGTAAGCATAAAACAACCCAAAATCATAAATTTCATGAATTTCTAACCTACAAGTCACTTCTACCATTCAAAAACCTATCCTAACTTCATCATTCCATCTATCAAACTCAAAAAAATACCCAACTTCAAACCAATTTCAGATTTACAAAAATACCCAAAAGATCTTCTTCAAGCTCTTGAAAGCTTCAAGAACACAACAATGGTGAAACTCCCAATTCACAACCAATCTTTACCAAACTTGAAACCAAGAATCTCAATGGTATATAAAGCAGATATAAACACTTAAACAACTCCAAAACCCCACAAATTCATACACCCAAACTTTCTATTTTCGGATTTATTAAAAACCCCTAAATTTCAATACCCCAACAATTCCAAAATCAACTATATTCAAGCAAAAATTGCCATACATGATATACATATCACCTAAGGCATATGGAACACATATTCACTTCCAAAATCAACCAAATCAAACTTCAAATTTGAATCTAAAATATTCAATTTTCGGATTTATATCAAACCCTAAAAATACATGTTCCAAAATTGCCCAAAACTCAAATTTTACACAAAAATCTTCATACCACAACATATATACATATCAAGAATCATATAAACAAGTTCTACAACATCAATTACAACTTTAATTTTAGATTTTAACCTATGAACACAAAACCCCAATTCAAGCTTTTAACCAATTTTACTTACCTAGGGTGTAGAAGATGAAGACTTCTCTTTTCCTTCCAATTCCTAAGCCTTCTTCTTCTTTTTTTTTTCTTCTTCTTTTTCTTCTTCTTCTCCCTCTCACTCTCTTTCTCTTCTTTTCCTCTTCACTGTATCTCTCTCAAAATGAAGAAGAGAAGAGACTAACGTAAGTCTCCTACAATTTGTTTTTTTTTTTTAAAGTTTTAAAAATTATGTTTTACACCCCAATATTTCTTAAAACATGCATTTAAGTTCCCAAACTTCCCCATATCGCTTTAGGACCCCAAGATATCAATAATTAACAATATAAACCCCCATTGTTCAAATATAAATGCCCCTAAAAAAAAACATAAATAAATAAAATATATATAATTTCCGCATCGCATTCGCTTGACTAATTAATTTAAATTAACCTATTTGGTTCTAGGTCTCACACCTAAGGCCCTTTGGGTTTACTCCACACACGCGCGCGCCGCCGCCGTCCGACCGGCTGAGCCGTGGGTGCGGGTGCGCACAGAATATTCTTTTTAGACCCCTCAAGTTTTGGTATTACAATTTTGTAATGAAGAGACCCTTGGAATTTCTGCACATGTTTAACATTGCAGAAACCTTTGGGATTTCTAGAAGAGTTATAGAACTCCAAAAGGTTGTAGTTACAACTTTTGGAATTTCTGAAATGATGAATACACAAATATATTCCAACTCTCCTTCAGTCTATACACACCTGGAACATCCAACATAATTTAGACATACTGTTCTTCAAAGTGTTCTTCCTTCCAGTCCAAATTTCAGAGAGAGAGTCACAGAATATAGTTGGTTTCGCCGGAGCAGTTGTACGTTGTGCAAGTACCACTGTTAGAAGCCGCTGTATCCTGGGAGACAGACGCCGAAGATATCCTCAAGCACATCCGGTGAGGCGACGAATCTGTTTTAAGGAAACTGTGAATAAAAATCACAGGCCTCGGTTTGATAATTCTCTTGTTTATTTTTTTCTGTTTATATCCAAGTGTAATTTTCTTGATTTCATTAGTTTGTAATCAAGAATCTATTTCTGTTTTTCCAATTGTATTAATGAAATATTACCAACAATCTTAAAACAGATTATATGTATTTTACAAAACAAAAACAGATTCGGATTTGGAAAAACAAATTATTTTTTGAAAACAGTTTTACAAAAAACTGCTACTATAATCCTCGTTTTCTGGCCAAACGGTGTAGAATCAGGAAAAATTGCATTAGACGGAAAGTGTGCAGAATCGCGTTTTGCTTGGGACTAAGCAAGCAGAATCTTAAAATTCATTCGTTTCTAACGATTATTTGGGAAAAGAAATTCTGCTGCTGTTAAAATTCAAAGGAAAATATTAGATTTAATTTCTTTTCTCTTGTGATAATTTTTCAGAAATGGCAAATGAGACATTGAACTCTGTTGCGACCGATGGTGCTACCAACACCGTGATGATTGGTTCAATCATTGTTAAAGTTCTCAATTCAAATGATTCCTGTGAACCACGGGGAGAAACCCGATAAATTTAATAAAAATGAACAAGAGTTGAACTACGGGGAGAAACCCGACAAATTTAATGGAAAAGAACAAGATCAAGAGGTTGTGCTAGCTATTGATGCTATGAAGCACTCGGACTTTTTGTGCCGTAACAATGTGTTGAATGGCTTACACGATATACTCTATAATGTGTATAGTGTTAAGACCACTGCTAAGGAACCGTGGGAGTCCTTAGACAGAAAATACAAAACTAAGGACATTGGGTCCAAGAAATTTGTAGTGGGGAGATTCCTCGACTATAAGATGGTGGACTCAAAGACTGTGATCAGTCAAGTCCGAGAGGCAAATGTGACGGAGTTAGATTATATCTCAAGGGATGTATCTGACATTAATCTGTCTGCTGTGGTCTCTGAAGTGAACTTGGTGGATTCAAACCCAAGGGAGTGGTGGATAGACACTGGTGCTACTCGCCACATATGCTCCGACAAAGCTATGTTCACTTCCTTCGAACCAATTACAAGTGGTGAGAAGATGTATATGGGAAATTCTGCTTCCTCGGATGTTGAAGGCCAAGGAAAAATAATTCTGAAAATGACTTCAGGAAAGGAGCTAACTCTCAACAATGTCCTTTATGTACCGGAAATTCGCAAAAATTTGGTATCCGGATCTCTCCTAAGCAAGTATGGCTTCCGAATGGTCTTTGAGTCAGACAAGGTGGTGTTGACCAAAGCGGGAATGTATGTGGGGAAGGGGTATATGTGTAATGGGATGTTCAAACTTAATGTAGCTACTGTATTCCCAAAAGTTAATAAAATGAGTACCTCTTCTGTTTACTTGCTTGAGTCTTCCAATTTGTGGCATGGTAGACTAGGACATGTTAATTTTGATTCTTTGCAAAGATTAATTAAATTAGACCACATACCAAACTTTCATATTGATGCAAGTTATAAATGTGAAACTTGTGTTGAAGCAAAGTTAACAAAGACTTCATTTCAATCAATTGAAGAGAAGCACTGAACCTCTGGAATTAATCCACAGTGATGTATGTGATTTAAAAATGGTTCAATCTAGAGGTGGAAATAAGTATTTTATTACTTTTGTTCATGATTGCACTAAATAATGTTATGTGTATTTGCTAAAAAGTAAGGATGAAGCTTTGAATAAGTTCATTCTATACAAGACAGAGGTTGAGAATCAACTAAGTAAAAAGATTAAGGTGTTGAGAAGTGATAGGGGTGGTGAATATGTAGCACCATATGGTGAGTTTTGTGCACAAAATGGAATTATTCACCAAACCACTGCACCTTATTCACCTCCATCAAATGGAGTTGCTGAAAGGAAAAATCGTACCTTAAAAGAAATGATGAATGCTATGTTAATAAGTTCTGGATTGCCACAGAACTTGTGGGGGGAGGCAATTCTCTCCGCAAATTATATTTTAAATAAGGTACCTCGAAAGAAAGTTGATCAAACCCCGTACGAACAATGGAATGGTTGAAAATCTTCCAACAAGTTCTTACGAATGTGGGGGTGTCTTGCAAAAGTTCTTGTACCTACTCCTAAGAAAGAAAGGATAGGTCCAAAAACTGTTGATTGTTTGTTTATTGGCTATGCACATAATAGTAGTGCGTATCGGTTTCTTGTACATAAATCTGAAAACCCAGATATACACAAGAACACAATCATGGAGTCTAGAAATGCGTCTTTCTTTGAGAATATATTTCCTTGTAAAGGGGAATATAGTTCTAAAAAATGCACATTTGAGACTATTGGGAAAACTTGTAAAACCCAAGAAGAAAATGTAGATATTGAGCCTAGACGTGGGAAACGAGCTAGAACCTCAAAATCTTTTGGTCCAGACTTTCTAACTTATGTTATAGAAAGTGAGCCCCAAAGCTATAATGAAGCTATTGGATCACCAGATGGCCCATTGTGGAAAGAAGCAATCAAGAGTGAAATTGATTCTATCCTACAAAACCATACTTGGGAACTGGTAGATCTTCCTCCTGGTTGTAAGCCATTGGGCTACAAATGGATTTTTAAAAAGAAAATGAAGAAAAATGGTACTATTGATAAGTATAAAGCAAGGCTTGTAATCAAAGGGTATAGACAAAAGGAGGGTCTAGACTACTTTGATACGTATTCTCCTGTTACGAGAATAACATCCATTCGTATGATTATTGCAATCGCAGCGTTGCGAGGTCTCGAAATACATCAAATGGATGTTAAGACTGCCTTCCTTAATGGAGATTTGAATGAAGAAATCTACATGGAACAACCTGAAGGATTTTCTGCTCCAGGGCAAGAAAATAAAGCGTGTAAGCTTGTCAAATCATTGTATGGCTTAAAGCAAGCTCCAAAACAATGGCATGAAAAATTTGACCAAGCTATACTCTCTAGTGGGTTTAAAATTAATGAGTGTAATAAATGTGCTTATGTCAAAGACACAATTGAAGGCTATGTCATCCTATGTCTTTATGTTGATGACATGCTCATAGTGGGTAGTAATGATAAGATCATTAAATCCACTAAGAAAATGTTGAATTCTAAATTTGACATGAAAGATATGAGACTTGCTGATGTTATATTGGGCATCAAGATCTCTAGAAATACTAATGGACTTGTTCTGTCACAGTCACATTATGTAGACAAGATTCTAGAGAAGTTCAACAAGTCTGATACTAGTATAGCCCGGACGCCTGTGGACTTAAGTCTACACCTATCTAAGAATACTGGTGAGAGTGTTTCTCAACTAGAATATTCTCAAGTGATAGGAAGTTTGATGTACTTAATGAGTTGTACAAGGCCTGACATCGCTTATTCTGTTAGTAGACTAAGTAGATATACTAGTAATCCTAGTGCTGAACACTGGAAAGGGATCGTAAGGGTACTGCGGTACTTACGATATACACGTGATCAGGGACTGCACTACATGAGATATCCAGCTGTATTGGAAGGATACAGTGATGCAAACTGGATATCCGATATGAAAGATTCAACATCTACAAGTGGATATGTTTTCACACTTGGTGGTGCAGCTGTATCATGGAAATCTTCAAAACAAACTTGTATTGCTAGATCGACAATGGAATCTGAATTCATTGCGCTAGACAAGGCAGCTGAAGAGGCTGAATGGCTTCGCCATTTTGTAGAAGATATTCCTAGATGGTCAAAACCTGTGCCAGCTATTTGCATACACTTCGATAGCCAATCTGCTATTGGAAGGGCACAAAGTAATATGTATAATGGTAAGTCTAGACATATTCGTCGTAGACACAATACCATTAAACAACTACTCTCAAGTGGGATTGTCACAATTGACTATGTAAAGTCAAAGGACAATATTGTGGATCCGCTAACCAAAGGGTTAAATCGAGAGTTAGTTAATAAATCATCTAGAGGAATGGGACTAAAGCCTATGACGTTGCAAGGAAATGGAATGGAAACCCAACCTAGTTGATTGGAGATCCCAAGATCTAGGTTCAAAGGGACAACCTAATTTCATGTACCTTAAGAGAATCACTAAGAAGAAATGTTCTTCTGCCCATTTCTATGATTCAACAGTGATACCTGCATGGTGTAAGGGTAAGCTTAGCTTTTAATGACTATGTGCGTTGGTATAACCAAGCGGAGTATAGCAGGATACTCTAAATAGTCACCTATGTGAATGTGAAGTGGGGCCGCTTCTAAAAGAATTTGAGAAAGGCGAAATTCTTTGATAAACATTCACTGATCCAGGCGAGTGTTTAAGGCCAAAATGAACACAAGTGTAAGAACTAAACTATGTTTGGAAAGCTCCTGTGTGATGTCTGTCGGTTGTTTACACTAATGGCAATCAGTTCAAGACTATACGTTCACTGGTCAGCCAGTAAATCTCATAGATTGTCACAAGGGAAGGTTCAAAGCCAAAAGCTACCTATCCTTTGCAGGAGTGATCCGTTGTGCTCTCTCTCTTATCGAGTCACTGTCTCACATCGTTTCGGTTAATTTCATTCATGTGGGGGATTGTTGGATAAATGTGTTTTGGCCATGTTTAAGGGCTAATAAAAGTGGGACCCACTTAGAGTTTAAGTGGGGTCCTTATGGATTTGTGTTCTCCTCCATGAGGAGATGAAGTTTGGATATTCACATGTCCAAAATTATTTATGGGTGAATGAGAAATTAATGGTTAAAGGTTGCCCCATACAAGGAGTTGTTGAAATGAAAGAGGTTCACAACTTGCCTTGTCCCACATAGGAAAACTAGAAGTAGCCTTTAATGTATTTATAAGGCTACTTCATGTTTTGAGTTTGGGCCCCAAGGGGTACCCAATTTTGTGGAAGGGGGAGGACCTAAGGCCCTTTGGGTTTACTCCACACACGCGCGCGCAGCCGCCGCCGACCGACCGGGCCGTGGGTGCGGGTGCGGCCCTCACAGAATATTTCTTTTTAGACCCCTCAAGTTTTGGTATTACAATTTTGTAATGAAGAGACCCTTGGAATTTCTGCACATGTTTAACATTGCAGAAACCTTTGGGATTTCTAGAAGAGTTACAGAACTCCAAAAGGTTGTAGTTACAACTTTTGGAATTTCTGAAATGATGAATACACAAATATATTCCAACTCTCCTTCAGTCTATACACACCTGGAACATCCAACACAATTTAGACATACTGTTCTTCAAAGTGTTCTTCCTTCCAGTCCAAATTTCAGAGAGAGAGTCACAGAATATAGTTGGTTCGCCGGAGCAGTTGTACGTTGTGCAAGTACCACTGTTAGAAGCCGCTGTATCCTGGGAGACAGACGCCGAAGATATCCTCAAGCACATCCGGTGAGGCGGCGAATCTGTTTTAAGGAAACTGTGAATAAAAATCACAGGCCTCGGTTTGATAATTCTCTTGTTTAATTTTTTCTGTTTATATCCAAGTGTAATTTTCTTGGTTTCATTAGTTTGTAATCAAGAATTTGTTTCTGTTTTTCCAATTGTATCAATGAAATATTACCAACAGTAACATCCCATTGACCCAGTTGGTTGTAGCTTAAAAGCCAAACTTATCAATTTTTAGCTTATATAATTGCTTAAGTTGCACTAAATAGATTTTAGCTTACAACTTATTTTAAACAGGAAAAAACTCAAAACTGAAAAAAAAAAAGCAGCTAATTTTTTAAAAATAAAAGATTTAAATATTTTTGAAATTATAACTTCTCAACTTATTTAATTAAAGCTGCAACAAACGGGTTCATTAGGCCATTAAACGTAGCTAAGGTGTTCATCAATTCCTTTCTTTTAAAAAAAAACAAAACAAAATCACTTCCAAAGATTTTGGATTCTCAAAAAGATATGTATGGATCAACAAAAAGAAAAACAGCTTTGCCTCACTCATCATCACATGCAAAGTTTGTCATTTCTTTGGGTGATCTGTCACCTAGCTTGTTCTCTTTCTTTAATTGATAATTACCACCAATGTATATTAAATATCTCTCCATTATAATAGTTGGACAAGTCTATCAATTATTCAACTCTTCTTACAATATTCAGTTTCAAGTGATTATGTTTGAAGATGTAACAAGCGAGAAATTATTTTATGTGACTGTCTTACTGTGTGACGATTGAAGGCTATTGTGATCTGTTCAATATTAATTATAGGATTCACGTGAGACTCACAAAATACTCAAATCACAGTAGAAGTTACACGATATAATTTTTTGTAAGAAGCACAAGGTCAGGTATTTATAGTATATAAAATTAAAGCAACCAAAAAAAAAAAGATTGCTTTCTACATCTCATGTGTAATTGTTTTGTTTAAGAGGTATGCTACGCTTCTCAAATTATAATACAAATTTCATTTCAAATATTCTTTAACTTCTCAATTGAAGAATTGAAATTTTAGGATCAATTAAATTCAAGACGCTCTATTGCACTAATTAGACGTGACAAGCAGCTAAGTTGCATATTTATATATTTGGTAAAATGAAAGAAAAGAAAAAAGAATAAAAAAAAAATACACAAGGTATATCTGATGAGGACAGAGGTGCTCATCAATCTTTTTTTTTAAAGGGACAAAAAAAAAAAAAATTCACTTCCAAAGATTCTGGATACTCCTAAAGATACTGATAAGCAAAAAAAAAAAAAAAAAAAAAAAAAAAAAAAAAAACCAAAATTGCCTCACTCACATGCAGAGTTTGTCAGTGGGTGAACCTGTTCTGCTCATTAATTTACAATTACCCCCAATATCAAATGTCCCTCCGTTAAAATAGTTTAACAAGTCTCACAATTATTCAACTCTTCTTACAGTGTATTAAGCTTTAATTGATTCTGTTTGAAGATGGTAAGAAGTGAGAAATTATTCTACATGACTGTCACGCCGTGATTCAGTCATTGTGAACTCTTTATTATTACAGAACCTACGAAATACTTAAATTATAACGAAAGTCACACATGTGTTGTGTAATGATCACAAGAGATAACTTATCCTAAGATTCAAGTACAAACGAAAAAAAAAAAAACAATGCTTTCTAAATCTCATGTGTCTTTATTTTATTAAGAGGTATGCTACATTTCTCAAATTGCATTACAAATTTGTTTGTTAACAGTAGTGGAATCATACTCTTTAAATTTTCCTTTCAAGTTGTTGTAAATTTGGGATAAAAAGTGAATGTGACATTGAAACAACTTTCAATTAAGTTCAATCGGTTCTATTACATTTAGATGTGATGCATCATTTCATGTCCATAAATTGTGACCTACAGCACAATAATTCTCTATACATGTATGATGTATTTGCGGGCCTAAGGATCGTCGGCCTCACATTAGGTGTTGTCGGAGAGCAGCACAACCCAACCCCTTTGGTATTTGCAGTCTTTACATGCAAAAAAAAAAAAAATGAAAAACCTAAGTGACTGTTTGGTTCCAGCTAATTGTTAGTGTTACCTAGTTGGCAACACCCAATGTTACTGTCCAGTGCCCACGATCCTTGCCCATAAATTTATGCAATTATTGTCTATTGAAAATCCTAACACGTTTTTTTTTTCTTCTCCTTAAAAAGACTTTTTCTAGGATGTCACAATTTACTTTGTTTCCTTTACACCTTTTTTTTTTTTTTTTGGATCAAATTTTCCTTTACACCTTTCTCCATTGGTGACGCACGTGTGTACATAATCACGAACAATATAATATAACCAAAAATCCAGAGTTGCCAATAATTTACATAAATGCCCCTGTAGCAGCTTTGTCCATAAAAACAGGGGCCTAGTCCCCTGTCCTCCTCACCATCACTCATAAAACTTCAGAGAGAGAGAGATAGAGAGAGAGAGAGATGGGATCCATTCAACATAGTGAGAAGCCCCATATAGTATGCATACCATACCCAGCTCAAGGTCACATTAACCCAATGCTCAAATTAGCAAAACTCCTTCATAACAGAGGCTTCCACATAACTTTTGTCAACACAGAGTACAACCACAAGCGGTTGCTCCGGTCCAGAGGCCCTAACTCGCTGTCTGGCTTGCCGGACTTCCGGTTCATGACCATCCCGGACGGTCTGCCACCGACCGACGCCAACTCGACCCAGGACATACCTTCTCTCTGTGACTCAACCACTAAGACCTGTTTGGGCCCTTTTTGTGACATCCTCGAAAGGCTCAATGACACGTCATCTTCAGGCGTGCCACCGGTGACCCGGATCGTCTCCGACGGTTGCATGAGCTTCACACTAAAAGCGGCTGAGAAGTTCGGAATTCCTGAGGTGGTGTTTTGGACTCCAAGTGCTTGTGGGTACTATTGCTATATACAGTATAGGTATTTGGTTGAAAGAGGCTTAACACCACTCCAAGGTAATAACTGAAAATATTATATTTCTCGAATTTAAATCTCAAAATTTTTTTTTAACAGATGTACTTAATGCTATAGTATTGGTACAACTGACCTTTGAAAAACAAATTTGGAAAACATAACATTTCATTTCAATTTTTTTTTTTCTTTCTTTTCCTTCTAAACTTTAGAAGTTGATGGGGGAGTTGTAGTTTTGATACAATTGTAATGCTCTGTCTAATTTGGGAATTTATATGAGGGAAAATGAATTTTGATATCCTTGTTATGTCGTTTCTCTATTATGCGCTAATAATAGTAGCCTTGTTGGAGAGGTTTAGAGCCGACTTTGTTCCTCACTTAAGGCTTAGTTTGGCCCTCATATGACTTTTTAAAAGTAGCTTACAAAATCTTTATTAAGTTGTTTGATAATTTTGTATAAGTGACATATTACTCTTCAAAAAAATATCATGAAACCAAAAAACAATCTTGAGCATTTAAAAGTTCCATTCTAGACCTTTTAAAAGCTCCTCCCAAAAAAACACTAAGTTCAATTTTTGCAAAGTTCATTAACTAGTTACCAAATAAATTAACATAAAATTGTGCTTTAAAAAGGGAAAATCATTAAAATAGGGGCCAAACTAAGCCTTAGTCGGGTGACTCGGGTTTATTTATTCAAGTGTTTGATTTAAAGCGACTCTTAAGATAGGTAGTTTGTCAAACCAAAGTTCTCCTAATTTCGTAGAAAGGTGATAATTGTACTGAACTTGATCCTATTTAATCATTCTAAGCTTAGACATTAAAAGCTCTTCAAAAATAGTTGAAAAGCCTCCAAAAGAAAAGAATTTGAAATTTTAGAAAGAAATGCTATTTCCAATATCCCAATTTTAGAGTCTTTCATTCTATTGCTTGAAAAGTCAACATACTTTAACTATATACATTTTTCAAGGCTTATTCTAACTATACTTTTTTTCAAGTTATATTTTTTTATTAGACAAAGATCTCACACTTTCTGTTTGATGTGCCACATTGAAATTTTAAACTTAAAAGAGCCCAATAATATGAAGTTGAAAATTTTTACCATACTCAAACCCTGTTATAATTTGATATTTTTTTTTATGTTTTCTTGACTAAAATTTTTGTTTTGATCATACAGATGCAGACCAGCTAACAAATGGGTATTTGGACACAACCATTGATTGGGTTAAAGGAATGAAAAACCTTCGATTAAAAGACTTTCCAAACTTTATTAGAACAACAGATCCAAATGATCTTATGGTAAACTTTCTCATCGCTGAAACAGCAACCAGTTTCAAAGCCTCAGCAGTAATTTTAAACACTTTTGATGAGTTAGAACAAGATGTTGTGGATGCTCTTAGAGACATTCTTCCTCGTGTTTACACTGTGGGCCCACTTCATTTGATGGTCAATGAGATCTCAGACGTTGGATTGAAATCAATTGGCTCAAATTTGTGGAAAGAAGAGCCTGGCTGCCTTGATTGGCTCAATGCCCAGGAACCCAACTCAGTGGTTTACGTGAATTTTGGTAGCATCACTGTCATGACTGCCCATCAACTCATTGAGTTTGCATGGGGACTGGCGAACAGCAAAAAACCCTTTTTATGGATTATTAGACCGGATATAGTTACAGGTGACTCGGCTATTCTGCCAGCTGAGTTCGTTACTCAAACTGAAAAAAGGGGTATGTTAGCTAGTTGGTGCCCACAAGAACAAGTTCTGAATCACCTGTCGATCGGAGGGTTCTTGACGCATAGCGGGTGGAATTCGACGATCGAGAGTATTAGTGGGGGTATTCCGCTCATTTGTTGGCCATTCTTCGCCGAACAACAGACAAATTGTCGATACAGTTGCGTCGATTGGGGGATAGGGATGGAAATTGACAATGATGTGAAGAGAGATGAAGTGGAGAAGCAAGTGAGGGAATTGATGGATGGAGAGAAGGGAAAGGAAATGAGGAGAAAGGCCATTGAATGGAAGAGGAAAGCTGAGGAGGCAAGTGGACATGGTGGATCTTCTCAAGTCAATTTGGACAAGTTGTTCAAGGAGGTGCTCTTGCCACATTGACAAAGATCTAGTGGTTACTATGTGATTTGTCTATTGATTGTAGATCCATGTAGAGTCCACAAAATAGTCAAACTAAGCATGCGTATCGGAATTATCACATGAAATAATTTATTTAGAGTAATTCTAAGAAGTCACTTTAATTAATTTCTTGTCTCAAAAGCTTGCACTAGAGTGACTAGATCTTGTCTTACTCCATTCAATCTTTTTTGGTATCAACTATATATGTTCTTTGAGAGCTTCCTTGATCGATCGAGTTCATGATGATATTATTAAAGTGATCATGATTAATGATGTGATCATTTCCTTGATGTGTGATTTTTCTATTGCCGTCCTTAATTATTAATGTTTTCAAAGAGTTTCATTATTCATTAGTAGAGAAAAAAATATAACCTATTGGGATAAAATAGGTTCCCAAAATGAAGGGAGTATTACTTATCTCCTTCGTTAGTAGAAGGTTCTGTTAACGCCACTCCTCTTGGGATAAAATAATGGACGGTATGCTGAACCGTTATATTAAAATGGATAATTATTCGACTCCATTCCAATCCGTCGCATAGTCCGATGAAACAAATGTGACTTACATAGTATTTATGCTTGACTAGTGAATTTCTTGAGAGGGAGATTCCAACTATATGTATTTAATAAATGTTTTTTTAGTATGCTCTGAAAAATTGTACATCATTTTGGAATTGACACTCTATTTTTATTTGTATATTATATTTTTATAACTGCCTGCAATTTAAAAAAAAAAAAAAAAATGAATAAATTAAAACAAAAGAAAATTCCAAAATAGAGAAGCACATGCATGACCCGGGATCTGAGGGAGATATATGCGATCTTTTTAATTAGGTTATGCAACATAGCGATGTACACCAATATATAAAGAACTCTTGAACATGGTTGTGCTTCCTATGCGAAAAATAATGCTCCCATTAACAAATAAGTAATTAATAATTATAAAAGTATGTTTCAACATTAGTAGTTGAGAAAACCTCCAAGCTCCAGTTAACGACGAAGATTATGAAAATCATAACAGCTAGTGTGGAGTGTTGTGTTGTTTTTTTGGTAATCGTGGGTGTTCGGGCCAGCTTGTACGCACCTCGACTAATCCTACAAGGTCAGGGCATCCGGACAAATCACCTGTGGCCACCCTCTTGAAATTCGAACTTCAGAACTTCAGGTATAATACTAAAAAACTTTGCCATCCGACCACAAAAAAAAGTGATTGGAGTGTTGTGCTGTTGCCTAAGAGAAGAAGTTACACTATTGTTCCGGATCATAGGCCGGCAAAAAGAGTCTGTCATGTAAATAAGTTCAGATTTTTTTGTCTCCACTACTTGGGGTCACATAATACTGCCTTCTTAGTTCGAACCATAGAATAATTCTCCTTAGCTTTGTCCACTAAAGCTCCATTAGGAAGATTTTATTTATTTATTTATATATATATATATATATATATTTGTCATTGGTGGTAGGGCCACCAGTTACCTCCCGGCAGGGGCGGATATAAAGAGGGTAAAAGGGGGCTGAAGCCCCCTCCAGACTTTTCAAAAATTGCACACTAACTTTAAAAAAAAAAAATTTTACAGTTAAGACCCCCTAAAAATTATAAAAGCCCCCCTCTGGCATTATAAATTTGTCATATTAGGTCTAAAATATACACAATATATGTATAAATAGGTTTAAAAGCCCCCCTAACATTATAAAGTTGTCATATTAGGTCTAAAATATACACAAAATATGTATAAATAGGTCGAAAATTATAATAAATTTGTCATATTTGTTCTAAAATATATGCAAAATATGTATAACTAGGTCCAAATTTTTTTTTTCGGGGGCACCCTGTATCAAGCCCCCCCTAAAAAGATTTTCTTAATCCGGCCCTGCCTCCCGGCCACCACTCGAAATGTTAGGAGGGGATTCAAATACTAGACCTCTTGATGAGATCCAAGAGGCCTTACCAGTTACCATGTGGGGCATGTGGCTAACCACTTGCCCACTGGCCACTAAAGATATTGAAGTCAGAATAATAATATGCTTTTTAAATTTTTATTCTAAAAGTGCTTTTCACATGATGTGGTAGTGTGGCCAGGTGAATAACTTCTAATTAAAATTCAAATGGTCTCACTGTATTATAGCTAGCCCCACTGCCACATCATTTGAGAAACACTTTTAAAATTTTTTTTTTTGGAAAGCATATCATTACTCCTTGTCATATGACACCCCACTAGAAAGATAGTTATATTATCTAACATGAGTAATGTTATATCAATAATGATATGTGCAATTCGTTGTGCATCTATCATTGCTCATGCTATATATGCTTCAAAATTCAAATTCCAAATCCTCATCTCAAATTATGTGATAATAGATCAACCGAATTTTGATTGAAAGGTGTTGAAATTAATGACCACACAATGGTCAATAAATCTACTGAATTTTGATTAATATCACATCATTTAAAATTAAAATTTAACAAGCATAGTATTACTCTAACATATAGTACGTGATTCATAATTTCTCATATAATATGAAGCCAGCTGTATATTTGACCATGAAAGCTGAATATCATAATGAGCAATGATAGATGCATAACAAAAATCCACAACTAATTGCACAACTTGCTTAAAATTGTTGGACTTCGTGCTGAAAAAGTTGTACACACAAAAAGACAAAAAAATGGATGTATAGCTTTTTCAGCACGAAGTCCAATAATTTTAAGCAGGTTGTGCAATTAGTTGTGGGTTTTTGTTGTACATCTATCATTTTGGTATCATAATACACGTCTCTCTCCGACTCTCTCTAAATTTAATTAATGCTTAAAAGTCATGCTCTATCAGATCAAAGATCAGAATATAATTCAGGGTATACATAAACATCTAGATTATTTATTTTGATGGAGTCCGTGCCTGTATATATAACTCACCAAAATGAATGATTTAAATCATTATACGTATATTTTATATACATATTTTATATACACCATTCATTACTCTTCTTTATCTGAATGAATAATCAAGCAGATGGTGATCATATATGTCATGGACCACGTTGACTTAAGCAAGCCACCCCCTACATATAATTGAAGAGATCATTTCTCGCACCCAAAAATACTCACTTATTGTTCACTCAAGTCTTAGTTGGGTGATGTGTTCTATTTTATTATCATTTTGTCTATATATTATTAACATAATTACTAAAATGGGACAGATATCACCCAGTTGAAGCATGGATGAGCAATGGGTGATCATTTTTATAATTGAAAGAGTAAGGCTATAATGAGCAGAATCTTATATGAGAAAAATAGCTCTATATATCCTTTAGAGATCATCTATAATTATACTACATGAATTAATCAAAGGATTAAAAGTTTCTTTATCATATGAGAAATTGCTCACTATATCCTTACCCTAATTGAAAATACATTTATTATGGACTTGCTGCAGCAATTGGCACCATGTTTTTTTTTTTTTTTTTGGCTAAAATCCTAGCATGTATTTATTTATTTATTTATTTATTTTTGCTCAAAAAAGGGGGTGAAGGGGACACTCAGCGTTGCAACTCTCCCTAGGCATGATCATAGGAGCCCCTGGTGTGGAATATTGTCCGATTTGAGCCAAAGCTATTGCCTGTGTAGGGAAGTCCGTCACCACACTCCCACCGAAGCGACTAATGAGGCAAGACCTATCCTCAGACTACAGAAATAAGACTTTATTCATACAAATGCTTTCAATTTATGTACGAATTTAAACTCATGACGTTGGGGTAAGATGTGAGCTCCGTCGGGCTACCACCGTCTTTATTTATTTGATCGTTGAGATCGATGATTGTTAAAATGGGGCATGTGGTATTATTTTTCTGTGGAATCTTTAGTTCAAACTTGGATTCCAAACATATGTGAGAGCGAGGAGTACGTACGGAGCAAGAAGTAAAGCTTAAGGCAACCAAAACTGCTTTAATTGCACTTTAGTTTATTTTCTCAAGCAAGGCCAAAATATTTGCAACCAATTAAAAAGGCCAAAATATTTGCAAGTGAGGCATAGTCAAGTGGCAAAGGGCTGGCGTATAAATGCTCCTCCAATACATAAGTTTGGAGTTCGAACCTCACCCATTTTTTCATATACTCCCTCCGTCCCATATTTAGAGTCTCTTTTGGGAATTCCAACTTATTAATGGGACAACTTTGATTTTGGTGAGATTTTCAACTTTCCAATATTGCCCTTTTTGAAATTCAAAATTATAGTGTCACATCAAAACAAAGAGAGAGAAGAGTTGGATATAATAAAGGATAAATTTGAAAAGTGTGTATTAAAGTACTTTGACTTTTCAAAGAGGACTCTTAAAATGGGACATCAAAAAATGGCATCAAAGACTCTTAATATGGGACAGAGGGAGTAATATTCTTTAAAAAAAAAAGCCCAAAATATTCTTACCTATATTAGGAATATTTTTCAAGTCTTTCTCTCGCCTCGTGTCTAATCCACCTCATCGTAATCTGATCCCTTGGCTCTTTCCTCCCACACGTTGTTGCAACCTCAATACTGACGAATGGTACGAGGAAATCTAAGCCCCGGGGGAATGAGTTTGTGGTTATTTTGGCAAATTAGACTTTTGATCACGCATTGTGGCAGAGCTGATTAGCCTTAGATCGAGAAGGTCTCAAACTTGGAAATTCCAAATCTGTTATGTGTATCGGACTCTAAAGTTCCAATTAACTTGATTAAAGATTCCGAGAAGACACCTAATCCTTCAAACCCTTAATTGAAGACTGCAAGTTTTAGTTGAAAAGATGTAATGACATTATTGCCCGCACTTACAGGCGGGTACTAATTAAGTGTGCGGACACTCTTGTTAATATAGGCTCATATACACCCCTAATGACACCCACTAGAAAGATAGTTTTATTAACCAACATATAGTACGTGATTCATAATTTTTCATATAAAGTACAAAGCATGTGCCTGCTATATATTTGGACATGAAATTTGAATATCATAATAAAAAAAAATGTTACACTCGCATCTAAATCCACACCCAAGAATCTTGATCTTTGATTCTAGTTGGTCCTACACAGGATCTCTCATAATCAAATGTCAAGATGTGTTGAGTGTGGAATTAGATGTGAGTGTAAATTGTCACAACCCAAGGCATGTGCTGGAGGGAATTTTAGTTGTTGGAGAGGAAGACTTGTTTTCCCCTTTTTGCCCTTTAATCTTTCTTGTTATTTCTCTTTTTCTTTTATTTTAGCATCGTCATCTGCGTGAGCTATAACAGACCATGTGATTTGGTTATTCACGTCACCAACATCTTGGTTGGTTACCTCGAGATGGCCCAAATCTGTTAGCTGGCACACAACCTTATAAATAACATGTAATTCTTCAGAGAAGTAATGAGAATTTTGATCTATTTGTTAGAATTGTGGCTCTATTTCTTATTGTTGAGCAGGGAAGAAGTCCATTGAAGCTGGTAGATCCTGCTTCGTCCTGAGGGCAGGACAATTGGTATCAGAGCACTTCGTCGCTAGGAATGGCTGACGGTACTCGCTTGAAGACCATGGAAGAACTCGTTAAGAAAACTGAGAGCAACATGCATGTGATTAAGGATCAGCAAAAGGCTTTGGAAGAAAAAATTCTAAGAGAAGCCAAAGCGAGAAAGGAATTCGAAGGACGCATGGAATCACGATTTGATCAATTGTTGAAGCTATTGCAAGATAAGGATAAAGGCAAAGGAATTCACCAGGAACATCCACCTCACGGCACCCAGCAGGAGCAGGACTCATCTTCGCAGCATCGAGAGCTTCAAATTGGGTTCAGAATTGAGAGTAACCATTGGATGAATAAGGAACATGAGAGATTTACTAATTTCCCAGACCGAAGGTGGAGTTCCCTCATTTCAATGGGGAAAACCCATGAGCTTGGGCTCGAAAATGCAAATGCTATTTCCAACTTCAACCAGTACCAGAAGAATCGAAGGTGATTATGGCTTCGTTGCACTTCGAGGGCAAGACAGAGGTACGGTTCCAGGATTACCACAAAACTAAACTGGATGTAAATTGGGAGGAGCTCGTGGAGGATCTCAACCTTCGATTCCAGGAATTCGGCCACGATAATGTCATGGGAGAGTTTAGCAAACTACATCAGACAAGCTCCGTGGTCGAATACCAAGAGCAATTCGAAGAACTTAAAGCCCTAATGATGGCTCGCAACAGGGATCTCACAGAGGACTACTTCGTTCTGAGCTTCCTCAGTGGCCAAAAGGAGGAGATCAGGACTGCAGTTCAAATGTTTAGCCCCAACACTCTTAATCACATGGTGACTTTGGCTTGATTCCAGGAAGCACATATGGCCTCCAATCCCAGCTACAAGAGATACCCACTCATGCCCAAAACTTTCACCCACACACCCTCAACTCAATCTTCTACCCGCACACTACTACCTTACTCCAAGACCTTCCCTCATAGCACACCGCCAGCCCAGAGCCATAACCCCACATCCGCCACCACTAACCCGAACCGAAGCTCTACGCACCCTCACACCACCTACCCAAAAACCCCAAACCACTGTCCCTCAATTAAGAGACTCACCTACGCCGAGATGAGGGCTAGACGTGAGAAAGGCTTATGTTACAATTGTGACGAGGTCTTCAAGCCTGGACACAAATGTGTTTCCCAACTCCTGTATATGCTACACGAAGAGGCAGAGGAGGAAGAAACAGTCCTAGAGATCATAGAGGAAGAAGAAGAACAATTACTAGACCTTGAATCTGATAAGACTAACATGGAAATTTCAGTCCATGCCCTGGCGGGTAATATAGCCCACAATACAATCAAAATCAGAGGCATGGTGAAGAAGAGAGCCCTTACTGTCCTAATTGATAGTGGGAACACCCACAACTTCTTAGACCCTGAGGTTGCACATCTAAGTGGAAGTTTGATTGAACTTACTGCCCACCTGGTGGTTACAGTTACCGATGGAAATAAGTTACTAAGTAATGCTAAATGCCCAGAATTTAAGTGGACAATGCAAGGCCATGAACTCAAGGCAGATATGAAGTTGTTGGCCTTAGGAGGGTGTGACATAGTCCTTGGAGTTGATTAGATGAGAGAATACAGCCCCATTGTCTTTGATTTCAAGCAGCTGAAGTTGACCTTTAACAAAGGAGGGAAGAAGGTGATTTTGAAAGAGGGGGGGGGGGGGGGGGGAAGACCATGCCTCACTCAGACTCATGACAGGGCAGGCGTTACACAAGCTCATCAAAAAGGGAAAGTCAGGTATCTTTGGCCATTTATTCTCCGTTACCGCTGTCACCACCACACCAACACCTCACCCACTCATCACCCAAGTGCTGAGAGACTACCCAGAAGTATTTCAAGATCCCAAGGGCCTACCACCTACAGATACCATGACCACAGCATACCCTTGAAAACCAATTCTGAACCCACCAACCAAAGATCCTACACGGTACCTTACATTCAAAAAGCTACCATTGGAAAGCTAGTAAAAGAAATGGTTGCATCAGGGATCATTCAGCCGAGCCAAAGACCCTTCTCTTCTTCTGTCCTGTTAGTTAAGAAGAAGGATGGATTATAGACGACTCAATGACATCACCATCAAAAATAAGTTCCATATACCTGTTATTGAGGAGTTGTTAGATGAGTTATGTGGGGCTACTATTTTCTCTAAAATTGATTTGAGGGCTGGTTATCACCAAATTCGTGTCCACCCACCGGATACCTACAAGACAGCCTTCAAGACCCATCATGAACGTTATGAATTCAAAGTGATGCCTTTTGGCCTCACCAACGCCCCAGCCACCTTTCAAACCCTCATGAACCACATCTTCCAACCTTACCTCCGAAAATTCATACTCGTCTTCTTTGATGACATTCTCATTTACAGCCCCACCATGGAAACCCACATAGACCACCTCAAGCTCACCTTGGAAATCCTAAGAAGCAACACCTTGTATGCCAAGCTCTCTAAATGTTCTTTTGGGGAACCCCAGATTGACTACCTAGGTCATGTGATCTCAGAAAAGGGGGTGGCAGCTGACCCCACCAAGATGCAATGCATGTTAGATTGGCCTCGACCCAACTCCTTAAAGGGCTTGAGGGGATTTTTGGGGCTAACAAGATACTACAGAAAATTTATCAAAGACTATGGCTTGATCACCAGACCCCTCACTGACCTCCTAAAGAAGGAAGCCTATGGATGGAACCCTGAGGCTGAATTAGCCTTCCAACGACTAAAAATTGCTGTGACCACTACACCGGTTCTTGCCTTGCCAAATTTCACCAAGAGTTTTGAGCTGGAAACTGATGCATGTGCTATAAGAGTTGGGGCAGTGCTAATGCAAGAGGGAAGGGCAATTGCCTATTTCAGTAAAGCCCTCGGGCAGAGATTTCTTGGCCTATCAACCTACGAAAAAGAATTGCTGGCTATAGTGATGGCCGTTACCAAGTGGAGGTCTTACTTGCTGGGCAACCATTTCACTATCTACACAGACCATCAAAGTATAAAATACTTTCTGGAGCAGAGAATCTACACCATTCTCCAACAAAGGTGGTTGTCCAAGTTATTGGGGTACGATTATGAACTACGGTACAAAAAGGGAAGAGAAAACAAGGTGGCTGATGCGCTTTCGAGAGTGGCCCAAGAACAAGCAGATTGATCATCCCCTAGCCTGGTACAACCAGCTTGGGTACAAGAGGTGGCTTTTTCTTATAGAAATGACCCACTATCTCAGAAATTAATTCCACAACTCATTATTTCCCCAAATGACACCCCAGATTTCACTTACCACCAGGAAGTACTCAGGAAGAAGGGTCGACTCTATGTTGGAGGGGTTAATGAACTGAGGCAGAAACTCTTACAGGTCGTGCAAGCCTCATCTTTTGGAGGGCATGGAGGTACTCAGGCCACCTACCAGAGAGCTAAGACATACTTTTATTGGCCAGGACTCAAGAGAGCTTGTGAAGGATTTGTCCAGACCTGTGATGTTTGCCAGAGGAATAAGCATGACAATACACACCCAGCTAGGCTGCTACAGCCCCTCCCTATTCCTGAACAAGCATGGACCCATCTATCAATGGACTTCATCGAAGGGCTGCCAAATTCTGGAGGAAAGGAGTTATTATGGTAGTGGTGGATAGATTCACCAAATACAGCCATTTTGTGGCTTTAAGCCACCCATTCACAGCTACCACAGTGGCACAAACTTTCTTGGACCAAGTCTACAGGCTTCATGGCCTACCAGAGTCTATCATTTTTTATCGGGACAACAAATTTTTGAGTAATTTTTGACAAGAACTGTTTCGTAGGCTTGGGACAGAACTTCACCTCAGCACCACCTATCACCCCTAGTTCGATGGTCAAACCGAGCAGGTCAATGCCTGTTTGGACATCTTATCTGAGATGCATGACCAGCTATAGGCCAAAGCAGTGGCTAGTAGGCTGACTTTAGCTGAATGGTGGTTCAACACGAATTACCACTCAAGCTTGAAAATGTCTCCCTTCCAGGCCCTATATGGGTACCAACCCCCACAACTTGCCCTACAACTAGAGCCTCAAGCCCCGAATGCAGCTGTGGAGGACTATTTGCTCCAACGGAAGATCATGACCTTAATTCTGAAGGAAAACCTACTACAAGCCCAGAACCGCATGAAGCAATTTGCCGATAGGAAGCATACAAAAAAACACTATAAAGTAGTGGACTGGGTCTATCTCAAATTATAACCACAGAGACAAACCTCAGTGGAACTCTGCAAGAACCTCAAATTGGCAGCAAAGTACTTTGGCCCATACCAAATCTTATCTAAGATTGGTACTGTAGCCTATAAGCTTCACAAGGTTCGAAAATACATCCCGTATTCCATGTCTCTCAGCTTAAAAAACATCTGGGTTCGCATAAGCATCCACTTCTCCAACTTCTGGGCACATGAAGGTGGAACCTTTCAAAATCCTGGACAGACGCATGGTCAAGAAGAACAATAAGGCTGTGACACAGATTTTGGTTCAGTGGGCAAACTTAGTCCCAGAAGATGCTACATGGGAGGACTATTGGGCCATCAAGAACCAGTTTCCTAAATTCGATCCTTGAGGGCAAGGTCCATCTGAGGAGGAGGCATTGTCACAACCCAAGGCATGTGCTGGAGGGAATTTTAGCTATTGGAGAGGAAGACTTGTTTTCCCCTTTTTGCTTTTTAACCTTTCTTTTTATTTTTCTTTTTCTTTTATTTTAGTGTCGTCATTGCGTGAGCTATAACAGACCATGTGATTTGGTTATTCACGTCACCAACACCTTGGTTGGTTACCTCGAGATGGCCCAAATCTGTTAGCTGGCACACAACCTTATAAATAACTGTAATTCTTCAGAGAAGTAATGAGAATTTTGATCTATTTGTTAGAATTGTGGCTCTGTTTCTTAGTGTTGAGTAGGGAAGAACTCCATTGAAGCTGGTAGATCCTGCTTTGTCTTGAGGGCAGGACATAAATCCACATTTAGGTGTAGATTTACTATTTAGATGTGTAGAATTGGGTGTGGATACATGTCCACTCTCTCCCTCTCTCTATCTAAATTAATAAATCAACAATACTAGGGTACTAACAAATTCCACTAACACTCACACTCACACTCATACTCACACTCACACTCTATCTCTCTCCTAGTGACACGGTGGAGCCCGCTAGGGCACTAACAAATTCCACTCACACTCACACTCTATCTCTCTCCTAGTGACACTATGGGGTCCACTATGGAGCCCCACAATACCACTAAGAGAGAGAAATAGAATATAATTATGAGTATTAATGGAATTTATTTATACCCCAAATATTACTCTCAATAAATTTAGCTCCCACAGTTATTCATGCTTGAAAGTCATACTCTATCAGATCAAAGATCAGAATATAATTCTTTATCTAAATTAATAATTGGGCAGATGGTGATCATAAATGTCATTGACCAATACCAATGTCGCGTACAATACGGCACACGTTGACATTAAGCAAGCCACCCCTATAATTGAAAATACATTTACTCTGTATCATTTTTTTGCTTGTTTGGATGATAGAAAAAATGGCCATGTGGTATTATTTAATGTAGGAATGACGCTACGATTTTCAAATCTTTAGTTCAAACTTGAATTTCAATACATGTGATAGTGAGCACATGCAGAGTACGAAGTAAAGCTTAAGCCAACCAAAAACTACTTTAATTGTGTATAAGTTGATATAACTTAAGTGGCAAAGAGCTTGACATATTTAAATCCCCTTCAATGTATAGGTTCAGAGTTCGAAATTCATCCCCCTCCCCCATATAAAAAAAAAATTGCAAAAAATTGCTTTAATTGTTCTTTAGTTTATTTTTCTCAAACCAACTAAAAAGCCATAATATTCTTACCTATACTAGCGATATTTTTCAGGCCTTTCCCTCGCCCCCCGAGTCTAATCCAGTTCATTGTAATCTGATCTCTTGGCTCTTTCCTCCTACACATTGTTGCAAGCTCAATACTGACAGATGCTACGGAGGAAATCTAAGCCCGGGGGATTGAGTCTGTGGTTATTTTGGAAAATTAGACTTTTGCTCAAGCAATGGGTGGAGCTGATCGCCTTATAAGAGGAAGTCTCAAGCTATTGGTTTGAGTTGGGAAGTTCCAAACCCGTTATGTGAATCAGACAGCTCTTTAAAGCTCCGATCAATTTGATTAAAAGATTCCAAGAAGACACCCACCCCTTCAAACCCTTAATTGGAGACTGCAATTTTTAGTTAAAAAGATGTAATGGCATTATTGCCCGTACTTATAGAGCAGGTACTAAGTGTACGTGTCCACACTCTTGCTCACATAGGCTAACTTCATGCTAGCATCTACTTGGGGAACCGAGGTTCAAGTCACTCACTTCAAGGTTCTTTCTGTACAAGGTTCAAGTCACTCACTTCTTCTAACACGAAAAATGACAAAAATATGCAAACTTAACTAATAATCTTGAGAGTAATGGCTGCTCTTGCAGGTTATTCTTATGAATTTGACAACGGAAGCCGCCTCCAAAACAAGATTTTACAATCAAACAACATCATGAGTGAGAGAGATTTACTGGTAGTCTCCTAGATTTCACCATTAAATTGTTTCTGGATCAAAAGTTGAGCCCCTTCAAGGAGCCTCTTCACCACTTCACGTGCTGGTAGAATTTCCTTCATAAGGCCTATACCTTGACCGGCATACATTGCCATGCTCTCAATGTCACCTGTTGTCGTCACATTTGGAACTGTACCCGCAAAACGGCCAATCTCTTTTTCCTGTTTTGAGAAGAAAATGAAGCCAATCATGAATTTAGAAACTACGTAGTTAATAGCAATACCAAACATGGCCTTACAACGTGACATCATTAGTTGTAACTAATTCTATTTAGTTGTAACTAAATCTGCTTGTGATTAGTTAATAGAAACTAATATAAAGTGAGTCGGTGGAGTGTGAGTCGGTGGATTGGATTCTTGAGATATATGTATATTGTATTCATTGAACAGTGGATTAATTGAGATTCAGTCTTCAACTTCATCTTCTTCCTTTAGATCAGTTTATGGTATCAGAGCCACTAGAACCAACGTTCTTCAATGACGATCTCTACGACCTCCGGCTCATCTTCTTCATCTGCAACACCTTCATCAAATCCAGTAAATCCAATTTACTTGCTCTTAAATATCTCCAATTTAGTTCCATTCAAACTTGATGAATCCAACTGCATACTCTGGAAATATCAAATTTCCTCGATTCTTCGAATACATTCTCTTTTTTCTTTCATTGATGGATCAAAACCTTGTCCGTCAGAATTTCTCATCGATACAAATGGTGTTGAAACCACAGATCCAAATCCAGATTTTCAGATCTGGGTATTGCAAGATCAAGTGATCATAACTCTGATTAATGCAACATTAACTGAGAGTGCTCTATCACTTGTTGTTGGAAAAGTTATTCTAGAGAGGCATGGCTTTCTCTGGAACGTCAGTATTCATCGATGACTCGATCGAATATTTTACAACTCAAATCTGATTTGCAAATAATTTCAAAGAAATCTGATTCCGTTGATTGCTATGTTCAGAAAATCAAGAAAATTAGAGATAAACTTCTAGCATTTTCGGTGCATATAGATGATAAAGATATGCTATTGTACACCTTGAATGCCCTTCCTGCTGAATATAATGGCTTCAAGATAGCAATACGAACCAGATCTGATCGATTAACTCTCGAAGATCTTCATACCCTATTGCGGACAGAGGAACACACAATTGAAGCTTCAAACTCAATTGCTCAACACGAATCCCATTTTTCAGCCATGGTTAGTGTTCCTAATCAAATGTCATCAGCTCAGTTTCAAGGAAGAGGTCAGAATTTTCAATCGTATAATCGCGGAAACGTTTTTAATAAAAGAGGAGGTCGATCTGGTGGTAGATCTGGAATTTTTCGTGGAAAAGGTAATTATTCACCGAATTTTCAGAACTCAGGAACCTTCCAGCCCTTCAATAGACCAAACTTTTCATCACGACCTCAAGTTTTTTGTCAAATCTGCAACAAGCCCAATCATCTTGCTATAGATTGTTACAATCGGATGAACTATGCCTACCAAGGGAAGTATCCTCCAACACAACTCTCAGCTATGGCTGCTTCTTCTTCCTGGCGTTTTCCCTCATCTGATCCCAACAATTCAAAGGTTTGGCTGTCAGATTCTAGATCATCCAATCATATTACATCTGAGCTGAACAATTTCGCTTTCTCTGAAGAATATTCAGGTTCTGATAAAGTTTCTATTGGCAATGGCCAAGGACTTTCGATTTCACATATAGGTAACTCTGATCTACCTACTGCTACTCATACCTTTTCCTTAAATAACATTCTTCATGTTCCCTCCATTGCTACTAATCTTCTTTCAGTTCACAAACTTTGTTGTGACAATGACTGTCACTTTGTTTTTCATGCCAAATACTTCACTATTCAGGACAATTCCACGGAGGGCCCAGTAACAATGGTCTCTATCCTCTCAATTGCTGTCTTCTCCTCAAGTTCACCTTGGTCACAAAGTAACAAATCATTTGTGGCATTCTCGTTTAGGACATCCCTCTAACAAAGTTCTTCAGCAAATTTCTCCTCATTTCACTTTTCATTCTCTCAATAACACTGTGTGTCAACACTGCCTTCATGGAAAGATGTCACGGCTACCTTTTTCACAATCACAACACCCAGCTCAGTCACCTTTAGAAATTTTGCATAGTGATGTATGGGGTCCAGCCCCTATAAAGTCTTTTGATGGATTTCGATACTGTGTGTCTTTTATTAACAATTGTACATGTTACTGCTGGATTTTTTCTCTTCACAATAAATCTGATGTACTCCATGTTTTCACCAAATATAAAACATACATTGAGAATTTACTTCAAACTAGAATTAAGATTCTACGAACTGATGGAGGTGGTGAATATATTAGCTATCTTTTTCAATCAGTTCTTTCTAATTCTGGAATCCATCACCAAAAATCCTATCCTCACACACCGTAGCAAAATGGACTAGCGGAAAGGAAACATCGTCATATAGTTGAGACAGCTTTAGCTCTTATGTCTCATGCTTTTCTTCCTACACATTTTTGGTTTCATGCTTTTTCTGTTGCAGTTTTTCTTATTAATCATTTGCCTAGCACTACCACTGTAATAAATCACCATGGGAGCTTTTTTTTTTTTTTTTTTTTTTTTGTGATCTAAACCTGATTATACCCTTTTAAAGGTTTTTGGTTGTACTTGCTATCCCTATCTCCGACCATACAATCAAAATAAATTGCAGCCCAGAACCAAACAGTGTGTATTTCTTGGTTATACATTGGATTACAAAGGGTATATTTGCTTTGATAGGACTAAAAACAAGTTTTTTGTTAGTAGGCATGTTGTTTTTGATGAATCGATATTCCCTTTCTCTGCCCCTGTTTCCAATCCGCCTTCTCTTTCTCCCTCTTCATCTCTTAGTTCTTCCATTTTAGGTCCTGTCCCTATTCTTTACTCTCCTCCCAGTCTTCTACTCCTCAACCTTCATCTATTCCATTTTCTCAACCCTCCTTTGAACCTTCTCCTCCTCCTACTTCTTCCCCAGCTCTTTCTGCTCCTCGTACTTCTTCATCTACTCCTTTTTCTCAACCCTCCTCTGAACCTTCTCCTCTTCCTCCTCTTAATTCCCATTGCATGACTACCCGAGCTAAATCTGGTATTTTCAAAAAAAAAGTTGGGTTTAGTGTCTCTCCTCTTCCCTCAACTGAACTTACTTCATTTACTTCTGCCTCCAAAATCCCTGTTTGGCAGTCTGCCATGCGAGAAGAGTTCTTGTCTCTTCAAACCAGGGTACTTGGACTTTAGTGCCTTCCCCTCCTGATAGAAATGTTGTTGGATGTAAATGCGTCTACAAAGTCAAACACAACTCTGATGGCTCTATTTCTAGGCACAAGGCTAGGCTTGTTGCTAAAGGATTTCATCAAGAAACTGGTTTTGACTTTGATGAAACCTTCAGTCCAGTTGTGAAACACACAATAGTCAGATTAATTCTTGCTCTTTCAGGTCAATATGGTTGGAAACTTTGCCAATTAGACTTGAAAAATGCATTTCTATATGGTTTCTTAAAGGAAGAAGTCTACATGTCTCAGCCTCAGGGCTTCATTGACCCCTCTTTTCCCAATCATGTATGTAAATTGCACAAATCCATCTATGGTGTCAAACAAGCTTCTCATGCATGGCTTGAAAGGTTTACCACTCATTTATCTACTCTTGGCTTCCAACCTTTAGCTGCTGATCCTTCTCTTTTTCTTCTATCCACCAATACTCAATTCATTGTCTTACTCTTATATGTGGATGACATTAATTATCTTAACTGGTACTGATCCTGCCTATATTCAGTATTTAGTTTCACAACTTCAACAGGAATTTGAAATGAAGGACTTAGGTCCTTTACATTATTTCCTAGGTCTTGAGATTCAACAGACAGATCAAGGCCTCTTTGTTTCTCAGAAAAAATGTGCCCGCGATCTCCTTCATAAATTCAATATGTTTGATTGTAAGCCCAGCTCTACCCCCTCATCTTTAACTACCAAACTAAGCAAAAACTCCGGCCAGATCTTGGATGATCCTACACCTTTTCGTCAAGATGTTGGAGCCTTACAATATCTTACCTTCACTCGGCCCAATTTAGCCTATGCAGTTAACTCAGTTTGTCAGTATATGCATCAGCCGACTGATTCACATCTTTCTGCTGTCAAGAGAATTTTTCGCTATGTTAAAGGCACCATTTCTCAGGGTATTTTATATCAATCTGGTCCCTTACAACTTTCCACCTATTGTGATGCTGATTGGGCAGGGGATCTTGTGGATCGTCGGTCTATTACTGGGTTTGTTATGTACTTGGGTTCGAATCCCATTCATTGGGGAGCTGAGAAACAACCCACGGTTTCGCGTAGCTCTACTAAAGCTGAGTACAAAGCTTTAGCTACCTCTGCTGCAGAATTAACCTGGGTGCAAATGCTCCTTCGAGAGCTTCGAGTATTTCTTCCTGACATCCCAACCTTGTGGTGTGACAATAGCTCTGTGATTTCTCTGGCATCTAACCCTTTATTTCACGCCAGAACCAAACATATTGAGCTGGATTACCATTTTGTACGTGAAAAAGTTCTCAAAAAGGATTTAGTTGTTCTCTATATTCCCAGCATTGACCAAGTTGCTGATATTTTTTACCAAAAGTCTCTTATCCACTCGCTTCCTTACTTTGAAGGCCAAACTGATGGTAGTTTCACCTCCCCTCAGTTTGAGGGGGCATAATAGCAATACCAAACATGGCCTTACAATGTGACATCATCAGTTATAACTAATTCTATTTAGTTGTAACTAAATCTGCTTGTGATTAGTTAGTAGAAACTAATATAAAGTGAGTCGGTGGAGTGTGAGTCGGTGGATTGGATTCTTGAGATATATGTATATTGTATTCATTGAACAGTGGATTAATTGAGATTCAGTCTTCAACTTCATCTTCTTCCTTTAGATCATTGTACTAGTCTCCATATAACATGAAATCAATTTCTATGGATTTCCTAAAACATTCTATCCCTTTAGAACCCACGTTAGACATGATTTCTTCACGTACACATGTTTAATCTTAGCAATTAGGATAAAACCCAAAAAGAGAAATAATAGAGACCAAAAAAAAAAAAAAAACCACAAGGAAGGAAATATGAAAAGGGGTAAAAAATAACAAAATAAAAAATGACTATAGTCACAGTGACATGTATGGTTGAACAGCCAATAACAGGCTGAATGGTCTCATTTTCATGCCTTAGAAGAGGTTTGAAATCTTTGAAGAAAGGTGTTGCGAGGACACGCTGTGGTGCACCGGGCCACCTTGCACGACCAGATACATCTGTGTACTCAGTTTTTTCAATCTGAACCAATTTCCTCTTGTAAGTTGGGTGAGCATAGCTTTCGTCCGTTGCGAGAAACCTATAAGATACATGGAAGTTGAGATTTCAAATACATTTCTAATTTTGAAAATTGGCGACTACAAAACAAAGAATGTCTATACGCTAATTGTAAAATGCCTCCCAAAGAAGTCCTTAGACAAGATCCAAAATGAAATAGTTCCAAACCTAGTGCCTAGGCAGACACCCCGAGCATCAAGGGCCAATGCAGCAATATAACCACGCTCATCCATAATTCCACCAGCAGTGATTACTGGTATATCTTTGCCACCAACAAGATGGCAATAATGTGATTAAACCATCCTGAAAATAATTGCTAAGATAAGTAACTCATTATTTTGACATTGCTAGGTTAACTTACAAGGATAGACCCCATAAAAAAAAAAAAAGAAATGGCACAGAATTGGAGCATGTTTAGTTAAGTTGTTGAAGGCTACTAATTAAAAAAGAGAGAGTGTGTGTGTGTGCGTGCACGCGCGCGCGTGCACATATATATTACCAAGAATTGTATTGAAAATAAGTTAATACCACAATTTACATATACTCTTGACGTGTAAGGGGGGGTTCATTTCCTGATAGGGGACTGATCGAGTAGATGTACAATTGAAGTAGCCGTGAAACTTTGCCAAAACATATGCAATTCTATATGTATATTCAAAGTTGCAATGTTTGATAAACCTTAGCTTCTTGGTTAACAATGTGATACACTATTGCATCTGACAGTGAACTTCTGAAAAGAAAAGGCAACATAAACATATAATCACATAAGGATATATTTCACTGAAGAACTGAATAGCACTTATACCTGACCAATTACATGCCCTCCCGCTTCCAATCCTTGGACAATTATCGCATCCACACCCATGTCAATGGCTTTCTTCGCTTCTTCCAAGCTCCCAACCTTAAATGGTTACGTATGTAAGTCGGAAGATCCATGCTATTTATAAATAAATAAATCTCTTGACATTTTCATATTCTGGAGGATTTGAAAAGTTATGTTCAGTAGACTGTAGAGTTGGGATGGTTTCGTGCTTTTTGGGAAAATTTGGGAACCGAAGCTTTAAGATTGCTTAGTTGATTTATAATATTTTTCCCCTCTTAATTTGTCATATTAGAACCAGCTTAAGAATGCATATATGTTTTGTTCATCATACTGGCTTTTGAGATATGGAAATGAAAGTGATAGAAGTGGAAAACAAACAAGAGGTTTAAGCTTTGGAGGTGCTGAGAGGCAGAAATGGAACAAACAAGATAATGGGTTACTAGAGATGGTTTCTATATTTAGAACTATTTTGGTGTTTGCATAGAGATTTTGGAAACTAACACTGTGATTAAGACATTTCTAACAAGTTCTCCATACAAATTTTAGAAAGGACAGTGCTTCTGTGCGAACGCACTGTGCTTACTCACAGTTTAAACAGTAAGACTGTCCAGTTTTTTAAAACTATTTTTGCAAAAGCAGTTTTACTGTGCAAACTGTAAGTAGCACAGTGCGAACGCACAGAAGCATTTTCTTTTTAGAAAAGATCCAATATTTGGAGAGAACACGCTAGGTAGTTCCTTTAGTAGATTGATATTTGCATAATTCAGATGGTGAATTTTACCTTCAATAGCAGTAATTATTATATAAATGTACTCTTACAGTAGATAGCAAAGACCGCTATAACGATGTTGCCATGTTTGGCTTGTTTGTTTTAATTCCCTTTTTTTTTTTTTTTTGTGGAAAATTCGAAGTCAGAGAAAGAGGATAATTTGATTATATAATCCAAAAAAGCTTTTATGTGGCCTAGAAAGTGAGAGAAATCCTTGTGTTGCACTCGAAATCTCTGCTTATTGTGGCCAAACAATTCCAGCATTCACAAGCACACTAATTTGGTTGGACATGAATTATTAATAGTCATTGTTGCATATCCCAATCAAAATTTTAGCCCACACATAGACACAAACACAAACACAAACACAAATGTTCTGATATTAAGACTAAATACAAAATTTTGGTCCTGGGTGGGGCCCAAAGAAGTTCCATTTAGGATCACATTTTACTGGGTTTGCGAGGATTTGGGTTGGTGGTAGAGCAGAGATTGATCGAGATAAGGGATTGAGTTTGGACCACCATTTGGGTTGTTGGATCGAAACAATCACACGCAAATAATATATGAAAAATAGAAAGATTAAAGAGACACAGAATTACCACGTGGTTCAGCAATGTGCCTACGTCCACACCGGAGAGCCAAAGTTTTCCACTATCAAAAACAATTTAAGGTTACATCATATATATCTCCTATAGGTACATGGCAAAATACCCAAAATACCCATACCGTACCCCGCCCCCCCCCCCCCCCCCCCGATTAGTCCATACCGCATATAACTCTTGTCAGCATTCCGGAAGGACTTGGCTCTATGGCTACGCTGCGCTCCGCCATGGGCCACAGGGCCCTCCCCTTGACTCTTAGGCCTAGTGTAACGGACCCATTACAATATGAGCCACACCCAACATGGGTTAACTTGGTTGAGTCTTTTTGTTTGAGTTTGTAGATATTTATGCACGCAAGCATACGAGTCGGGTTTAGGTTCGTTACCTAGCGGAATAGCCCGACGGATCGCCAACGGTGTTGTTACAAGCCCGGCGTCTTCACCCACGAACTGCTGCTCCATCTTGCCTCCGTGTACTCTCTTATGTATCGCCTAGGTCGTAGAGGAAGCTTCTTGAGCAATCCTCATGACAGTCACGCGCTAAATCCCATGGCTCCTTTGGTGATGGCCAAGAGAGGGATGAACCGTGAGAGAGAGAGGGAGAGAGAGAGAGAGGCTGCTAAAAATCTAGGTTAGATTAGAATATGTGTGATATATATCATATATATATATGCACACACACAATCATCCAAAACCCTAGGGCCCATTGGACCCAGTCCAATATATGTGGGTGCCCGTATGGCCCGATCACATATTTCTTACATCTCCCACTCACCCACATAGGGCTAGTACTAAAACCAATCTCTCCAAACAGAACTTCTCATCTCTTCATACAGGGAAATAGAACGTGCGACCTTACGAAAAGAAAGTACAGCGACAGGAGTGTAATGCCAAATCATCACCATAACCAGCAAGACACATCACTCGGAAGCTTCTCGTGTATGCCTTAGACGATTCAACCACACCGGACACAGCATTCTCAATCCCTCGGTGAAAAGAATTGCTGCACCACCTCAATGTAATGTACTCATGACATATCAGTAACAAATTACGATTGTCGCAGGCCTGCTAATGAGTCACAAAAACATGGTGTGTTATTGAATGGTCTTCCCTGAGCCCACATGTCAATCCGACTAACTTGACCGCTTGCCCAGACACGCCCCATAGAACGGAATTATCTCATCGTCCTAGGATAGCATGCTAAAGTAACTGTCATCAAGCGTCCTCTTCATGACATAGTCTCAAGTCGTGAAGGCAACCAGTTTGTAGGATAACCAATATCTTGGATATGCTACATGGCTCACACAGCAATGAAGAGGAATCCATTCACTGCTCCACAGTCGATCGCAAAAGCACATACAGTATGATATGTATGCTATGGCGTTCTTCCATAAAAATGGGCATGTCACTATATGTTTAGAAAAACAAGTAACGCCATACGAATCTTAGTCTAGACGTTACACAAAACGTCTAACCTGAGTCTCCAACACAGTCGCTCCTCTTAGCGCCTGTCTGAAAACTCACATTCGGCTATAAACAGGCTACATAGAGTCGTGGGAGCTCTCTATGTTCGACCAAATGAAAAGGTCTCATCTTAGATCCAACTAAGGCGACATATATAAATAAGAGGGTTTATATCTAGCTCGCTGTTCTTACACTGCGTAGATATAAGTGTTCAAGCTCGCTTTCTAAGCGCTATGGACACACATGTCCTAGCTAGCTATCTAAGCGCCATGAACACAAATGTCTCATCTTGCTCGCCATCTAAGCGCCATGGACACACATGTCCTAGTTCGCTATCTCGGCGCCAAGGTGAATCACCCGTGTGAGCAGGTCGATTCAAGCCCGGTGACATATAAGAAATGTGCATTCATTCCATTCATATAACAAACATATATGTATGGAAACCAATTAGTTTATAAAAACTTGAATAATAATGTCAATACCACAATAAAATGTCTAAGCACATCAAATCCCCAATTGGAGATATGCCTCAAGACAACTTCCCTTTGCGCAAACTACATCTCAAAATGTGACAAAAATGAATGTCTATGTGCTAGAATGGTTTTTGAGATCTTTTGCATATGCTCAGGCTTATGTGCTATCAACATAGATAAGCACAACCTCATCACTATGAGGTGAAAAACCTAGCCACTACAAAAACTCTTAAACCAAAACAGCTCCTCGAACAGCTGATAAGCACACCACATATTATGCTTCCATCGCGGACAGCATAAGGCAAGGTCCACAGTCCTCCTGCGAACATATCGCAAGATACTCTTCACTACTCTCTAGTGACAGGACCATGGTTGCTACGGCAACGACTAATTAAACCAACCGCATAGCAGACATCTGACCAAGTACACACATTAGTATACTTCAGATTCTCTATTGCGGATGGATATGGCAAACTGGACATTTGTTTCCTCTTCTCATTTTTCTTAAGACAATGAAGTAAGGTCAAGGTGAGTCCCTTTTGGGATGTCAATGGGTAATTCAGCCTTTCATGTGAAAATGTTCAAGAACCTTCATCTTGTAAGTCCCTAGAGACAAACAGAGGAGCTTCTGAGAACAATATCTCACGGTCTAAACTTCCAACACATAGTTGGAATCACCCATGTCCTCAATCTCAAACTGAGAGGACAACCACTCTCAAATGGCGACAATGGAACTCATCTTATTCCCAGCTAAAAAGACGTCATCAACATATACAGAATTAGAACACTTTCCTTGGACCATTTAATGTACACACATTGTACCACTGCCTAGACGATTTGAGATAATAAATAGATCGTTTGAGACAGCACATTTTTGCGCTCATTCCCTTTGGTCACAATACCAATGGGATGATCCATATTTATCTCGCCATCTTGTTCTCCATTGAGAAAAGAACAGTTTAAACATCCAACTAAAAAAGGTTCAAAAACTAAATATGCGACAATTGCTAGGATAAGGCGAATGGAGTCAGATCTCACCCTTTGGGAGAACATGTTTCCATGGTCTATACCCCCTCTGGGTACAAACTATTGCCACAAGGCGCGCCTAATACTTGTCAATTGAACCATTTGCCTTGCATTAGATTTTGAAAACACACTTGTCTCCAATCGTCTTACGCACAAGCGGATTGTCAACTAACTCCCAGACCTTATTTGCGTCCATAGAGCTCATCTCGTCTAGCATAGTAACTATCCACTCAACTTCAGCAGACGAAGAAAAATGCTTCAACAAAAGAAGCAGGCTCATCCTCATCCACTTGTGCACACATTTGCACACATATGAAAATGTCTTCCTCAATTTCAAAACAGCGATAGGGAACGTTTTCCTCATCACCATACAGTGTACTACCTGAGAACCTTGAGTGCCTAGTGGTGCACTCCCACTATCTGGTACACTCCCATCTGGTACACTCCCACTAGCGTCTAGCGGTGTACTCCCACTCGGCTGGAGACTAGTACCATTTTATAGCGATTACAGGATGTGGAATCTCAATCTCCCCACCCTCGCTTAAAGATGGTATGTTGTCTTCAACATCCTCCAACTCATAGAGGTCAAGATATCTCTTAGTAATACAAATCTGGGGAAGTCATTTTCAATATCATGCGGCACCATTTCTGTCATTCCTATACCCGTTTGTTCATTATACGTAACATAGGCTGTCGAGCTATTAGAATTCCTTATAAAGGTATGCTTTCTAGCTCTTGAGTGTAGTTTCTCGCACTTATGCGAGGTATAGTGAACATAACCTCCTGAGCTCCACGGGCGTAAATGCTCCTAAATGAGCTTTCCGCCTTTCCATAGCTCATAAGGGGTATAAGGAATTGACTGAGGAGAGGCACTCTAGTATGTAGGCAGCAATCAAGAGTACATCCTCCCAAAACAACTTTGGGAGGTTGACTTGCGCCATCATAGTCCTAGCCATATCTAGGAATGTCCTATTCCTTCTTTCTGCAACACCATATTGTTGCGGAGTTTCTGGAACAGAAAGTTGTCTGCGTTTTCCCTTTTTCCTCACATAGTTCCCAGAACTGATTAGATAAATACTCGCGATCCTCACATCGCGCGAAATCATCTATAAAAGTGAGAAAATAAGAGGCGCCATGACGTGCCTGCCTTTACAACCATAGGTCCACAGATATATGAGTGAACTAGTTCTAATGCTTGAGTAGCTCTAATAGCCTTCTCTAAAAGGCTTTCGGCATGCTTTGGCCAACTAAGCAAGACTCACACATAGGTAGGTCAACCTTAGCGAGTTGGCCCAAAAGGGCTTCTCGAGCTAATCAAGTCATCCTATCAATCCTATGTGTTCAAGTCTAGCATGCCATGTCTCAGAATAAATGAATAACAGAGGAAACTAGAATTTATGAAAACAATTCTTAAGCTGTTATCCCTAGATAACCATGTCCTAGTAACACTACCACCCAAAGATATCCATCCTATTACCACCGAACTGGAAAAACGCCCTCGATTGCGCTCTTTCACCTTGTTAGCCTTGGGCGCAAACTTGCTAGCCCCACCCTGCCTCTAGGCGGGTTTACCCTTACCATTGCGTTTAGGCCCATTGGCCTTGCGCTTACTTTCACTTATGAAAGTTATGGTAAAGAGTGTAGCAATACGGTTCGCCTTACCTTTTTTGGCGCTCCGTATTCAGCTCAATATGTCAGAAAATGTCAAAACCAAAAATTTAACATTTCCGTTGTGGATCATGATTTGTTTTCTATGGACCCGCGAATCAGGCAAAGAACTAATCATAGCCCGAGCTACAGTTCGCCAGTAAAGATGTTCTGAGTAATCTGAAATCACGAATCATACCTGTCATCGACCTTAGATGTCCAGTCATCGTGTACTCGGAACGTTTCCTTTACTTTCCCGAACTTCATAACTAGATGCTTAATCTAGTAGTGAATGTGTCATTGAAAACAAATTTGAGCTGATCTCATAATACTTTGGCTATCGGGTAGTACATATACTTCCCAACAAGATCATGGTGCATGCTGCTTATCACAAAGCGCGTGCTATGATCCTTCTCAAGCTAAGTATTATTGGCTATTAAGGTTTATAATGAAATTGGGCCGGAGGCCCATTATTCGGTTTAATGGGTTGGACCATAGAATAAGCCTAAAGCCCATAAGCTCTTACTCATTCTATTGGTGTGTTACTTTGCAGTGCCATATTACAAAAATTAGTCCCTTTTAAACTTGTTACTTTTATAAAGATCGACAAAATGTGGATTAGAAAACATTTGTTTTATTGTGAATCCAAAAAGTTTGAAGAATTATATTTGAGAACATGCGCAAGGGATTGACATTATTATTTGCACATTTCATAAGGTTTGTTTTAAAATTCAATTACAAATGAGTTTTTCCCTTTCTACAATTTAAGACCAAAAAATTCGCTATTGCTCGTTAATCAAATCTTAATTTTGTAAATCAAGAAAAACCTTTTATAATTGATTTTTCTAAACAAACATCAATTAGATGGTACAATTACCTATCTAAGATCATCCACAAGATATAAAATGCGCCATACAACAAGAGTGCGCATGGACCCCTATGTGGGTCCAAATTGACAACTTAGAACTCATGTTAAGGTAATTCAAGTGTATGATTTATGAACAAAGAAAATCATCCCTTTACAAGTAGGCTTTTCCAATACAAGAAATGTAAACACTCGTCCTCACTTTACATTTATAGCCCAAAAAAAAAACTAGGGATGCTTTGTTCATATACATACACAGAAACAACCTTAAACATACATCGTGAGGACACAAGCTCTTTAATTGTCAATTATTGTCCATTCATTTAAGCCAGATTAAATTGTATTAATCACACACATCAAGCACTCATGTGGTCTTATTATAAAATGAATGGACTCATCCGTCACTCCACTTAAGGAGGAGGAATTAGAGGTCATAGGGTCAACCAATCACAAACAACAGTAATTAAACGTGACCAACAATGCAATGAGCCTCTAAGGAAATAAAATGTGCAATAAAATGATTATTGCACAGCCCGAATAGCTCCCATAAGCAAAGTAAAATCAATGAAAAAAAAACTTAGATTTTTCATTAATTTTAACCCAATTTTAGGTCTTAAAACATAATTTAAAACCAATTTATTAAGGGCTTTAAATTAACAAATTAATTTAATACCTCATGGAAAAATTTTAATAACTGAAAAACTGATTTTTCATTATGAAGAATTTTCCAAAATTTTATCAATGCCCAAAAAATGTTTTGAATCAATTTAACAAAACAAATTGATTTAGTTAAACAAAATTAACTATGAGCAACTAAATTGCCAAGAAATACCAAAAATTTCAAGGAATTAGTTCTCCAATGATTTTTAGTGGTCTAATGTGGTGTTCCAAACACCCCATATTAATTTCAAAAATTAATAATCTATTTAGGCTATTTTAAGCAATTAAATAAATGCCCATATGCATAAATTTTATGCTCTAAAATACCCAAAAAATGAGATAATTCATAAAATTTTCTCAAGTCTCCAATCAGTGTACTAAAACACTAGACATTAAATTCAAGAATTAACAACTTCAATTGGTTATATTTTAAGCAATTAATATTGCGCATTTAACATAATGTATATGCTCTAAAATATGTTCCAAAGAGCGAGAAAATACATTAAAATAATTTTCTCAAGCTGCCACTAGTGTTCTAAACACATTTTGTTAATTCAATGAATTAATGATCAATAAAAATATTTTAAGCAATTTAATATGTGTACAAAAACACACAATTATATGCTCCAAAATATTAATATGATTGAGATAATTTATCAAAAATTATCTATGGGTCCCACAAAAGTTTACATGGTCTTAAAACAGTGTCCCTTATGTCCCATATTAATTACAAAAATTAATAATGTATTATAGTCATTTTAAGCAATTAAATAAACGTCCATAAACATTAATTATATGCTCTAAAATGCCATAAATACATGACAATTTACACAAAAATTATCTTAGAGTCCCTTTCAGTGTACTAAACACCGGAAAAATTGATAGCAAATTATATTTTCAGCATTTAATATGTGTTCAAAAATACCCAAACGAGAAAAGAAAGGAAAAAACAGTCTTTCCTTTATACCCAAATAGTAAATGAAAACTAATTCTCTCCTTTAAAATATATCCCTTTTAAAATCACCTTTGAAAGATTTCATGACTTTAATGAGTTTAAAATATAAATTTCTGAATAGAAAGAATATATTTATTTGCATAGACACAAAAAAAAAATTCAAATATATCCATGTGCGCCACCTGTGCAAGTGAGAATTCCATTGCATCACATAAAAAATTGCACAGTAATGTGCACATGACCTTAGGCTCCAACCATTGGTGCTTGCTTGGCATAAAAACAACACATTACTTTATTTAATTATGTTTCCAAACAAAACCCAATGGGCCGCCAGCGCCCTAGGCGTGGCTGCGACCATAGCCATGGCCGCTGTGTCATCCTTTGTACCAGGCAGCGAAACGTACAAGTTTGTGACGACATGTTTGGCAGCATATATCTCTCTTATTTAAGATATTCAATGACCGAAAAATTAACATGGGACTTTAGGGATCATTAGGGACACAACCATATAAAAAATTTTGGACCTCTATTGGAGTTTTATATTAGATCCACTTGAAAATCAATTTGGGGTTTTAAAGTAAAAAGCTTCAATAAGCTTTAATGGCAAATTCAGTTTGGGCGCATAAACGGGCGAATCAACACCTACAGGCTCTGATACCAATGTAGATATTTATGCACGCAAGCATACAAGTCGGGTTTAGGTTCGTTACCTAGCGGAATAGCCCGACGGATCGCCAACGGTGTTGTTACAAGCCCGGCGTCTTCACCCACGAACTGCTGCTCCATCTTGCCTCCGTGTACTCTCTTATGTATCGCCTAGGTCGTAGAGGAAGCTTCTTGAGCAATCCTCATGACAGTCACGCGCTAAATCCCATGGCTCCTTTGGTGATGGCCAAGAGAGGGATGAATCGTGAGAGAGAGAGGGAGAGAGAGAGAGAGGCTGCTAAAAATCTAGGTTAGATTAGAATATGTGTGATATATATCATATATATATATATGCACACACACAATCATCCAAAACCCTAGGGCCCATTGGACCCAGTCCAATATATGTGGGTGCCCGTATGGCCCGATCACATATTTCTTACAGAGTTCAAAGAGCAGTGCTTTATTCTCTTGGTTGAGAAGCTATGCTTTCCGTCTCAGCTTCTCATTCTCTTGCGTTATGTAATAGCTCTGCTTATTGTGTGGCCAAACAATTCTAGCATTCAGATCTCTTGTTTGTTATGCTAAATGGGTTCATTCTGGTTGGTTTTTTATGGCTCCATCAAAGCTAGTTATAGGACTTAACTTGATTTTAATTCTTTTTATTTTTATTTTTATGGTGTTTTAGGATAAGCCTGATACAAGAAATTTGAAGGAAAAGTTATGCCTCCTTACTACGAGTTGGTTACTATTTTCGGCAATGGACGGTTCTTCCTTGGGATTCATGATGACGCTTTTACGCGTGCTTGGGTCTAACGCAAACTTGGGAAGATCCGGCAAATTAATTTTGGTTTTTTGTACATTTAACAATCATTGAGACTTTTTACTTTGCTGAGTATTTTTATTTTTTATGGAACTTTAATGTGGACTTTTAATTTTATTTTTATGAGACTTTGGTTTTTAGTTTATTAAAATAATCGTTTGTGAAATTGACTATTGATATGAGTAGTTGTCTCAATTGCTTGAATTTGCATTATTTTCAAACTGTTTGTTTGTAATTCATAGGTTAATTGCTTGAAAAAAATGTAAGTTTCAATGAAAAATGTAAAATTTTCATGAAAAATTGTTGCAATCAAACAGCAAAAAAGTTATTTTCCATAAATTAAAAAAATGATCATTTTCACTGGAAATAGTGACAATCAAACAGCAAAATTACAATTTCCATGGAACATGTTAGATTTTCCAGCTAGAAAATTATTGCAAATAAACAACCCCAAATTTTATTTCCATAGAAAAAAATTTCCTAGTAAAATAATTCTATAGAAAAATTTTCTTTTCAACCCATTTTCTACTTTGCAATCAAACGCATTGAGCTGATTAGAAAATCACAATTAATTTGTAGAGGAAAGAATCTGGAAAGTCAGATTAAAATAAAAAGAAAGAATGAAATAAAGAAATGGTAAAAGTATGGCCCAACTAGGTGAGTCCAAGATTTGCAACCCCTAGCATTACTTAGACGTGACGCACTTCCATTGGGCTTGACTCACATGCGCGTGATTGTGCACATGTGCTAACGTACTACCCTTCTCACAATGCGTAAGCTTATAATAGCAACTTCAACTCTCTCCCCAATCAATTTAGAACAAAAGATCCTTTCAAACTTTTGATGCACCACCCAATAGAGAGAAAACCCTTATGACTTTGAAATACATCTCATTAAAGCACAAAACAATCACCCACATATTTTTGTTGAATTTTATTTATGAAAATCTAATTTGCAGCAAAAAATACGTGAGAAACTTTTGGATATTGCAAGAACTACTTTTTATTGAATCTAGCGATGTGTGGACAAGAGTTCATACATTTATGAATGTGAGAATCAAATTAGAACACTTGTAGAGAAATCTTGAAGCTTCCTCTAAATGATCTCCACTCTTATGTCTCCTTTGAATACTCGTTGGAAGGTCTGGGAAACCTTTAGAAATTGATCTAAGGCTTTTTCTTTACAAAAAAATGAACAACTAACTATTCTACCCGTAGGTCTTCTATTTATGCTTTTGTAAACCGACCTACTAGCAATCGATTGTTGACATTAATCGATTGATCAAAACGGAAATCGATTGGGAGTGCGAACATTCCGGTTAGGGGGTGCGGGCTACCACATGAGGTGGTGGGGTGATTGTTGGGATTGACCACCACATGTAGGGGGCCAATTATTCTCCCTTGCAGTAGATTGGCTAAAGTCAATCTGTGCATTTAATTTAGTCATGCCTTTGGTGGTATTTTTTCTTTTCTTCTAGGAAGTTGAAAGGTTTCCTTTTGTCAAAAAAAAAAATTTACATTAATTAGTGTTTTTTCTTTGGGTTAGGTAGGACTTAGGAGTATGGATTTTTCCACTATATGTGTACATGCTATGTAATGTGTGTGACACGGCTAAAGTATTGAGAGGAAACCTTTTTTCGGAATAGGGTGAATAAAAGAAAAAGGCCAAACAACATCTACAGAGAATACAAGGGGTCTTTACTTGTTTTTATGGTTCGCGCGTGCCAGAGCCTTGTGAGGTAGACACAAACTTAAAACACAAAATTTCCTAAGTCACTTGTGTGAGTGATACACAAGGTTTGAAAATCTGACTTCTAACGGGCGATTGTGAAAAGTGAATAGGAAAGCACCCTTATTTAAGGTCCTATGGCAGTATTGAAGCATACAAGTCATACAAATGATGAACAAAAGAGATTGAATAAAAAGCAGGATTTTTATTTAATTGAACTAAGAAGAAATTTCAAAGAATGTAATGTAAAAAGCTAAGAAAGCCTAAAAAAAACTAAGAATGCATTGTAGATTGCTGTTTGGATGTTTTGGGATGCGGTTGAATGCGGTGTATCGAGATGACGCGGAGTGAATTGATAGCTTGGCCTGCCCGCTGATTTATAGCGGCCATGGAGGTCTTCTAAATAAGGCAAGAAATAACTGATGAATAATAATCTAGCAAAAAATACCAGTTTATTTCCATAAACTGCTCACAGCTTTCATATCTTCAAATATATATATATATATATGCATATATATATATATATATATTGCACCTAGCCCGAATTTGGTCTTCATTCGGCTTCCTTTCTTTGCAAGTAAAAGATATACCCATAAAGTAATAATATTATTTTACCAAAAGATAATATTATCTTTCCAAAATAATATGATATTATGTTGTCAATGTGATAATCCAAAAAGATATGATAATATTATGATATTATCCTTCCTTATAATAATATTTATCACCACATATGTATATATATATATATATATTATGAGAGATTGTAGGGAATGATATACTTTCCAGTTCCCACAATGGCCAAACCATATCACCTTTTTTCCACATCGGGCAGACTGAATATGCCGACAGAATTAAGCATGTGACTAACACTATGTGCATTGGCTATTGTTTGCTCAATTGATAGGCAATGTAGTCCATGACCAGCCCGATGACATAGTCATCAAAGGCTATATAGGGCCCACATCATGTAGTGGCCTAATATTATAAAAGTAACCAAATTGGTCAAGCCAATCTAATGCCAAAACCGCCCAACCAAACGGGCACGTACTGAAGATTTCTACTCAAATAGTCACCACTTGATATATGATCATGACGTAGCCCCCCATGATTTGAATAGTCAACAGTGAAGACAACTAACATATGTTTAGCCAATTACTGCATTGAATGTGATGGTCAGTCCGATCATTTAGTGGTTAGCATGATTGAGTCTGTCCGATCAACTTTGAGCCAATCACTTGGCCATAATTTTATACGATCGGTTTCTCAGTCCAAATTTGTATCAGCCCGATCGCATGTTGATCAGTCTGATTAAATGGTAATCAGTCTGATCATTGTCAGCATGAATAAAAACTCATTCGGCCCTACCACCTTTGAATCAGTCAATTGGTCCATAATTTTCGCAATCGGGCTCTAAGTCTGATTAAAAAGTCACAATTGGCCTTATACAAATTTTAATTAAAAAATATATTTTTTGGGTGCAAACAATTGTCCCACTGGCTGTTTAAGATAAAAGCAAGTGAAATTTTGAATAGCCAAATTTTTCCCATCAGACTAGGGGTGTTTTTTGGAATGAAAATTCTGATTCCGAATTCCGAAAATTTCGAAAAAAAATCGGATCGGAATTGTTTTTAGAATTTCGAAAATTCCGAAAATTCTGAAAAATTTCCGAAAATATTCCGAAATTGTATTTTCTGAAACTTTTCCGAAAATATTCCGAAATATTCCGAAAAATTTCCGAATATATTCCGAAATTGTATTTTTCGAAACTTTTTCAAAATATTCCGAAAATTGTGTTCATCCCACATCGAAAAAACACAAAAAATGGGATGTAATGTGCTTTTATAAAAGGCCTACAAGTCTCGAGTGAAATCCCATTAAGCTTGAATTCCGAATATTTCGAAAAATACCAACAATATTATGAATATTCTAAAAAATTTCGAATCTGGTGAAATTCCGAAAATTCTGACATTTTCGAAATTTCGGAATCGGAAGTAATTTTGGAATTTCCGAAATTTCGAAACGGAATTCAGAATGCATATTTGGCTTCCGAAAATTTTGGAATTTTTTTTCTGAAATGGGAGTTTCCGATCCATTTCGGCCAAAACACACCCCTACATCAGACCGATTTACCTTTAGACTGATATTGGGCTCATCATGTAGACCGAAGATATACCATAGCATAACGCCAATTTGATTAGTCATTTGACTTCATTGCACATCTACAAACTTTAGTAACAGGCCAATGATGATGTGGCCATACTTGGTGAGCAGTTTTGCACTTACTCGCTCCATGCCCGATTAACTCATTGCAGCAATTTTTGAAAGCCACGTGCTTATGGCATGAGCTTGGTCTGGTAAAACAAACTTTGGGCCACACTAATTGCCACTGTGACCTCTTGTAATACCATAGTGTAGACACCACTATTGAATGGTGGGCTACCTTAATTATGGAGATTCCAATAGATCTGATGAAGATTAACTCTGCAACATGGGTCCGTCATTCCTGACTTTTTATGATTTGATTCTACAGCACCCAAACACCACATATGACCAACACATGTAATGTGTAGTCATGATCTCTATAGCATCGCGAATTGAAAATTATTATTAACAATTATTTCTTCCCTTCTTTGGTCTGGAAGACAGTCCGAACAGCCTATTGACTGAATTAATTTAGTCCAATCTTCACTATCTTTTCAGTCTTTTGATAGTACCACTGTTGCAGCAAGATCCACCAAATAATAGCCAATTTTTGGTGGCATCCACATAGCCATCGTGGATATAGATCAGCCCAAGCCAAATAAGTAATTGACTTAAAATAAAAGTAATAATCGGTCACTATTATGAGACCGAAAAAACTGAACAACTCTTTGAGGGTGAGTTTCTTCAATGGAATATGTTCAAAAACTTCAAGGACCAATTTAAAGTCAATCGGTATCTGCAAAGCTTGTCCCCCCGAGCACTTCATTGCTAATTTCTTCATCAACAAGGGGGTCTTCATCATCGACCTCCTCATCAACGGGAGAGTCTTCGTCGTCATCCTCCTCACTAACGAGAGGGTCTATGGCCGATAAAGGATTGTTTACCCTTAAAAAATTTATCCCTTTAGCCTTCAATTGCTCACAAACGACCTTTGGAAAATCCTTCCATGCACGTTCGATTCCATGAGCTACCTCGATTATGGCCTCAAAAGGGTCTTCAGCCGAAATATGATCACTCGGCCTATCAAATTCTTCCTTTTCGACCCCAATAGAATTGTGAGGCTCGTTTAGAGCTTGCCCCCAAGCGATAAATCTGATAAACCGCTTGGTTTATTCCTCCAACCACCGTCTAGAAATTCCTTCATTGACATGAAAAAATTTCCATTAGGTGGTGGCTCTTCTGCTTCACTTACGGCAAGAAGGAGATCGATTTCATTGTTGAAGAACTGTATATCGGCCTTAAAACGGTCAATATCTTTGTAAAGATGACCGATCTCATCATCATATCGGTCCTTAAACCGATAAATTAAACCTTGAAGATGGCTTATTTTTTCGTTCCTCCAACGAATCTGGTCGTGGTAGAATTGCAGCCATGCATCGTGGTGTGTATGGCTCATTACTTGGTTGTCCCACCGGGCGTTCCAAATTGTTTACTTATTTTTATGGTTCGGGCGTGCCAGAGCCTTGGTTGGTAGACCCAAACTTAAAACACAAAATTTCCTAAATCACTTGTGTGAGTGATACACAAGGTTTGAAAATCTGACTTCTAACGGGCGATTATGAAAAGTGAGTAGGAAAGTTGATTCGTGTCCAATATTGCATTCTTAACTTCATGATTTTACCCTTATTGGACACAAACTATCACTTATATTGGGAGATTTAATGGATAAATTGTACTTTTGTTGTTCTTGTTATTGTTCACTTATTGCTAATAAAAATCTCTTTCTTGTAGTGTTTGGGGACTTGTTCAAAGTGAGAACCAACTCCGTTTGGTTCTTTTATCATAAAAAGGGAAATGAAAGAATTTCAACAAAGGCGGATCGATCCGGCCCTATGAACGGATCGATCCGTGCGTTCTTGAGGATCTTGGTATCAGTTTCAAAAGATGCCGGATCGATCCGGCCTCTTGAGCGGATCGATCCGCGATTCCGAAGGAACATTCTGCCATAAAAATCCCAAGATGGATCGATCCGCCCCAATGAAGGGATCGATCCGCGACTTTTCGAAGAGATATCAACTGCCCAGATGAAAGGCGGATCGATCCGCCCCAAAGAAGGGATCGATCCGCGACTGCAGTTTTTTCCCTTTTTATTTACAAGTTTGCCACTTTTGTGTTTTTTTGTATAAATAGAAAGAGATAGGGTTTTTGTAGGGGATATATAAAATTCTCTCTTGTGTTTTTCTCCCAACATTCTCTTCTTCTCTCATTTTTGGAAACCCACTTGGGTTCCCTTCCATTTCTTCTTCATTTGTATAAACTTGAAGCTTGGATTGAAGTTTTAATGGCTAGGTATATTTTCTATCTCTTCTCTTTTGATGATATTGCTATATTTTTCATTATTAGTTAGATTTACTTAGGTTGTGGATCATGAAGTCTTGGATTTAGTGTTGTAGCATTTCTAGGGTTGATTTGTGTAGGATTCAAAACTAGGAGCTTCATCTTCTTTGTATTGCATTTTTTATTGTCATAACTTAGACTTTGAATCCTACCCTCTATATTTCATATGGAATATTATGTAACCTTGTGTTTTGCACTCCATGTGTTTGATAAATGTTGTGTGTGGGATTTATAACTTGGGGTCTTCATCTTTGATGTCAAGCATCTTTGATTGTTCAAACTCTTGGGTTTTAAATACTATCTTTTGAAGGCTTCATAGGTGATTTGTCCACCAAGTATATTAGTTAGTGTAGGGTGGACAAATCATTCGGATTAGCAGCCATAGAGGCTTCATCTTGTATGTCATGCATCCTTGATAGTCAAACGTTAGCTTCAAATCCGTTTCTATGAAAATTTCAAAGCTTCCTTCATCTTTCACGTAGATGCACTCCTTGTGTTTGATAATATGCCACAATGAAGTGTTACCTTAGAATGTGCTTGAAACACTAGTCCATTTCATCTTGTTGTGACCTAAGATGGGGGGAATGATCCCAACCTATTGCTTTTTAGATTAGTATTTATTTATCCTTTTCTCCTCCAAAACCAAACAAAAAGCCGCAAGACGCAAAGTCATTTTTATTCCTTTTTATCATCTTTTCTTACTTCTTTCTTTTTAGCATTATAATTAGTTTCTAAACTTCCCAAGCGTTGTTCTTGTATCAATCCCTGTGGACTCGACACCCTATTTCCAGTGTACTACGTTCTAATAGGGTTAAATAAGAACTTAATTTTGACAACATCAAAAGTACCCTCACTTAAGGTCCTATGGCAGTATTGAAGCATACAAGCCATATAAGTGATGAACAAAAGAAATTAAATAAAAAGTAGGATTTTTATTTAATTGAAATAAGAAGGAATTACAAGGAATGTAATGTAAAAAGCTAAGAAAGCCTAAGAAAAACTAAGAATGCATTGTAGATTGCTGTTTGGGTGCTTTGGGATGCGGTTGAATGCGGTGTATCGAGATGACGCAGAGTGAATTAATAGCTTGGCCTGCCCGCTGATTTATAGCGGCCATGGAGGTCTTCTAGATAAGGCAGGAAATAACTGATGAATAATAATCTAGTAAAAAATACCAGTTTATTTCCATAAACTGCTCACAGCTTCCATATCTTCAAATATATATGCATATATATATATTGCACCTAGCCCGAATTTGGTCTTCATTCGGCTTCCTTTTTTTGCAAGTAAAAGATATACCCATAAAGTAATAATATTATTTTACCAAAAGATAATATTATCTTCCCAAAATAATATGACATTATCTTGCCAATGTGATAATACAAAAAGATATGATAATATTATGACATTATGCTTCCTTATAGTAATATTTATCACCATATATATATATATATATATATATTATGTGAGATTGTAGGGAATGATATACTTCCCAGTTCCCACAATGGCCAAACCATATCACCTTTTTTCCACATCGGGCAGACTGAATATGTTGGCAGAATTAAGCATGTGACGGACACTATGTTCATTGGCTGTTGTTTGCTCAATTGATGGGCAATGTTGTCCATGACCAGCCTGATGACATGGTCATCAAAGGCTATATAGGGCCCACCTCATGTAGTGGCCTAATATTATAAAAGTAACCAAATTGGTCAAGCCAATCTAATGCCAAAACCGCCCAACCAAACGGGCATGTACTGAAGATTTCTACTTAAATAGTCACCACTTGATATATGATGACGTAGCGCACCATGATTTGAATAGTCAATGGTGAAGACAACTAACATATGTTTAGTCAATTACTGCATTGAATGTGATGGTTATTCCGATCATTTAGTGGTTAGCCCGATTGAGTCTGTCCGACCAACTTTGAGCCAATCACTTAGCCATAATTTTATACGATCGGTGTCTCAGTCCGAATTTGTATCAGCCCGATCACATGTTGATCAGTCCGATTAAATGGTAATCAGTCTGATCATTGTCAGCATGAATAAAAACTCATTCGGCCCTACCACGTTTGAATCAGTCAATTGGTCCTTAATTTTTGCAATCGGGCTCTAAGTCTGATTAAAAAGTCACAATCGGCCTTATACAAATTTTAGCTAAAAAAGTATATTTTTGGGTGCAAACAATTGTCCCCTTGGCTGTTTAAGATAAAAGCAAGTGAAATTTTGAATAGCCAAATTTTTCCCATCAGACTAGGGGTGTCATTTGGAACGGAAATTCTGATTCTGACCGATTCAGATCTGAAAAATTCCGATTTTGGCAACGAAATATGCATTCCGAACTCCGAATTTCCGAATTCCAAAAATTCCGAGAAAAATCGGATCGGAATCGGAATTGTTTTTAGAATTTCAAAAATTCCAAAAATTCCGAAAAATTTCTGAAAATATTCTGAAATTGTATTTTCTAAAACTTTTTCGAAAATATTCCGAAAAATTTCCGAATGCATTCCGAAATTGTATTTTTTGAACTTTTCCGAAATATTCCGAAAATTGTGTTCATCCACATCGAAAAAACACAAAAAAAAAATGGGATGTAATGTGCTTTTATAAAAGGCCTACAAGTATCAAGTGAAATCTCATTAAGCTTGAATTTCGAATATTTCAAAAAATTCCAAAAATATTCCGAATATTCCAAAAAATTCCGAATATGGTGAAATTCCGAAAATTCTGCATTTTTCTTTTCTTTTATGTACTTATATGCTTTAGTGGTCTGGGGCTCCCTATAAATCTACTGGTCGGTTATTCCGCATTTTTCTTTTCTTTTATTTACTTATATGCTTTAATGGTCTGGGGCTCCCTATAAATCCGCTGGTCGGATGTTTCGCCTTTTTTTTGCCAGTCGGAAGGAGGCCTCGAACTCCACCCGGTTGGACTTTATATCATGCGTCAATCGGAAGGAGATCTAATGACCCACCCGGCTGAACTTTATCAAACTGCTATATCCTGCGCTAGTCGAAGGAGACCTTCGAACTCCACCCGATTGGACTTTATATCCTGCGTCAGCCGGAGGGAGATCTAATGACCCACCCGGCTGAACTTTATCAAACTGTAATATCCTGCGCCAGTCGGAAGGAGACCTTCGAACTCCACCCGATTGGACTTTATATCTTGCGTCAGCTGGAAGAAGATCTCATGACCCACCCGGTTGCATTTTTTCTCCTGTTTTAGATATTCGTTGATATAAAATTAGCGAAACAAAAAAATGATGAAACTTTTCTCTATTTGCATTGGGCGCCAACCCTTACTTCCGGTTATCCTTTTACATCACTGGGCACCGACCCTTACTTTCGACACTTTTTCTCAAACCACTGGGCACCGACCCGTACTTCCGGTAAAACTTTCACATCACCTTTTTTACATCACTGGGCACCGACCCTTACTTCTGTCACACTCTTTCATTACTTGGGCACCGACCCATACTTCCGGTACACTTTTTCATTACTTGGGCGCCGACCAATACTTTTGGTACACTTTTTCATTACTTGGGCACCGACCCTTACTTTCGGTTACTTTTTCAAATCACTGGGCACCGTCCCTTTCTTCCGGTGCAAAAATCAAAAATACAAAAAAAAAAGAAGTCGAAAAGAAAAATACAAAAAATGGGCTTTCTAAAAAATAAAACTCCAATGCCACCTTTGCTTGGAATCTGCAAACAGCACAGGTAAGACAGTAAGTCTTCACACTCTTCATGGGCACCGACCCTTACTTTCGGCACATAAAACAAAAGACAAAAAAATCATAAAATAAAACAAAAAATACAAAAACTCATCGCACGGTCGATCTACCCCGACTTTTTACTCAAAAACACTTTCTCACAACTCACTACTTTCTCAAAGGTTAAAGTCTAGGACTACACCGTACAGGTTAAAGTTCCTAGCTATACCGACTTTACTCAAAACATTATTTTATACACTCACGGTCTAGATCGACCAAAAAAACTCACGAACATACACAACACAGAACTACGTACGGCCTGATTCTCGAGTCGAGATACGTATGCAACCCACACTTAGGTGCGGCCATAACTTCACTTTCAAACTATCTCATATCGAGATACGTATACATACTTTCAAATTATCTCGAGTTGAGATACATATACATAACTATTCTCTTTCAAAACTATCTCGTGTCAAGATACGTAAATCGGCAACCGCATGTCACGAATGCTAGCGTTTAATTTCTTGTATATGCATTCTATTATTTCTTATTTACGCCTCGTTACTATGAAAACCACTAAACCGGCAACCGTGTGTCACGGATGTTTGAGGGTGCCTAGTACCTCCCCTCGACATAATCGAGTCCCCGAACCCACTTTAAGAATCCTGGTCTTTGCACGACTATCAAGAGTCACACTTTTAAAAGGGCCCACTTTTCTCAAACTGTTTCTCAACAGTCAAAGATGATTAGTCTAACGTCTTAATTTGCAGGGATCCTAACTCCCGATAACGTTAGGTGGCGACTCTGAAAACTTTTACTGGCCCTACTCCCACTTGCACGTACGTTCATACATTTCTTTTTTCACGCTTTGGTTCGCTACTTTGAGCCTTTTACCTTATTTTATTTTATTTCCTTTTAAAACGGTCGCGATCCACGAGGGGACCGCCCCCCACCTTCGGGTCGGGCGCGACAACAAGTTTATAAACCATCATCCATCCGTCAAGTCGAGTGGAACCAACCCGTCGGTTTCGGGTTGGTTTTGGGTGAAAAATCGACAGAATAAACATATAAAATCAACAACTAGATTTAGGTGTGAAAATCATTATATATATACACAGAGAAAGAGAGAGATCTATATATACACACACACATAGATCTATATCTATACACAAAGTTTTATAAATTTATATATACACACACAAATATATATATATATGTACACACACATATCTATACATGTATATATACACACAGAGAGTGGTTGTTGTGACTGTAAGGAAGTGAAGAATTTTTTGTAAGGGAATGACTCATTCCGAATGAAGGAGTGAGAGAATGATTCAATACATGTATTGTGTTTTCTTAGTTTTCCATATGTGGTCGGGTCGGGTCGGGTGATGTCATGTTTGGATTATAAAAATCGACATCTGAACCACAAGCAATCGGGTATGGCTTGGGAAAACCATGACTCATCCGACCATCCACCAAAACCACTCAAATCCCTTCGGGTCGGTCGGGTTGGGTTGTGTTGGTCGAGTCTCGGGTTAGGATGGCTAGCCCTAGTCACGTGTGTTGGAAAACCAATTCGAAACTAAAATTTAAAATTAGAAACCTATGTTTTGGTCCCTAGATATGGATTTTATATAGATTTGGTGCATTCGATTTTGTAGGAACATAAATTAATCCTTAATATCACTAGATCTTAAGATTTAGTCCTTTTTCCCAAATTTGTAGTTAATTTATGGACGTATATACCCTTGATGCATATTTTAAATAGATATATTTTGTTATATTTAGATAAAGTAACTACAACCTAAATTTACGAGTTATGGATTTGTGGAGTTATGGTTGCTAAAATCATGGAGTTGCCTACATATGTGGTCTCTTAATTTAATTAAAATTCTGTAAAATGAGGAATCGTGTACATGTCAATTTTATATTAGGAAATTTCTCAGTCAAGCAATGAAAAATTTCTCACTTCGTCAATTTTATATTAGGAAATTTCTGAGTCAAACAGTGAGAAATTTCTCATTTTGATAATTTTAACAATCATAAAGCAAAGTGTGAGAAATTTCTCACTTTGACGGTAGAAAGAAGTTTATCAATTTTATGATTTCATGTTCATACCCTGAGTACAAAGAATCGTGTGCACCATCAAATCATTAGTTTTTTTTACGTATCATATATATGTTTTGTTATATTTAGATAAGGTAACTGCAATATAAATTTAAGAGTTATGGATTTGTGGAGTTATGGTTGCTAAAATCATAGAGTTGCCTAAATTTGTGGTCTCCTAATTTAATTAAAATTCTTTAAAAGGAGGAATCGTGTACATGTCAATTTTATATTAGAAAATTTCTTAGTCAAATAGTGAGAAATTTCTCACTTCGTCAATTTTATATTTGGAAATTTCTCAGTCAAATAGTGAGAAATTTCTCACTTTGACATATTTTAACAACCATAAAGCAAAGTGTGCGAAATTATTATGATAAAATGATAAATTCTCACTTGCAGAAAGTGAGAAATTCATCTAACAAAATGTGAGAAATTCTCACTAAAGATCAGAAAATGAGAAATTCATATAACAGAAAGTGAAAAATTCATACATACAACAAAAATTTTAAGCTTAATTCACAGAAATACTAAAGGTGAGAAGTACCCGTTGTTAACCCAAGTACATGTTGGCATTGTGTCCTGAAACCATTACTTTAAGTATGGGACATTGGCATTTTTATATATGAATATTAGCTGTACATTCATTGTGCATTTTTCTTTCATGAGATGATTGTTAACCCTTCAATATCATAGTAAGTAATTTGTGTGTGTATGAGATACATACACTTGAGATATGAATTACTATTATTTGATACTTAGAATTTGTCACAGTGGATGATGAGACTGGATATCTCATCAGGTTTACACTATAGCATGATTAACTATCATTGGATGGAGTGATGAATCTCAATCACTAGAGCATGAGTACTCTTAGTTAATATGCTAGTGCTTATAGTGCAATGACGGACCACGAGCTTTCCTGTTACACTTAATATTGTCAACAGTCGATAGGAAATCATAACTTGTATAAGGTACGTGTTCTTAATATTGAGACGATTATGGACACAGACTGTGGATGTGGCTACTTTGACTTACCAATCAGCGAGGTCTATAAAAGATTAACACGTGGGTATCTTGGGTATGTTATGTTCATAGGGTTGTGAACATATACTGTTAAGATAGAATCTACCCTTTGATAAAGAGTAAGCATTCCCTTGAGAATGTCACCAAGTTGATTACTGAGAACTGCAGTTTTACTGATAAGAGTTATCAACATGTTTGGTAATCAATTGAAAGATGAAATCATTATTCAGGTTGACAGTAATAGTTTATCCGACTGCCTGAATATGATTATGAATGCTGATGGTAGAGAGACATTAATACACCAAACAAGCCTAGTTATCGCTTCGGATATGTTCTTCTACGTTAGAGTGCAGTTATCTTTTTATAGTGGAGTAACCGTTAACTGACTAGTTGGTTAATTTGTTGATCAAAGAGTTTGTTCATAGGATTTAACAACTGGTCTGAGCCAACAATTAAGAACCTTGGAGGTCTCACTCTTAGCTTCACTAGGATGCTTGGAAAGGCACAAGAGGATGTTGTCAAGACAAGTTCGAACGATCAAAAGAGTTTCGATCAATTGAAGTCAAGACAAGTTCGATCGATCGATCGAAAGTTCTTCAATTGATCAAAGATTCGATCGATCGAACCACTTCGATCGAGGGAAGGCTTAAAGTCGGTCTGGAAATCTATAAATAGAGCAGTTGCGTACAGAATTTCTTAATCGGCGTTTCTTCACTCCAGCAGGTGTAGAAACTGTTTTAGGGTTTCTTAAACCTTTTCTATCTTCCCTATTAGAGATCCCACCAACTCTAGCCTCTCCGAAAGTGTTCAAAGGAGACATAGGAGTGAAGACCATCTAGTGGAGGCTGCTACACCATCAAGGAAGAAGAGAAATAGAATTGGGGTTCAAGACCTGAGGTATAATCTTTGTCTCTCTTATTGCACGCATCTATATAATTGATAAGTAGTAGATCCGGGCATACCATTAAACGGTTTTTCCGCTGCGCGTTGAATGTGTTTTCGAAACCTATTTTCCCTATAGTACAGGCATACAAACATAGAGTATTTAGTGAGAAATTTCTTACCTTTTTGTTCGGTTCATTTTCAAAAAGAATTTTCTCACATTTTTTTGTAAGAAGTTTTACGAATACAGATTTTTGGAATATCAACAAAAAAATTACAATTAATGGGAAGAAGGAAATAAAAGGGGGAAAAAAAAGGCAAGCATTGTTTGGGAAGCATTTGCCGGAGCATGTTAGGGCCTCTGGTTTGTGTAGCCTTACTCTCCTGATTTGATTCGTGTAGGCTACGTAATACATCTTGAATTGACTCGATCTCTTTCTTCATCTTCTCTATGTCTTCCAAGAATGTGGTGAGGTTGTGGTCCATCTGGGTCGCCGTAGTCATCTAAAGATTCGAATCTGGACCGACTTCGAGGTCTTTCATGACCGCTTTCTTTGGATCCACATAGCTAGTAAACGATTTTGTCATCATGTCGTTCATCTTGACTTAGAGAGAGAGAGAGAGAGAGAGAGAGAGATTTGGAGGAAGATTTAGATGATAGTTACCATACACACACATACACACACACATATATATATAATATGGGGGTATTTTGGTCCTCAAAATAGATGAGGGACTAATTCTTAAATTGTGTTATACTAGGGACCAATTTCTAAAAACGGTTGTTATCCCTTTAAAAATTGTACCACTATTCTTACCTTAATCAAATGCCAACCTCCTACAAGGCATAATTTTTAGATGTTTGGAGGGTATTGGTGGACTTTTTTTACTTGCAGCCCATATTTTGGATGGACTCCACTTTGAAGGATCACCATATAGTGGGACTTAGGGCACGCAGAGCTACGAGTGGGCTTGGCCGGGCTGTAGCCCCCCAATTTTTTGAGAATTTTGTTTGACAAAATACCTCATCATTCCCACTCTTTTTTTTTAACCCAACTAATATTATTCAATCCAAACAAAAAACATTATGTTAGCTCAGTGGTAATCTACCCCATCCCAAATATTCGGCCCAACTCATTTTCTTAGTTCAACCCTCTCAATTTTTTTTTTGTTTAAAAAAAAAACGTGTATAGTTTATTGGCCTAACTGTAAATCAACTCACCTAAAATTATCTCATCAATATTTGTTAGTACTTCTCAATTTAGTCAAACCCAAATTATTTTAGGATTATGAAATTAAAAAGAAGAAGAAGATGATATTAAGAAAATTCAACCTAAAAATATAGATAAATAGACCAAAAAAAAAAAAAATTGACCTCGAGACGGTGCCCTGAATCCCCGTTTATATTCACCATTGTATACACGTCGATCTAGTCTTAGCCTCCTTCGATAAAAATCCTAGCTTCACCCTTAAATGAGACTCAATCGGATGGTTCCCGCTACTCAAAATACTTATTATAATTGACTCTAGGAAACCAAGTAGTAATACCTTCCAACCACACATAAAATTCTACCTACCAATAGACCGATACGAATTAAATCTCTCTCTTTCCGTATACCAATACGTATGTAACGTATGTATGACTTTTTTTTAAAAGCCTTAAAATGATGGCCCCTTTGAAGTTTAAACTTGCAAGGAACAAATGACTTCTTTATAGACTTTTTAAAGTTATGTGATGAAAACTTAGCTTAAAGTGACCAAATATTGTTTCATAAGCTCTTCATCATCATCGCTTGGCGTGTTCGGATCTTCTTTTTACCAGTTTTTTTTCAGCAACGACTTTGGCTCATTGGAATCGCTCTCTACAAGTAAACACTGAATGTAAGATAAAAACAAAGGGGCCCAAGTTATGCTAATATCCCCTCAACTATGACTTTTTTTTTAAATACCCCTCAACTATAAAACTCAATAAAATGATCCCCTCTACTATCACAAATTTTTGCCAACACCATTTCGGTTAGCGTGTAAAAAACAAAAATTTTGTACCATGCTACCAACACACGATATAAAAGTGTTAACATGACATTTTTGCTTTAAGGAGTCGTTGAATTCTTTTTATATATATATATTATATATATATATTTTTAATATATTTTTATTTTATAAATTGCTAGCATTTAGTGTAGAACAAATGGCAATTATATGTGAGACAATGAAAATTTTATCCTAAACTTTTTAACGACTCAAATGAGGGCTAAATAAATAGCATGTTGTTAATATTTTTTTTGCATCATATGTAGCTCACATAGTCACATGATACAAAAAGTTAGTTTTTTAGATAATATTTTTACAGAAGGGATGTTAGTGAAAGAATGCAATAGTTGAGGGAGTCAATTTTTGGAGTTTTATAGTTTAGAGGGTATTTTAGAAAAGAGTTATAGTTGAGTGGTGTTGAAGAAGGTAGAAATGGTAACCATTTATATCTAACAATCTCAAAGAGGCTCATGAGGAGGCTTTTTGAGTTCAACTGTTTGTGATCTCTCAAGACTGTTGTGAAAATGCCAAGAACAAGTTCTTCGGGTTCTTATAAACTGAGAAGTTTGATTACATTACTTTATGAATACAAATTTTGCTCTGCAAATCTCTCCAACTCCAAGGGACCATATTCCAATGCCTCACTTTCTAAGTTGGGGCATGGTCGTTCAATGCATCAAGGGTTGAGGTTGATCAGCGCCAATTACAGCAGAGCGCAAGGAAAACCCTCAACTGATATGTATGTGTGTGCATATTTTAAAAATCTCTAATTCTCCAACCATACCAACGTCTAAACAATTAGCTTTATCTCTTATTACCACAGCACGGAGAAAATTTTTGGGTACGCTGAGGGTATCACGTAGTATGCTTACGTCTTAATAGTAGGGGTCTTTTGGATATTGGGAGCCACACACAAAAATGGAACCCTTGCATCATGTAAGGGATGTGGGTTCTTCCCAAAAGACTTATTGCTATTGGTTGTAAGGTACCACATAAGTATGCCATGTGGTACCTTTTAAGGTACCCAAAAACTTCTCGCATGCAGGGGTGTACATGTCGAGACGCTCAAAAAGCCTTAGCAAACATGTTTGATAAGGGCATAGCTTAGCTCGGCTCGTTTAATAAACAGCCAAGCTCAAACCTATATTTTAAGCTCGTTTAGTAAACAAATCAAGCTAAAAAAGCATATACAAGCTCAGCTAGTTAGATTTTATGAACATGTTTGACTAAAGCTCGTAAGTAGGTTTGTGAAAAAGCTAATGAATAGATTTATCAATGACTTGTGTACTGGCTTATGTGTATATATATATACACACACGTCCATTACAAAGTGTGTAGTTTTAGAGGATATGTGAGCTCGACTATTTATACGAGTAAGGTTAAGCCTAGATAAAGGGTTATTGAACCAATTATAGTTTATACGCAAGTTTGAATTTCAAACTCGTTTAACAAACAAGCCACATTCAAAGATATGAAGTCCGACTCGAACTCGACTCATAAACACCCCTAACAACAGGTATCCATAATGGGCTCTAAGTATAGTTAATATGGGAATTGATCGACTTTTATTGTTCATCGCAGGGTAAAGGATAACAAGAACAATGTTCAACGACCAGTGCCAGCTCCTCCTAGGTCCAGCTTTTTTCTTTGGTATGAATTCATTGAAACAAAGATTGCCAGAAAAGTGTATATGGGGAAAAGAAAAAAAGTGAATGAGATCAAGAATTAAAATTTTTCTTTGCTTAGGAAATAAAAGAATGTAACTTTTTTTTTACTAGACTTAATTTGAACTTGTTACAGACACTTGCTCAGTAACAAAAGTTAAATGAGTGAAAAGCGGATGTACTTATCATTTTTGTTTAATTTTAGACTACCATTATTGCCAAAATAATAGTGGTCATTTCTAAAGCAAACTGACTATGTGTATAAGTACTCTTAGTTTGCCACATAGCCGGTTTACTTTGACAATAATCTTATTTTATTTTGATACAGAGTTACACAAGTAGAAAAGAAACTAGAGATTATTGTGTGGATGAAAAAAAAGTCTTAGAAAAACAAAAGGTCTTATATACTTGTGATTATTATTTGGAGTAGTGATTGGTCTATTTTAAAATCACATGTTAATGAATAAAATCATATTGAATTTCTTGTTCTATTTCAGTACCAAATAATAGCTTTGATTTTTTTCAAGAAAGAATTTTTTTGGAGAAATGGCTGAGAAAAAATAGTTCTATTAATATGCAGGGCAAAATGGTTATTTGGCTCTATATTGACTTTAACACTTCCTTTTTGGAAACAGAAATGGGAATCCTTACTAAGCTTAGAAGGTATGACAATCAAGAATCATTCTTATCCTTGTTAATTTTGCAATTGACCTTATCAAAACTAACTTAAGATGAAATCAATTCTTTAGGCCAGAATATATGTTAAAAATATGATCTATTTCAGATCAAGTCTCTCTTTCATTTGTTTTTTTATGAAAGTAAAATATTTGTTAGTTTTATAACGAACTAGTTCTTGAGGCTTTTGTAAGCCCGACGTGGACTCCTATGTACTTGACAAGCAGTTACACAAATACAAACATATATAGTTAGAACCAATTCTTCTCTGA